>JANAVB010002600.1:4334449-4664449 GCA_029216955.1 Iris pallida
TACCCTTATTCTTGTGCTTCTGTGCTATTGTACCCTGTACTACCCCAGCCGGTCACATATTCTGATAGTTATTTCAAATGTATTTTACACTGATAGTCTAGTTCATTGTTCTGGATCTGGTACTATAGTTTTATCGTTATTCATGTACTACAGTTTCATGTTCCAGTGCTTGTATCATAGTTCATTGTGCAACACTTTAGTTTACTTTGTTTAGTACTTCTTGTCGGGGTTGTACTTTGCTCTCTTTTTGACAGGATACGTTGCAGGTGTGCTTGATGTTGTTGTATCGTCTTTATGGGTCAGAGCCCGAAGCCAGGATGGAGTCGTATCTCAGGATGGACTTAGATTGCAGTGCTCTAGATTAGATCATTTTCTAGTTTTATTTAGAGTTTGTATCATGTATATTGTATTGATTTTTCATGATTGTATATTATATTATGGTTACCGGATATGTCTCGACATTTAGCATTCCTTTAATTATATTTAATAACTTGTAGATTGTGGTGATATTGGAAACGTGTATAGCAGCTATGTTGTCTTATGTACCTTGTATCTTGGAGTTTTCCTTAGGTTGTACAGCTTACTACGTTGTGTCTTCCAACGTAGGCTGGGCGAGTCCAACTCATGTTCGATTATTTAGGAGCAGGTCATAACAAGTCCCCACATCTGCATCTCAACTCCCGGTACCATCACCTCGATCTCCAGGCTCTCTAGATCTGCTAACAAGTGACGATCTGCCGTCAAATACATGGCTACCTGATATTTGCTCAAAGCGTCGGCAACCACGTTGGCCTTCCCTGGATGATACTGTAATGTAATGTCAAAGTCCTTCATCAACTCCAACCATTTCTGCTACCTCATGTTGAGCTCTTTCTGGGTAAACACATACTTCAAGCTCTTGTGGTCTGTGAAGATCTCCACTCGCTCTTCGCATAAATAATGTTTCTACAACTTCAGAGAAAAGATAACTACCGCTAACTCCAAGTCATGGGTAGGGTAGTTCTTTTCATGCGGACGTAACTGCCTGAAAGCATAGGCAATTACATTCCCATGCTGCTGCAAGACACAACCAAACCCTTCCTAGAGGCATCACTATAGATAGTGAACCCGCCAGATCCTGATGGCAACGTCAGAATTAGAGCTGTCATCAACCGCTTCTTCAACTCATCGAAAGCGACCTGACACTCTTCTGACCAGATAAACTCTGCGTCCTTCCGGGTCAGCCAAGTCAACAACTCTGCAACCCGGAAGAAATCCTGAACGAACCTCCTATAGTAGCCTGCCAATCCCAGGAAGCTCCTGATCTCCGTAACTGAACTCGGTGCTGTCTGAGCCTCAACTGCCATGATCTTCCTTGGGTCAACTGAGATTCCATCCCCGGTCACAACATGACCTAGGAACTTAATTCGATCCAGGAAGAACTTACACTTCGAGAGCTTGCCATAAAGCTCCTCCTTCCTGAGATTCTCCAGAACCACTCTCAAATGCTACTAATGCTCCTTTGGGGTCTTCGAGTACACCAAGATGTCGTCAATGAACATCACCATGAACTTGTCCAAGTACTGGTGGAACACCTTGTTCATCAGGTTCATGAACACCGTCGGGGCTTTGGTTAACCCAAACGGCATCACCATAAACTCAAACTACCATACTGCATCCTAAATGCTGTCTTCGGGATATCCTCCTTCTTTACCTTCACATGATGGTAACCTGACCTCAGATCGATTTTAGAAAATACCCTTGCTTCGCTCAACTAATCGAAGAGATCAATGATCCTCGACAACGGGTACTTATTCTTGATCGCGAGTTTGTTGAGAGCTCTGTAGTCGATACACATCCGTACCGACCCATCATTCTTCGGCACAAAAAGTACCAGTGTACCCCATGGTGAAGAACTCTATCGGATGAAGCCTTTGCCCTACAACTCATCCACCTGCTTCTTCAACTCTGCCAGTTCGATGTTGTTCACCCTATAGACGTGCTGAGATATCGGCTCTACGTCGGGCATCAAGTCTATAAAGAACTCCACATCTCTGTCCGGTGGTAGTCCTGGAAAGTCCTCCGGAAAGACATGCATGAACTCTGCTATCAATGGATGTAGCACCGTCTGCTTCTCTACTGAAACTCTGCAGAAGACTCTGCTGCTCTGCTCCGTCTCCCGTCTGGCGAACTCGAACCCTGGCTACTCTGGCACTCTAAAAAAACCCTACCTCCGTGATAATCTATGCTGGCGTGATGTCTGCTCAACCAATCCATATCGAGTATAATATTGTAGTTCGGTAGTAGCATTACGAGCAAACTCGCATCCAGTTCTCGGCCTCCCAAAATAACTCTCCGATCCTTGCAAATATCACTGACTAGGATAATACCACCCCTAGTCGTGATCTTGCAAGTCCTAGGCAATGATTCAGAAGCAAGATGGTGTCTAATAGCAAAAGAAACAGACACAAAGCTATGGGAAGCCCCCGATTCAAATAATGCAATTGCGGGAATGGAGTCGAGAAGAACAGAACCTGCGATCAGATCTCCCACTGCCTCTGCATCCTCAGCTGCTATGGCGAAAGCTCGCCCATACTGGCCTTCCCTAGCCTGCTGCTGGTGCTGGATAAACCTCTGCTGCTGGGTCTGCAATGGTCCCTTCTGCTGTCCTACCGGAGCCTTGGCTCCTGCTCCCAGAACTGTACGTCCAAAAGACTGGGGATACTCTCTCAACTGATGCTCTGCTGAACCACAAAGTAGGCACTTGCCTAGCCTCTTTTTGCAGTCGTTCCACCTATGCCCTAGTTTCTTACAGAAGGTGCAACTGGTGGTCTACTGCTGCCTAGGTGCATGTTGTAGCCTCTGCTGCTGTTGCGCCTGCTAAAAAGGCTCACGGTCCTGACCCTGGAACTGCTGCTGGAACTGGAGCCACTGCTGCTGCTGGAAATGGGGCCTCTTGGTCGGCCCTGCGCTGCTAGCGACTCCATGTACATCACGACCTCTCTTCAACTTCAGCTCAAGGTCGTCCTCTGCTGCCATAGCTCCTGACAGAATATCCACAAAGGTGGCATTTCTGTCACTCTTGGTCAAGGACATGACTTCCTTGACCAAACCCTTCCAGAACCTCCTAGCCTTTGTTGTCTCGCTAAGTCCCTCAACAAACCTGTCCAGGCGATAGAACTCTTCGACGTACTTCTCCACTATCTGGTTCTTCTGAACCAGACTCTCAAACTGCGTCTCCAAGGCGCCGAGTGCTGTGTCGGGGAAGAACTTCGTCGTGAAGAGCTTCTTGAAAGCCTCCAATGTCTGCCCTCCGTACCAACTCTAGGGTCAGTCTGGTACCATATACGGGCAAGGTTCTGCATCTGGCTGCCCGCTACCTCTATCTGGATCCCAGCTGGTATCAGTGCAAGGCGAAAGATCTCATCTATGTGCTCAATCCAGTCGCCGGCATAGAGGATGCCCTCAGTACCCCTGAAGTCTCTCGGTCGCATCTTCTGGAAGTCCTATGCCTGGGGTCCTCGGCTGGTACTGCTGCATCTGCCGTCCCTGCTAAGGGGCGGTCACTCTCTCTACTGCAGTCATAGCAAGCTGGTAGGCATTATCTATGCCCTGCCTGAATTCTGCAGACTGGTGCTGCTGAGCCTCCATCATCTGCTGGAAGAAGGCGAAAAGCTGTGCGGCGTCGACTGATCATGAAGGCGGCTGCTGCTGGAATACCTCTGGGATGACTGGGGTAGGCCTCCGAATAGGCGGAGGTGCACCTCCAAATGCGATAGATGCTTCAACATGAGAAAGAATAAGGGGAGCTGCGGTCCCAGGGCCCTGCTGCCTCAGACGAGAAGTGGCAGACCTCTCGCTGGTATCCCCTGGGCCGAAACGATGAGATCGTGTCTGCACCATCCTAGAGACAGATCAAACAAGGAAATCAATACTGAGAAAGAAGCGATATGATTAAAGGAGGACAGTTTATTTCAAAGGAAAGCAATATCAGCAAGAATTTAGATGACAGGAATTTAGATAAGAGTTTTTTCTAAATGTGATTGAGTACCTCAAAATAATATCCTACTGCAGGTTGTAGTGATACTGTAGTTCGAGTACTGCTACGAACTGAGACATAACTCAGAACTCTAAACCTGCATGGGCCACCACTAAAGACGTGTCATGACCCGCACCCAGTTTAGGCACATGAGTATGTGGGTACGTCCAGCCTACGCCGTAGTGGCGGCGGTAGAATGCTGTCCTAGATCACATATATCTAACCTAGTAAAAATGTACCTGTACAAGATATACTCTCCAATCGGAGGACAATATAGAAGGTACAACTCAATCACAATTTTAAGATGGAAATACCATGATATGATTGATATGAAATCTCAAAAGAAGATACAAATAGAAGGAAATAAGTCTAAGTATCTAATAACACAAATCCCAACATCTCAAAATAATACAACTCAGAAGTCCAACTCAAATAACATAATGTAAAGCCTAACAGTTTAGTCTAGGCAAAATGGTAACATCCTCAACGCAAGCTGGATCCTGCTGAGGGTCCAGGTCACATGTGTCGTCTAAGCCGGCTCCGTAATAGGTAGGGCAGAACTCCTCCTCATCCTCTGTAATATTTTCAACAGGTCCAGTTAGGACAGAAACGAGCACATATCTCTCAAACAGTTAATAACATGACAGGAAATGTAAAACAAGCAATAGAATAAGATATATAAAACGTTGTAAGAAATATACATGAAATGTAAGAGAGATATCTGATAAACTAGAAATATATATATATGGAAAGTAAAAACTGTAAGTGACTAAGTGATTTAGAGCACAAGATGGTTATGTAAATGGCTTGAATTTGCACATGAATAAGCTACAGAGCTGCACATGAATACCTACTTTGGAATTGATCACATAACTACTTCTACTCCCCCATACCCCAATCAATACACAAGGATCTAGTCAAGTTACGTTATTGCATATAAAATTTTATAAATTAAGCTCATGTGAACATGAGAGTACATGAGAGCACATGAGTCTACATGAATAATGTGAGCACAAGGAGTACATGATGTTCATAAAAAGCACATGACATGAAGTACTCGATGCACCCGAGGGGCATAACATCTCATGAAAAGATCCATATAGTACCAATCCGTGACGACATCGTGACAGCATCAAGTAAAGTAGTCTAGAGCAAGAATATAAGTCCTAACAATTATGAAACGATCAGAGAATGTACTCGACTGATATCTTGAACGACTGTTGAGAATAGATGTCAGTACAGGAGTAACTGAGTCCTATTTAGAGCAACACAGGTTACAATGTATCTAAGATATAATAAATAAAGTTTACAATGCATTCTACATGATTTTAGGTCATTCTAGGTCAAAGTCGACTCTTGGTCAACTCTGGTCAACAATCTAGTCAAACTAGTCAACTAGTCTCGGGTTTAGTCAAACTCAAGTCTACAAGACCAAATAGGCCCATAGGGGTCAAATATAGTCTAATTAAACTCCTATTGTATATATATACCATATATATATACATAGTTAGATAGTATATAGGACAAAGCCTATATAGGATACCTATATACATAGGCTATATATAATACCTATATAACGTAGGCTATATATAAACCTATATATATAAGTTCACAAATGTATACATATCTACAGACATATGTACATACCTAATATATATTCATGATATACATATTTATATACATATAGAGAAGGGTAAGGGGCAAATGTAAAGTACATGTGTGTGTATAGTGTACTGTGATGCTGGACTTTGAATGTGAAGGGTTAGAAAAACCCAAACTGGAATAATCCCATGAAGGCCCCTAACCAGCCAACTCCACAACCATATATATAAAGAACTACATATATATAAACTAACTATATATACATAGATACATATATGAATTTTATATATAAAATATATATATATATATATATTTTTTATATATAAAATATATATATACATATATATATATATATATATATATATATATATATATATATATATATATATATATAGGGAGAGATGTGGGCTTGGATCCCTCTTGAAGGCCCTCTCTAGCTCCTCGAATGGCCGTCCGCCTATATATATATATATATATATATATATATATATATATATATATATATATATATATAGGGAGAGATGTGGGCTTGGATCCCTCTTGAAGGCCCTCTCTAGCTCCTCGAATGGCCGTCCGCCCCCGGGCATGGCCAGTGGCCGTCCGTCCCCGGGCGTCCCCCCTCTCGCTGGGGGCACCCCTCCTTCTCCGGCCTCCTTGGCCACCTCGGTCGGCCAGGTTCCCACCGCCCGCAGCTCCCGCGAGGAGCCCCCTCATTCCCCGGTCTGAGTATGCCAGACGTGCGGCAGCCCCTCCCCATTCCTCTCTCTTCCACGGCGCAGCTGCCGTCCACGGCGTTGTAGGCATCGCCGAGCTCGGCGCCCTCGGCCGTCCACGGCCCCCTCCATCCTCGGCGCCCCCCACGCTGTATGGTCTCTCTTCGGACCGCCGCCCCACTTGGCTGTCGTCCCCGCCGACACGACGCCCCCCTCGGCCGTGGGTCCTTCCGTCGCTCCTTCCTCCCAGTTTCGGGCCTCCGAGTCTCCGGCAGCGCCCGCTGCGGACCCTTCTCCTCCCCCGGCCCCCGGCGTCCCCGCGGCTCAGGGACCCCTCTCCACTCCTCCTCCTTCGTCTCCTCCGGGCCAAGCGCCCTCCGCCATGGCCGTCGCTTCTCCTCCGGAGCATCCCCCCGCGCCTCCCCCCGCCTCGGATTCTCCTCCGGCGCTCACCCCCGCTCCGGGTGCAGTCCTCCCTCCGAAGCTCCCTACCTTCGCGCCTCCTCCTGCCTCGGTCGCGGACCCCCTTCCCCCACCCGCCGTGCATCATGCAGCACCTCCCGCCGCCCGCTCCTCTTCAACGGGGGCCTACTGGCAGGACCCCACCACTCTTAGGTGGTACTGGGTCTCCGTCCCAGCCAAGCCGGCCGCAGCCTACTGGCCTTCTTATGCCCCAGGCGGAGCTGGCCTACCTTCAGCGGCACAGTGGGGGGCGCACACCTTCTACTAGTCCCTGCCTCCTCCTTGGACCCTCGACCGGAGTCGCCACCACCCCTATCGCGCTGGCCCGCCTCGGATTGTGCTTCCCCATCGCTCCAGCGGGCTCCCCACCTTGGTTCGTCGCTGCTCCCCTCCCTCGTACTCTTCCTCCCTCCCTCGCCGGGGGACCCCTCGCCCTGGCGTTGGCCCGTGCTCGGCGCCTCCTGACCCCCACTGACGGTCCCGTCCTCCGCCCGCTCCCAGCGATGCTCCCTCCTTTTCCTTTCTTCTCCCGGCAGCTCCCTCCTACTCTCGGCGGTCCAGCTTCCCCCTCCTCTTCGTCGGTGCATTCTGTTCAGCGGGCAGCGCATCCCCCAGAGTTGACCCCCACCCCCCGGAGTTGACCCCTCCAGTCGCCGCGGCCGGGGTCCGTCCCCCCACCGTCGTTGACCTTCCCAGTCGCCGTGGCCCGCCCTCCGGCCGCCGTGGCTCCACCAGCACTGCGCGTCGCACCCCTCCCCCGTTTAGGCACCGTGCGCCTTGAGCATCGCGCCCTCCTCGTGCAGTGTACCCCTAGTGCAGCGTGCCCCTCGGGCCGCACACCCGTTCCCCCCTTGGGCCCAGCGCCCCCCTCTCGAAAATTTAATTTTCGAATTTCGAATTTTGGCAGTTTCTTTTTTCTTTTGGGTTCCCGAGTTCCTCCCCCTAAAAAAAAACAATAATTTTGTTAATGGGTCTTTATGTGGTTAGGGATCCACCCTCTTTGTAGGAACTTGGGCTTCTTCCGGTTCTAACCTCTTGTTCTCTCATTCAATGAAGGCTTTAGTCATTGCTTAAATATATATATATATATATATATATATATATATATATATATATATATATATAATATATATATTTATTTAAGCAATGACTAAAGCCTTCATTGAATGAGAGAACAAGAGGTATATATATATATAAACTAACAGTACATATCTACTGAACAAGGAAACTGGGATCAACAAACAGGGAACTCAAAACCCAAACTATCACATGTATCAGGAAACCCCCAATCATCTCAGCAACCTGGGAATGAGACCCCCAATTCAACAATACCCATTCAACCAATGTTCAGAAACAGAACAAAACCCAAATTCGAAAACCAATTCAAAGCAAAACTTGAAATGTGAGGAGGAGAGAGACCACTTATGATGTCAGCAAGGGGGAGTGTCAAGTGTCCAAACTGAGTCCAGTTCATGTCCAAACAATGTGTCAAATCGTGTCAAAGTTCAAGTATCAAAGAACAGTACAGGAAGAGGGCTCATGCACGTGTGTCGAGCCCTCTAGGACTCACTGTGTCCAATGAGAAGCCTCGTGCTCGGGTCAATAGCTAAGGTAGGTTTAGGGCTACGTGTCCAAGTGCCTGCAAGGTGTCCAAGACGTGTCATGTTCGAGAACGAACAACGTATCAGTGGCAAAATCTTGTACATGCGCAGTCAGTGAATATCCCATATGAGTGCGATTTCTCCTTCGATACGAATACATTCTTTATGAAACTTCGTGAGTATAGAGGCTAAAAATCAAGTAGCGCCACTTCAACAAGTTGTGCCACGTCAACAGGTTGCATATACATCAGGTTGTGCCAGCGTCAGGTTATGCCAACCTCAAGTTGCGCTAGTGCCACATGGTAGTCTTCTCGAAAACCTATAAACAACATCATCATTGCCTGACAGCTGACAACACATATATCAAAGAAAATCCGTTCGAATCCCGCACAGCACGGCGCTCGAGAATATTTGGTCTGCTAGCAGTTTGCCCAACGTGTCAGTGTGCGCGTGTAACGCCCCAGTCCCAAAATACTTAGAACTAAGTACGTAGACATGCCAGATGTATACATATGAAGTATACTCCAATATATGGACACCTCGTATGTATACATAAGCTGTAAAATGCAGTAAACCAAGATTAATCTAAACTCATCCACAAAATAATAGAATAAAAGATATCATATAATCAACTATGAAATATTTTTGTAAAATATGTTGGACGGAGACAAATCTACTACCAACAAGTAAGAGAAAAAATACATAAAAAATAAAATGAGTTTGGCGAACGAAGCGAAGACGATCCAAGTACAATCATCCTCGAAAAAATAGAGATGATCACGGCCATGGATAGAACACCTGAGAAAGACAAGAGCATATACCTGGAGAGATAACCAGGTCCTCAGAGGGACGTAGCAAGATACAAGAAAATACAATGCCATATAAACTGTGATAATAGAAAAGAAAAGATGCATGCAATCGGGTGCCTACCAGTTCTACAGTGATAATGCAGTTAAGAACAAACCTTCAATACATGGGCATCTGGCTCAGGTGCAGGTAACTCAGGTATGGTACCATCAGGATACTAGGGACCTCAAAGCATAACATTCCTCGAATGTCAGAGGCCAGCTGGATCAGGAATAGGAAAGTGCATAAGTGGCCCGTACGTTAAGAAACTGTTCTCCCCACCCAATGCCTAGTAGGGTCGCATCTATGACTCATAAGACCTCTAGTAACAGCCAAGTTTACTAGCATGCAATTCTATTAGCAGTTACTCCTATCCGTCGTACGTCTCATATGTATCGGTGGCCAGCCGACTATACGAGCACGTGTCCGACATGTGACTCACAACACGTGGTAAAGCAAGTGTCAAGGCCGTATGAGATATACCAATACCTCATCAATAATGGGCGGTCACTAGACTAAGTCAATGCAAGAGAAATATACAAAAGTAAGAAAAACGACCGATATAGTCGCTTGCACCCAAATGTGACTTGGACGCACAGTTTTATAATAACAACAAATAAGAAATACTGAAAATAATAACTAAAAATAAGAATAGGTAAATCACAGAGTAAGGTGGCAAGGTATCTTGTCTGGTAGTGCGAGGTTGGCAACTCCAACAGTCAATCACGATAGCAATGGAAACTCAAAATCCACGAACGGCTCCGGATGCTGAAACAAACATCAAGAACATTCGTTGTGTTAAAGATATATCTAGGAACGACTGTGAATGCTGAAACAAACCCAACGGTATGTCCAATTTTGGATTCCGATGACCCGTGCACAAAATCGCCCGTTAGGTCGGGTTACGGGCCCGCCAAGTTAGCGTTCCGATCAACCTTCTCAGTATTGGACCAAACTTGGTATACAGGAGAAGATTGATACAGTCCTGATGACACAAGTTTCGTGTCGATCCGACGAACATGCACGAAGTTATGGCCAAGTTTGCAAAATGTCGATACAGGGGTATCTCGACGGATACGTACTAATTTCGTCGCGCACACGCAACGAAATCGAGTTTTGTCTGTTCCTATACGTCAACAACATCCATATGCGCCTTTCGATGTGTATAGTGTGCGTCCATGTCCCCCAATTTGTCGGGGCGTATGCCATATCAGCAAGTTTTTCTAAATTTTGGTTTTTAAAGGCAAGTTTTTCTTAATTTTTGGAGATGAATAACTTTGCAGAAACTTGATGAATTCGAGGACTATAAAAAGGGTTTCAACCATATATATGTTGTCTACAAATGTCCTAAATTAGTTTTTGAAAATTCTTAATGTTCAGTTCAGGGAGTGCCTTCAAAGTAGAGTGTTTGAAGTCAAGGCTGGGCTCTGTTTTGGTCATATTTTGACAATATTTGCGTCGAATTTCTGATCAATCCATTGTGTTTTATCTAAATCCCTTTGAAGGGATTTGTGGGGGTGATATAGGCTTTCCATAGGATTTTCTAAATCGAATAACAGTTGAGTAGATGTGAAAAAACATAGAGGATAGTTTGGGTACCTGGCTGTCGGCTTGTTGGTGCGAAACAGAATAATCTCTGTTACAGGGTGTTTTCCTGTGGCCAATACAGCGTTCTTGCATCACGCGGCGGCCGACGGTGGGCGCAGATGTTCGGCCGTGTTAGGTTCTCAATGGGAAAGGTTGGGCGCTCCAGGTTTTGGGTTTCGAGTAGCTTTCTCGTAGGGTTTTCTCTCCGCGTCCAAAGTGTTCTCCTTTATGTCGACAGATAACCGAGTGCATGGGGTTGGATAGAATTTGGATGGATTTGGATTGGGTTTAATCTAATCTATAGTGGATTAGAAGAGGACTTTGTAGGTTTGCTTCAAAGAATTTTTTTTGGTTTTGAATTGATAGAGTTTTGCCAAGATTTGATTGGATCTAATCTGCAAGATTTGAATAAAAAGAATTTGAAATAACCCAGTATACCAGCGGGAGAGAAGGGATTGGGGGGGTCGCGAGTTGTAGGTGGTTATCTTCTCGCGAGAAGTGTTGTGGGGTGGTTTTTTTTGTTTTTTTTTGTTTTTGTTTTCTTTCTTTTTAATAATAATACGAATACCTTTTTCCTCAATCTAATAAGTCTAAAAGAAATCATAATAAAATTTCAATAAATTCCAATATATATATATAATATTTTCTAAATCCCTTCTAGTACATTTTACACTTATTGCATAAATGTACATGTATAATACAGTCTTCTTTTCTTTTATTCTAACTTATATATATATATATATATATATATATATTTATATATATATATATATTTATATATATATATATATATACATGTATAATACAGTCTTCTTATATATATATTATATATATATATATATATATATTTATATATATATATATATATATATATATATATATATATATATATATATATATATATATATATATATATATATATATATATATACTTATGCGATTTATTAGCAATCTCTAACAAGGAAAACAATATATAAATAAGGAAATTTAAAAATAACAATAAATCGCAAAAATTTCTTAATTTTTTTGGGGGTTTACATCCTACCCAACTTATAAAAATTTTATCCTCGAAATTAAAATAAAACTTAATATAACAAATAATAAAATATAATGAGGCTGAATACGAGAGAGTAAGTATATTGAATCATAAATCCGTTCTAAAAAAAGATAAAGGTGGTAGTTATAGAGGAATTCCAAACTGACAATATATTCTAGAAGATAGGATATTATTGGTCTTGCATGATCATGGGCATACAGTCATTTTAGGGAATGTGTTGATTTTGCATGGTTAAAATCAAATGGGACAAAATGGGCATCCGTGGTTGGTATTAAGGGTTAATATGCCCTATATGTGGTGTAATTGAAATAGTGCATAGGAAGGTGTGTTTGTGTGAGACATGTGCGTCACGTGTGTAGCTTGACTGGTCTAGCTCATGGGTGTGAAATTTCTTGGAAGGAAAAGGCTAATGTTGTGCTTCAAATATCAAGGTCACGGTAGGGTATCAAAATGATATGGATAGAGATAAACGTCCAATGCCTTATTAGTTTCGTTGGAACCAATCTATCATAATCATTTGCTAACTCAAGGTAATCCTATGTTTCTTAGAGGGGATTGCAATCTATGTGTTATGAAAAATTTTCGTTCCCAAAATTAAAACTAAGACGTGGCATAATGATAGAATGGAATTTAAAAAAAATCAAGGTCGTGATCTTTACTGCGGTTATCTAAAAACACGAGTAAAGGGATTTCAAAATGCAATACAAAGATCGTAACAACTTCCAAACACACGGGAGAACAATTTTTGATGGTGTCCAAGTTGGCATCTCATTCTACAAGGTAGGGGACACTAGGTTCAAGGTTACGGAAATTTGGTTAATCACGGGACGCACAATAATAGGACTTATAAGTATGCAAAATTTTAAAAGGTGTAAGAGGCTACAAGGTTATGTAGCCATGGACTCTATAGAAAGTTTAGATATTATCGATTTAATATGGCCCATATACTGTCTATGTTTGGTCAAGACAGTAGGAGAGGTCTTGGTCAAGTATATTCGGAAGCAAGTTGGTACCAAGAGATGCATAACATAGGCTACAAAGAGATGCAGTTACGAAATCTATGTAAGGAGAATTAGTGAGCTAAGAGGTGGGGCCTACATAATAGGGGTGAGGGATCAAGTTTGGTTTTATAGTCCAAATATGACGATGGGCAAGAATGGGTTTAACCGAGTCTTAATGGGTTCCCTATTTGGACTCATTCTTTGATTGCATGACCCTTAGATTTTAATCTATGGTGGCTGGACAAAATCTCATAGAATCAATTTAAACCATCCCTTAGGTTAGGATAATGTAGAATAGGTTCCAACTCAAGTGGTTCGCCTAATTGTCAGTCGGGTTGATAGAATAGGTTCTGTAAGTCATGAAGGTGCGCCTTCTGTGACTTTTGTGTTTAAGTAGCACAAGGGGTCTCTATTGAGTGGCACACTAGCGGCATGTGCGTAGTGGACTTCGAGTAGATCATAACCATATATTAGCCAAAAGAATTTAGTCAAGGTTGGATCTCTAATTGTAGTCGGGAAGTATATCGAATGTTATGGTAAGGGTTATTGCTAGTCTTTTTGACCTAAAAGTCGTATCATAAAAATAGAGTACAAAGGGACGTGTTTTAGTGGGACATGATATATCTATATGAATGTGAACTTGTCTAGATCTTGTATGTACAATTTGTTGGAAGGTAACACCTGGTCTCGTGCTCCAAATATTAATGTCACGGTCGGGGACACCAAATGATCTAAATAGAAAGTGGGAGTTCATGGGGGCACAAATTTATCATCCTAATGGAACCAACTTAATGAATTAGTAATCCCAATGATCCTAAAATTTAGAAGGCTTAGAATCTATTCACTCCCAAAATTCTTTCTCTGAATTAAACTAAGGCACGGTTTTTAGGATTAATGAGGTTAGAAAATTTCAAAGTTGTGGCATCGTACCTCAACTTTTGATAATAAAGGATAAGGCACGATGTAATGGATAATGTGATACGGTAGATAGGAACTAATTCGAGGATCATACCACGAATTATAATAAATGGAAAAATGATTGCGTACCACGATACACGAGTCGATAAATAGAATGATCAACTCCCCCATAGTATACGAGAGTTATCTATGGGGTAACAAAAAGATCTCAACAACTCAGTCATGAATTTCTATTTGTGTTAAGTCGGTCAGACTGTATCATAAGGTTTCTAATGGTGTTGCACGTAGTGCTCATGCATTGTTTGTTGATAACTATTAAATCAACATGATGTAGTGTTAAGCTATAGGTATTGGCTAAGCTGGTGAATGTGTTGTTCTAATGATAATTCACCTCTTTAATAATAAAATTGTATACTAAAGCAACACCTGCTGGATCTGTAATCTCGGAATGGGTATCTATCATAGTCATGGTAGATGCTTGTCCTTGTTTCTGTCTATTCCTCTTATGTCTAAACTGCGGGCTTGGTCGAGTAAAGGTTGTGTTAAGGCATAGGGATTGCTAGTTAAAGCAAGCTTGAAGATAAATATTTAGAGCCTCCCAATAATAGTTAGCCTTCTAGGTTGGCATTTTGTCCAAGGGTAAGATCCTAATCATTCTCAAATTCCAATTACTAGAAGGTCATAATATTAGTTTTTAGGGTCGAGGGGAGGACAAGTAACTCAAGGCAAGGTTTTAGTCACAAGGCTAGCTGATTGGTAGCTACACTTGTGTATACAACTATCATGGCTATGGGGGATATTCTGTAACTATCTATCGAATACTAGCATTCGTCTTTCCAAATTATTAAAAGATAAAAGCAATAAAGAGTTCAAGAAAGATGTTATCGAATACAATTACGTGATTCAAAGGTGAATGTATAATTCAAGAGGAATTGCCAATTCAGTCTCGGATGAGATCCTAGATACCTCGATATCTCAATCCACGTAGGATAATCAAATGAAGAGCGAATCAAATATGTTATGGTTGATCAGACCATAATACCTTGATTCTAATTAGACAATATGTTAGTGGGCATCCCCAGTATATATATATTCTGAACAAGCTCGATAAAGAATATGCTTGCAAAACTAGGCTATGATAGCAACATCACTCATTTTAGTGCAAGGTATGAGTACGAGAGATAATGATGAAAACAGTTATAAATAGTTCAAGTTTCGTAAGGATCTAAGTCTTGTCCGGTGTTCCTGCTTATACAGTCGGCCTACTGGCTCTTGTATCAGGCCTTGGTTGACCAATGAGGTATGGGCGAGAAGCTCTATCTTCTAGCTAAACATATCATCCTACACTAGCATATATTCAATGTCACCCAGTTACACTTTATTAATAGGTTACAAGGACACGGGTGGTAGGCCGTAGTCATACTACCCAACTTATAAAGTCAACTACTAGTATGACTGAGCAATATAACATGTATAACTAGTATGATTTATCTTCTTAACCTCTCTATCAAGTACGAAGGGGAAAAGATAAGATTTACAGTGGAAATGAATCAAGCAGAAGGAAAGGTAGTCGGACGGGAGTTCGAAATTGGGATCAATGAAGAAGATCAAACAAGTGGATGAGATACCTAGATTCTAATCCTATATGCAGGCCCTTTCGGTACAGTAACGTAACCAAAACGGCTAACTCGACCTGCATGGGCCACCACAAAAACATGTAATGCTCCAGTTCTAAAATACTTAGGACTAAGTACGTAGACATGCCAGCTGCATACATACGAAGTATACTCCAATATATGGACACCTCGTATGTATACATAAGCTGTAAAATACAGTAAACCAAGAGTAATCTAAACTCATCCACAAAATAAAAGAATAAAAGATATTATATAATCAACTATGAAATATTTTTATACAATATGTTGGGCGGAGACAAATCTACTACCAACAAGTAAGAAAAGCAATACATAAAAAAATAAAATGAGTTTAGAGAGCGAAGCGAAGACGATCCAAGTGCAATCATCCCCGAAGAAATAGAGATGATCACAGCTATTGATAGAAAACCTGTGAAAGATAAGAGCACACACCTGGAGAGATAACCAGGTCCTTAGAGGGACGTAGCAAGATACAAGAAAACACCATGCCATATAAACTGTGATAATAGAAAAAAAAAGGATGCATGCAATCGGGTGCCTACCAGTTCTACAATGATAATACAGTTAAGAACAAACCTTCAACGCTATGGGCATCTGGCTCAGGTGCAGGTAACCCAGGTATGGTCCCATCAGGATACCAGGGACCTCAAAGCATAACATTCCTCGAATGTCAGAGGCCAGCAGGATCAGGAATAGGAAAGTACATAAGTATCCCATATGTTAAGGAACTGTTCTCCCTACCCAATATCTAGTAGGGTCACATCCATGACTCATAAGACCTCTAGTAACTGACAAGTCTACTAGCATGCAATTCTATTGGCAGTTACTCTTATCCGTTGCACGCTCATATGTATCGGTGGCCAGCTGACTACGCGAGCACGTATCCTACATGTGACTCACAACACGTGGTAAAGCAAGTGTCAAGGCCGTATGAGACATACCAATACCTCATCAACAATGGGTGGTCACTAGACTAAGTCAATGCAAGAGAAATATACAAAAGTAAGAAAAATGACCGATGGAGTCGCTTGCACCCAAGTACGACTTTGATGCACAGTTTTATAATAATAACAAATAAAAAATGCTAAAAATAATAACTGACAATAAGAATAGGTAAATCACAGAGTAAGGTGGCAAGGTATCTTGCCTGATAGTACGAGGTTGGCAACTCCGACAGTCAATCACGATAGCAATGGAAACTATAAATCCACGAACGGCTCCGGATGCTGAAACAAACATCAAGAACATTCCTGGTGTAAAAGCTATATCTAGTAAATGCCTGTCCAAAAGTCTAATTCTGGAACAGGGCAAAAATTATAATTTTGGGTTAAAACGATGTCCGCCGTTGGACCCATTTTTGCACTGAAATGCGTGCCAGTATCTATGGTCTCTATAGTCGTCAAACTACATGTTTACGGGTCCGGTTTGAGGAGACAAACCCAATTACATGTCAAATTTTGGATTTCGATGAGCCGTGCACAAAATCGCCCGTTAGGTCGGGTTGCGGGCCCTCCAAATTGGCATTTCGATCAACCTTCTCAGAATCGGAACCAACTTGGCATACATGACCAGATAATTGATACGGTCCTGATGGCACAAGTTTTGTGTCAATCCGATGAACGTGCACGAAGTTATGGCCAAGTTTACAAAACGTCGATACGGGGGTATCTCGACAGATACGTACTGATTTCGTCGCGCACACACAACGAAATCGAGTTTCGTCTGTTCCCACACATCGGCAACATCCATATGCATCTTTCAATACATATAGTGCATGACCACGTTGCCCGGTTTGTCGAGGCACATGCCATATCGAGAAGTTTTTCCTAAATTTTGGTTTTTGAAAGCAAGTTTTTCTTAATTTTTAGAGACGAATAACTTTGCAGAAACTTAATGAATTCGAGGACTACAAAAGGGGTTTCAACCATGTATATGTTGTCTACAACTGTCTTAAATTAGTTTTCAAAAATTCTTAATGAGGGAGTGCCTTTAAAGTAGAGTGTTTGAAGTCAAGGCTGGGCTATGTTTTGGTCAGATTTTGACAATATTTGTGTCGAATTTCTGATCGATCCATTTTTTTTTATCTAAATACCTTTGAAGGGATTTGTGGGGGTCATATAGGCTTTCCATAGGATTTTCTAAATCGAATAACGGTTGAGTAGATGTGAAGAAACATAGAGGATAGTTTGGGTACATGGCTGTCGGCTTGTTGGTGCGAAACATAATAATCTCTGTTATAGGGTGTTTTTCGGTGGCCAATACAACGTTTCGGCATCACGCGGCAGCCGACGATGGGCGCAGGTGTTTGGCCGCGTCAGGATCTCAATGGGAAAGGTTGGGCGCTCCAGGTTTTGGGTTTCGAGTAGCTTTCTCGTAGGGTTTTCTCTTCGCATCCAAAGAGTTCTTCTATATGTCAACATATAACCGAGTGCATGCGGTCGGATAGAATTTGGATGGATTTGGATTGGGTTTAATCTAATCTATAGAGGATTAGATGAGGACTTTGTAGGTTTGTTTCAAAGAAATTTTTTTTTTTGGTTTTGAATTGATAGAGTTTTGCCAATATTTGATTGGATCTAATCTAGAAGACTTGAATAAAAAGATTTTAAAATAACCCAGTAAACCAGCGGAAGAGAAGGGATTGGGGGATCGCGAGATGTAGGTGGTTATCTTCTCGCAAGAAATTTGCGAGAAGTGCTGTGGGGTGGTTTTTTTGTTTTTGTTTTCTTTCTTTTAAATAACAATACAAATACCTTTTTCCTCTATCTAATTATGCTAAAAGAAATCATAATAAAATTTCAATAAATTCTAATATATATATAATACTTTCTAAAGCCCTTCTAGTACATTTTACACTTATTGCATAAATGTACATGTATAATACAGTCTTCTTTTCTTTTATTCTAACTTATATATATATATATATATATATATATATATATATATATATATATATATATATATATATATATATATATATATATATATATACTTATTCGAGTTATTAGAGTTATTAGCAATCTCTAACAAGGAAAACAATATATAAATAAGGAAATTTAAAAATAACAATAAATCGCAAAAATTTCTCAAAAATTTTGGGGGTCTACATCGCGAGTTTATACCTAGGCGCAAGTTGCTACATTGCGCCCCCGTGCAACTTGATGAAGCTCGCACAATGTGATCGAATGGACGTCCAGAGCAGGGTGACGTGGCGCGCATGCCATTAACTTCGTAGAACGTATCCACTACATTTCTCACGACCATGCACATCTCACTCAATTGATGCCACGCGTCCCCAGCAGTTTGTGTAACTGCTCGCGCAAGTTGCTACATTGTGCCCCCGCGCAACCTGATGAAGCTCGTGCAATGTGATCGAATTATTGTCCTGAGCAGAGTGACGTGGCACATAAGACACAAACTTCATAGAACGTGTCTACTACATTGCCCACGACCATTCGCATCTCATTCAAATGATGCCACGCGTCCACAGCAGTTGGTGCAACCGCTCGCACAAGTGAACAGAGGCGCGCAACCTGAGGCGCACGCAACCCATAATAACTGCTAAACAGTTATTTTAAGAACTCTATAAATAGAGTTTCAAATCAGTCTCAAATTATCATGAATGATCATAATCTCCTGTTAAAGTGCTTTTGTATCCTCAAGAGGCTCGTGTCTTCGATATTACATCATCCAAGGGATAAAGTGATCGTCTTCTGATCAGATTCCTATAGTTGTACTTCCCCAGAATTTAATTGCACTCTTATACCTTCTTTCTTTCTTAGTTTGTAGAAACTAAACTTTTATTTTTGAAAAAAAATGGCGACTCTGCTGGTGACGACTTTCTCCTCTGACGAGAAAGTGACAACTCAATTTGATACCGCGTCGATCGGCAAGACGCAGAAGACTTTGGTCGTTCAAGTTGACAAAATCGCTTACGAGGCAATGATCAGTGCTGGGGGTACCAAAGCGAACCAACGTGCACTAAGTTGATCAGACCATTATGCACCGGTTCTGAGTAGACAATACGTTAGTGGATTTCTCCAATAACATATGTCATGAACAAGTTTGATAAAGAATTAAGCTTGCAAAAACTAGGCTACATTAGCATTATTAGTCTAGATAGTAAAAATATAGGCACATGAGATTAAGATTGAAATAAAGTAGAATCAGTTCAATTCCTTAAGTCTTTAAGTCATATCCTGTGTTGGTCTCCATACAGTCGTCCTACAGTCTTCTTGTCCAAGTCCATGGTTGGCTAGATGGGTTAGGATCCTCTAAATTCTAGAACCTAAGTGAACTTACTAATATAGGTCACAAGGACAAAAGGATTGCTAGGTCACAAGGCATTCTACCCAACTTAAAAGAATTAAACTAATGGTGTTTTGGGACAAAAGAAACATGTCCAACTAGTAGGGATCACCTGTCTAACCTCTAGCAAGCACGAAGGGAAGATAAGAATTATGATAGAAGGAATCAAGCAAGATGCAATCGATGAGTCGAACGGTAGTTCGAATATGGAATCGAGAAAAAAGGTCAAGTATGTGGATGAGATTCTAGACTCTAATCCTATACGCAGGCTTGCTTGGTACGGTAAAGTAACCAAACAATTTATCTGGACCTGCATGGGCCACCACAAAAACATGTAACGCCCCAGTCCCAAAATATGTAGGACTAGAAACGTAGACATGCCAGCTGTATTCATACGAAGTACATGGGTCTCGTATGGATACATAAGCTATAAAGTGCAGTAAACCATAACTAACTAATCTTATCCACAAAATACAAGAATAAAAGATATTATATAATCAACTATAAATTGTCATTGGTACATGTAGTTAGGCGGAGATAAATCCACTACCAACTATGAAAAGAAATACATAACAAAAGAAAGAGTTTGGCGAGCGAAGCGAAGACGATCAAAGTACAATCATCTTCGAAGAAATAGAGATGATCATGGCCACGGCTAGAATACCTGCAAAAGATAAGAGCACACACCTGGCGAGATAACCAGGTCCTCAGAGGGACGTAACAAGACACATAATTTTATGCCAATATAACTGAATATTAATAGCTCAAATAAATAAGTAAATTGAATTATAACATGGTCCAATACATACCTATTGAACTAGCTTACCATCCTTCCAACCAAACAAGGATAGGAGATGGTAAACTAATTCACGATGACGTATCTTTCCATGCTATGAATCCAATATGGTATCCGGACCCCAACAAGGTTCAATACCTTCCCATCGAAGTAGTAAGCCATACCTACAACCAAACAAGGACAAGATGTGACGAACTAATCCGCGACAAGTTATTGTTCCAAGCCATGGTCAGATACAAGTACCCAAACCAAAAGTACTCATACCTAACGGATAAAGGTGCCTAACCGTTCTAAGTGAAATGTAGTTAAGAACAATCCTTTCTACGCATGGGCCCTGGCTAAAATGGGATCGGCATGATCCTCCCTTGGGGCACTAGAGATCCAATCAATAAGAGCATAACATTCCGCAGAACGTCAGTGGCCGTCAGTAATCATGGGTCATCAACCCCGTATCTCCTGCGGAGCTTCCCGGTCACAAGGAAAAGTGTATTGAAGCCCATACGCTAAGGAATTGTCCTCCCCGCCCAATGCCTTCTATGTTGTATCCATAACAGTAAACCTCTATAACCGCTAAGTCAACTAGCATACAATTCTATTAGCGGTTAATCCTATCGCATGGCTTGTACGTACTGGTGGCCAGCCGATCATGCATGTCCGTATTCTACATGCGACACACAACTTCGTGGTACAACGTATCAAGGCCAATGAATGCAACACACAAGGTGGCCCCTTAAATCTAGGTTTTGTGTGTAAGAAAAATAATATATAGCAGGAAATATAAATGAACAGTAAGTTCTAACAGGTTATGCCATGTATCACAGTTTATTTTGTATAAAAAAAATAATGAATAATGCATGGAATATGAGTGTTGACACATACAAAAAAGAAGAAGAAAATATTATCTTTTCTTTTATTGGCGCAAGGCACCACAAATCGAGTACGCCTGAGAAATCCTACGCTAAAGATCCCCGAGTACAAAAAAGAATTCTGGGGAATGGGACGATAGAGATCGAGCGACAGTTGCTCCTTTACTCCGTTGACACTCCGATTACAAAAGTAGGAGAAAACCTAAGAAAATTGCTAACTCTAGTGCAGCAATTTGGCTCTTGAAAATGCTCTTCGTTCTGTGTTTTGAAGAGGGATGAGGCCCCCCATTTATAGTCGTTCTTGAGATGGAATGATGTTATGTGCCCACATGAGGAAATACGCTGGTTCTTATATGGAATCATAGTCCTGCTTTGGGAATATAGGATGTAGACGCATACAGGCTGCAAGATCATGGATTAGTCGTGGTGTTGACGTGGCCGCATGCTTCGGTGCACGACTGCTCGTGGAGACTGACGTGGCCGTGTGCTTCGGTACACGTTTTGAACATGGCTTTGACTGAGTGAGGCATGGGCGCATAGCCATGTCTCAGGTTATGCGCTCGCCTTTCAGGGGAGCTAGTCTTGGGCGCATGAAGCTTCACTGACTGGGCGCATGGAGCTACACTGACTGGACGCATGAAGCTCCACTGACTGGGCGCATGGAGCTCCACTGACTGGGCGCATGGAGCTCTACTGACTGGGCGCATGGAGCTATACTGACTGGCCACTGGGCGCATGGAGCTACACTGACTTGGGCGCATGGAGCTACACTGACTTGGGCATATGGGGCTTTATTTGTTGAAATTTTTTCATGCTTTTACAAGACCCCCTTCTAAGTTTTCGATACTTGAACAAGTTTGAAATACTTTGAAAGAAGCATGGATCGTTTTCTCGTGAGATAATGGGCACATAGCACGACTCTCTCCTTAGGTGCATAGTATTTGGCCAGCCTGTCAGGGAGATACGACTGTTGAGATTTTCCTCGAAATCCAAAATAAAAGATCCATCGTAACGGAATTTGAAGCGGTCCATTCTTCATACGTCGTCCATGTCAGCAAGGGACAGTCGCATGGTATGCAGAGAGCTGATCCTTCACGTGGGTGCATAGGCTGTAGTGGGCGCATACAGTAGGTGGGCGCATAGAAAGTGGCCCGTGCCTATAAATAGACCCTAGAGGAGAGAGAAAGTTCATTATTCCTTTTTCTTTTGAATTTTTCAGAAAACTCTTCGTCTTCTTTCTTTGAGAACCATGTCTCCCAAGGTCGCCAAGAGATCCGCGAAGGGCATGGGGGCTGCGTCGAGTGGCTCTCCTCCTGTGGCAGAGTCCCCGGTAGTCCAGGACCCAATTCTGGGTGAGGTCATGCTTCAAAAAATAATGTCTTGAGCATTAATTTGCGACGCTCGAACTTCTCTTCTGCCTGGGCACTTGCGCCCAAGGCAACATGCTTCTGTGAGCATTACTATGCGAATACAGAAGTCATGCGCCAACACTGTGGTGTGCTATGCGCCCACGTGTTGCCATGTTATGCATCTTTTTAAGCTGTGGCATGTTATGCGCCCATGTACTATCCGTGTGTTATACGCCCACATGTCTTGTTTTGGGCGCATATCCCTTTGGGCGCATAGAATTCCTTCAGAACATAGTTTTTCCTGCAGTTTTCTAAGTCTAACTGTCTTTCTGCCCCTTTTCATATTCTGTAGGGATCTGGCTAGCAAATTTCTCCAGGACCGGTATCGGCGATTCTGGGCATGGTGAAGATGCAACACTTGACACCCACATCAGAGAGCTCAGGACTCTTCATATTTTGGAAGGGTTTTTCTCAGATGGTAGGAAGAACCTTTATACATCGAAGAGTCGGACGGTAGTTGGGCGTTACCGTGAAAGTTCTGCTTTCATATTTCTTCAAGTAGGCAAAAGCAACTCTAGAGATGTTGTTTTGAAGGTATGGTCTCTTGAAGAAATGGGCCCACGACGTCCGCAATATGGAGGAGAGGAGATCACCATTTGTAGATGTTTTAGCATACTATATTTGCCCTCCTCCGTGTAGCCTCTCGAAGGTTCAACAGCCTTGTTTGCTTGCTCAACAGTAAAACATGACCTCCATCGCCGAAACCGTGGTGCTGCCAAGCTGACCAAGCTATGTGTTGCTGATGAGTAGCAAATTCTCCCTTCTTTTTGGATATCAATGTGTAATCCTCTGCTTCTTGCTCAGATAAAGAGATGGAGAACTTTTTGTTTTGCTCATGAGATGTAGTCCTGTGAATGTAACTGATTATGAATAGACAGAGTACATTCGCTCCATTCTCTGCTTGTGGTATCTATGGTGCTTTGTATTTAGAGAGCCGAATACCACATTTGTGTAAAGGGTATCCCGCTGGGGGATCCCCCTTTCTTTTTTTTGTTTGGACCTATTGCCCTTTTGTGCATCCAGAAATGCGAGCAAATATATTAGAATGATACTTTCGTGGACCTATTACCCTTTGGCACACTAGCGGTGCAGGTAATAGATTTGAAACAAAACCTAACAGAGGTAACGAGGTCGTGATAGGTTTTGTGATCTTGGCGTCGTGTCTTTCATCTCGAGTTGGGTACTGGCGTTAAGTTGGAAGACTATCGGTATCAGAGGTAATATGGACGTGACACGTGATAATCAAGAGTGGTTTTTGGTGGAATGGATTTTCTTGTCAATTTGGCTTCTTGTCAGGTATTCCTCCTTGAAGTAGAGGAAACTTTCCAAGCTTCTTCTCCGACGACCTCCACCGAAGATAAAGAGATGCCTCAGAAAGTTGTCAGAGCTTTCTACTCCGTATTGAAAGTGAAGCTTCCTGGGGTCCTGACTCAGAATGCCGCCTTCGGTCCTGTAAAGGCTGTTGCAGAGTGCCAAGTGGCGGCCCTCGAGAGCATAGCTAGCTATAAAGGGCTGGCCAATATTCTGAGAATGGTCCTGAATGATCTGGAGGGTCAGGTGGCCAGGTTCTGAGACATCAAGCAGCGGAGTCCGATGTCAATATTCCGTGCAGAGGACGACGCTTTGATGACAGCACTTGCGAAGGAGAAGGCTACCTTCCAGGTAAGGAAGGATGCCCTGGCTCGAGAGATCGACGAGCTGGCTGACCAGTATGGCAAGTTCAACGCTGCAAGTGAGGCACGTGCTGCCTCGAAGAACAGGCTGGCTGCGCAGATCACTGAGAAGCACAATCACATTACGCAGATCAGGAACGAGATCGCCCAACTGGAAGCCGACTTAAGGGCGGCGGTATCTAAACAGGAGGATTATTTATCCCAGGCTGCCATGACTGCTACCGTTTTTGTGCGTTTAGAAGAGCAGCTGGCAAAATTGGAGGGGGAGCATCAGAGTCTGACCCTCTTTGAAGATGAAGCCGCTTGTCAAGAAGAGGCACGGCGTCGAGCTGCTGTGAAATCTGAGGCCGAAATTGCAGCTCTGAGGGACAGCATCAATCGCCTGTGTATCCCGTAGATTTTGTAACTTCTTTTTTTCTTTTTCTAGCCGTCACGACTCTTGTACCTTTTTTCTGTCTCTTGATAGACGTTGAAGTACAAAATAAAGAATTTTTTCAGAAGTGAATGTGGTTTTGTGAAATATCGATGCTAGCGGTAATGTGGACGTAGCAGAGATATTTCTGGTGGGTATTCCGCTGGAGATTTTAATGTGGACCTATTATCCGTTTTATATTCGAATGATTCAAATATAGATAATAAGTTGAACGAAGCTGCTAGTAGAGGTAATATGGACGTAATAGCAGAGGATGTTCTATATCTGACCAGAGGTAATATGGACGTGGAAAGATATATAACATTAGGTGGGAGTGGATAGTTCAAAGGTAGTATGGACATGACTATCTTTGATGAATGCTTTGCTCAGAGGTTATGTGGACGTGGCAAAACATTTGATCATTCCGCTGGGGAAATAATTGTCGGAAAACAATTCAGAGGTAATAGGAACGTGATTTGTTTTCGTCAAACGGAGTTTGGACGGAGTCAAAAACAGAAATAATTCCACTGGGGAAATATTTAGAGGACCTATTATCCAGGGCGTATTCAAGACTCTTAAAATACGGATAATAGTTAGATAGTTTTTTTTGGAATCATATAAACATCGTACTGTACATTTACATGACTAAACATATGTGAACAAAAAGAGGTTACACATAGTATTTCTTCAGGAACTTGTCGTTGATAGGCATCATGAGTAAGTCACCATCGGCTTGGTTAGCCCGTACCGTTAGAATACACCGACTCTATGACGAAAGGACCTTCCCATTTAGGCTGGAATTTCCTTTTTGTTTTGTGCGTCATGACCATCGGTCTTTTCACTGCTAGGACCAGATCACCGACTTGAAAGATCCTTTCCTTCATTTTTTTATTGAAGGCTCTGGAAAGACGTGCTTGGTATAGCTCAATGTGCTGCTGAGCTAACAATCGTTTTTCGTCTAGCGCTTCGAGCTTTTGGAGTCGCAGACGGTAGCTCTCTTCAGTAGTCAACTTGCTGGCTAGGGCTACCCGAAGAGAAGGAATCTGAATTTCTAGGAGAAGAACTACTTCGCTTCCATAAACCAGAGAGATTGGCGTACTGCCTGTTGGAGTCCGGACCGTTGTGCGATAGGCCCATAGACATTCACCGAGCTTCTCGTTCCAATCGTGCTTATTTAAAGACACGAACTTCTTGAGAAGTTTTATAATGGTGTTGTTGAAGGCTTCTGCTAGTCCGTTAGCCTCTGAATTGTAGGCAGTAGAGGCTATGTTATGGATTCGATTCTTATCGCAGAACCGATAGAATGCATGACCTGCAAACTGTGGACCATTATCATGGATGATCCTGCGAGGTAGGCCGAAGCGGTAAATGACGTGATGTTTGATGAAATTGATCACGTTTGACGTCTTTACTTCGGTGAGCGGTATAGCTTCCTCCCATTTGGAGAAGTAATCGGTTATAGCTAGGAAGAACCGATGTCCTTTGGAGGATGGCGGGCTGATTGGTCCTATGACATCCATACCCTAGGTTTCAAATAACCAAGATGCTGCCATCGGGTGTAGAAACTCCGAAGGTTGATGTATGAAGTCGGCATGGAACTGGCAAGCTCTATACTTCTTTGCATATTCAACAGCATCCGCTATCATTGTGGGCCAGTAATAACCCATTCGTTTGAGGCAATCTTGTAATTTGGGGCCTGGTTGATGTGCACCATAAACTCCATCGTGAGCCTCCCGGAGTGCATGCTTGGATTCTGTGTCTGATAAGCATCGTAACAGTAGCCCGTCGTAAGAGCGTCGGTACAACATCTTGGTAGCTGCATCGTAGTAAAATCTGAGGGATCGCCTTTGGATGGATACTGCTTCCTTCGGGTCCTCAGGGAGGATTCCATAGACAGCGTAGTCTATGAACGGAAATATCCAGTCTTTAGCATCGACGTTTGTTTTCGCTGCGTAACTGTGATGAATATGTGTCACGCCCCAGAACCAGAATACTGGAAAGTAGGGGCGAAACAAAGCCAGCTACGTGTATTAGAGTACTCCAGTACCCCAATATACGATCAAAGCTGTCTAGAAGACAAGTGGGTGGACTCTAGCATGCCTCTGACGACTCCTAAGGTCGAACAAATCCTATCTTAATCCAATCAACATAAGAAGCAATAAAGAGTAAATCACATATGAGATGGATAAGGCGTCCCAAACACAAGTACATACATAATCATGAGAGCTGACATAATAAAAGATATATCAACTGGCTATACAAAAGGTACGTAAATGTACCACTAGCAGCTGTCCAGATTATACATCCATGCCGTACTAATACGGAGGGAACAAAACCCAGAAACAAGGACTAACATATGTCCTTGTCTAATACACCACAAAATGAAAGTACCAAGATAAAGCGGGAAATAAAGGTAACCCACTCGCTAATCCATGTCGGTCCTCTGAGTGCGAACCATCCGGAGGAGAAGACGGTAGATCCTCGTGATCAACTATGGAACCTGGCCATGCAAAACCAGTGGGGTCAGACCCCAAATAGCAAGTACCATAAGGAAGGCTCGAGGTGAACGACAAAACCCAACAACAACACAACAACATAATGACAGAAAATAAATAAATATGGGTCGAGACTAGTGCGGTACCAATGCATGTATCTCGAGAATATAAATAACTGAATGGAAATACTGAACCGTATAGCAATAGAGAACAATAAGCCAATGAGCAGCAAGGGAGTTAAGAACTACTCGAAGTCGGAGCCACAACCCTTAAACCAAACAAGGACCGGGGTTGCAGATATTTTTCCAAGCAGAACTTAGTCTCTGGCCACTCGAAGACATAAGAGCATATAAAGTAACAAACAATCGAAAGTGTACGGCCAATCATTGCCTACGACTTTCTATCATTAACTAGCTAGGGTTATCACAATCCTAATTACTAATATGCAAGTTGAGGATTTTCGCAACTACCTGACTGCAGATACCCGGATGTCCAGGGGTACGAGTAGTACATCTATTGCCCAACAAGACTGCTGGCAGATGAAATGTGTCTAGACTTGTAACATGAACAACCATATCATATACTTGTAAAAGAAAACATATAGCTGACTGTGCCGTAACCCGGCACGACATGTGACTCGATCGTATATCAATACACGCAAACTTGGTAGGTCATGGAGCCCTTGCCTAGCAGGGTTGAGCCATGCCTCATGGGGCCCTTGGTGCTCGGGGTTGGTAGTGCGAATTTCCTCCTACAATGATCTACTTGAATTTACTAGTCATTTACCTTATCATATTTATGTCAAGTTCTCAAGTCGTGGACACTCAAGAATTTCCTAAGATGACGTGTGTTATGTACGAGTAATTTGTAAGTTATCACTTACGAACATCCCCGTACTAACATCACGTGATACACGGAACAATACTCACACTCGATTGTCCAGTGCCAAGATGCAATATATTAACATTCAACAAGTTATATCCACAGTGTCAAGAAAGAACATGTACTCATATCTTGGGTCAAGAAATCAATAAGAAAATCAAGTCATGAGTGCGCTACTACGAGCCACTAAATCGAGCTAGGTATATATAGTAATCTGGAGTGCACCATAACAGGCCACTATCTATAATCTGGACATAGAACAATACGTGAACATAAGCATGTACCATGTATATAGAGTGTACAAATATTCTTTAACTATCCAAGGTCATCTAATCATGTTAAGAGTTCATTACAATCGAGAAATTATCAAAAACGGACAAAAACGGGCAAAAACGGAAAAAAACAGCCTAAAACAGCATAAAACGGCATACCGGCGGTATACTGCGGTATAACGGCAGTATACCGGACTAAAGACAGAAGGTTTCTGGTGCAAAAACTAGCATACCGGCGGTATACTGCGGTATACCGGCGGTATACTATTTTTCCAAACAGCAACAAAATCCAGATTTTCGCTAAAACTTGTTTCGGCCATAAAAACTTCATTTTAAATCGAAATTCGGACTTTCAAAAGTCAAAATTGAATAGAATTGAATTTCCGACAACATGGAAGTATTAGTTTTCATAAATTAAAACATTTGACAGATCAAAACTTCAAAATACTCAAAAATCATATCTAGAAACTCAGATCTACGCAATACTGTCGATCAAAACCAAAAGTGCTATATACTAAACATGTTAACAATTTTGAGGAGCATATTATAAAACAATAAAACTTTAATTTCTATGGAAAACAAAAATAAAGTATGGTCATGTCACTTTTGAGCAAGATGTACTTGCCTAGGTTTTAGCAACCGAGCCTAATCTTCTACTCCACCACCAAGAGGGGTTCCGAAACCGCACTCTAGGCCTCAAGGCCAAGCCTTCCTAAGCTTGAGGAAGAGGGAAGAGGTAATAGAGAAGAAAAGAAAAGAGAGGAGAGAAAAACTCATAGGATATATATAGAAGGGATAAATTAATCGTGACCGTTGGATCGTGATCCAAGTCACATTCTAGATCAATCCTAGCCATTGAAAGAAAACCAATTGTCCATTGGATAATAGAATGCATCTATACTATTCACGAAAATATCTAAACACTATTCATCAAAATATCTAAAATACTATTCATGAAAAATTCGGAAACACTATTCACGAAAATATCTGAAATCGAAAATATCTAAAATGTGGAAAATCTGTCCGGACGGCATGCCGTCGGTATACTCCGGTACACTGTCGGTATACCGGCCAAGGAGAAAATCTATAATTTGGGAAAATTTTAAAGCGTTCCGAAAACCGAGAAAATACGAAATACAATACAAAATACGTATCCGTATATAAATACCGATACTGTGAGACGAGTCTCACAACTCTCCACAACTTTGAAAAATTCCGTCCTCGAAATTTCCTAAAGCCAGTCGAGCAAAAATACACATGTTAAAACAATGTAAAATCATAACACATCGAAAGAAAATATCCCGTGTACAAGTGATATTTGAGATACAGAATTTAAATAAATACGGAAAATAATAAATACATACATATATAATATAAGAAAAGGAGGCATATGGAATAATATACCCCTGAGTCAGTTGAGTAGGGCTTCGTCCTCGCTTACCTACGCTGACTCACAAAGTGGACAAGGGTCAAGTTTCGAAGTAAGTCGGTACCAACGACTCAGTCGAACACATGGCTCTAATCCAGGACGCACCTCGTAGTCGGAATACATGATAGATATCGTGTATCACGAGATATGGAGGCAGATGAGTGGTACGAGAAACTCGCGTTCACTCGTCGAATATGTCAAGTCGACCATCGCATTCCGGGTATGAATGGAATACAAGGCCGTCAACGGAACCCAAGAATAAGAATGACTGAAGGAACACCTCAGAAGCTTACTAACAATCTGACTTTCCTCAGCCAACATCTGCTCAATGATAACAAACTCTCTCTGTCTATGCATCGGAACTGCTGCTCTTACCTGCTGCTGATTTTATCTGACTTACTGGACCTGGACAAACTGCGCCGGATGCTGACATTAAATCTACTGAGACCGTGTCAGAAGGAAGTGCTGAACATAGGAACAGGCTGACTTTATTAGCTGAACTGACTGGAGTGAAGTGAACTGAGCTGCCACCAGATATTGAGATGGTACTGGTACCTGACTCTGTGGAGGCGGGATCTGATGCCGACATACTGCCTGAACCAAGGAAGAAGACGGAGCAATAAAATCCTCGAAAGAAATAGATAAGAAGGTTGGGTGTCCCTGAATGATAAGGACACGTGATATCAATAATGGACAGGAATAGAACAAGGATATGTCAATCATGTTTACAGTTCAAGAAAAACGAGAATGTAAAAAGCAAAGGGAGATCAAATGAAAACAAATATAGGATTGAGATTCTAACAAGATGAATCCCCCATAAGTCTGAAGGCAGACCAGCATGGGCCACCAAAAAACCTTGTCACGCCCCAGAACCAGAATACTGGAAAGTAGGGGCGAAACAAAGCCAGCTACGTGTATTAGAGTACGCCAGTACCCCAATATACGATCAAAGCTGCCTAGAAGACAAGTGGGTGGACTCTAGCATGCCACTGACGACTCCTAAGGTCGAACAAATCCTATCTTAATCCAATCAACATAAGAAACAATAAAGAGTAAATCACAAGTGAGATGGGTAAGGCGTCCCAAACACAAGTACATACATAATCATGAGAGCTGACATAATAAAAGATATATCAACTGGCTATACAAAAGGTACGTAAATGTACAACTAGCAGCTGTCCAGAATATACATCCACGCCGTACTAATACGGAGGGAACAAAACCCAGAAACAAGGACTAACATATGTCCTTGGCTAATACACCATAAAATGAAAGTACAAGATAAAGTGGGAAATAAAGGTAACCCACTCGCTAATCCATGTCAGTCCTCTGAGTGCGAACCATCCGGAGGAAAAGACGGTAGATCCTCGTGATCAACTATGGAACCTGGCCATGCAAAACCAGTGGGGCAGACCCCAAATAGCAAGTACCACAAGGAAGGCTCGAGGTGAACGACAAAACCCAATAACAACACAACAACATAATGACAGAAAATAAATAAATATGGGTCGAGACTAGTGCGGTACCAATACACGTATCTCGAGAATATAAATAATTGAATGGAAATACTGAACCGTATAGCAATAGAGAACAATAAACCAATGAGCAGCAAGGGACTTAAGAACTACTCGAAGTCGGAGCCACAACCCTTAAACCAAACAAGGACCGGGGTTACAGATATTTTTTCGAGCAGAACTTAGTCTCTGGCCACTCGACGACATAAGAGCATATAAAGTAACAAACAATCAAAAGTGCACGACCAATCATTGCCTACGGCTTTCTATCATTAACTAGCTAGGGTTATCACAATCCTAATTACTAATATGCAAGTTGAGGATTTTTGCAACTACCTGACTGCAGATACCCGGATGTCCAGGGGTACGAGTAGTACATCTATTGCCCAACAAGGCTGCTGGCAGATGAAACGTGTCTAGACTTGTAACATGAACAACCATATCATATACTTGTAAAAGAAAACATATAACTGACTGTGCCGCAACCCGACACGACATGTGACTCGATCGTATATCAATACACGCAAACTTGGTAGGTCATGGAGCCCTTGCCTAGCAGGGTTGAGCCATGCCTCGTGGGGCCCATGGAGCTCGGGGTTGGTAGTGCGAATTTTCTCCTACAATGATCTACTTGAATTTACTAGTCATTTACCTTATCATATTCATGTCAAGTTCTCAAGTCGTGGACACTCAAAAATTTCCTAAGATGACGTGTGTGATGTACGAGTAATTCGTAAGTTATCACTTACGAACATCCCCGTACTAACATCACGTGATACACGGAACAATACTCACACTCGATTGTCCAGTGCCAAGATGCAATAGATTAACATTCATCAAGCTATATCCACGGTGTCAAGAAAGAACATGTACTCATATCTCGGGTCAAGAAATCAATAAGAAAATCAAGTCATAAGTGCGCTACTACGAGCCACTAAATCGAGCTAGGCATATATAGTAATCTGGAGTGCACCATAACAGGCCACTATCTATAATCTGGACATAGAACCATACGTGAACATAAGCATGTACCATGTATATAGAGTGTACAATCATTCTTTAACTATCCAAGGTCATCTAATTATTTTAAGAGTTTATTACAATCGAGAAATTATCAAAAACGGACAAAAACGGGCAAAAACGAAAAAAAAAATAGCCTAAAACAGCATAAAACGACATATCGGCGGTATACTGCGGTATACCGACGGTATACCAGACTAAAGACAGAAGGTTTCTGGTGCAAAAACTGGCATACCGGCGGTATACTGCGGTATACCAGCGGTATACCGTTTTTCCAAACAGCAACAAAATCCAGATTTTTGCTAAAACTTGTTTCGGCCATAAAAACTTCATTTTAAATCGAAATTCGGACTTTCAAAAATCAAAATTGAATAGAATTGAATTTCCTACAACATGGAAGTATTAGTTTTTATAAATTAAAATATTTGACAGATCAAAAATTCAAAATACTCAAAAATCATATCTAGAAACTCAGATCTACGCAATACTGTCGATCAAAACCAAAAGTGCTATATACTAAACATGTTAACAATTTAGAGGAGCATATTATAGAACAATAAAACTTTAATTTCTATGGAAAATAAAAATAAAGTATGGTCATGTCACTTTTGAGCAAGATGTACTTGCCTAGGTTTTAGCAACCGAGCCTAATCTTCTATTCCACCACCAAGAGGGGTTTCGAAACCACACTCTAGGCCTCAAGGCCAAGCCTTCCTAAGCTTGAGGAAGAGGGAAGAGGAAATGGAGAAGAAAAGAAAAGAGAGGAGAGAGAAACTCATAGGATATATAGAAGGGATAAATTAATCGTGACCGTTGGATCGTGATCCAAGTCACATTCTAGATCAATCCTAGCCATTGAAAGAAAACCAATTGTCCATTGAATAATAGAATGCATCTATACTATTTACCAAAATATCTAAACACTATTCATCAAAATATCTAAAATACTATTCATGAAAATATCGGAAACACTATTCACGAAAATATCTGAAATCGAAAATATCTAAAATGGGGAAAATCTGTCCAGACGGCATGCCGTCGTATACTCCGGTACACTGTCGGTATACCGGCCAAGGAGAAAATCTATAATTTGGGAAAATTTTAAAGCATTCTGAAAACCGAAAAAATACGAAATACAATACAAAATACGTATCCGTATATAAATACCGATACTGTGAGACGAGTCTCACAATATGCAAGGCATCTTTCACACAGAATAGTTCTCAACCAGACACTGTGATCGACTGCTGTGTATTGGTAGGAACGGTCAAGGAAGCAGCGAGACCGGCTAGAGCATCTACTTTTATATTCTGTAGTTGAGGCACGTGCTCGATGAAGAATCCAGCGAAAGTAGACGCCAGCTCGATTGTTGCTCTGTGGTAGGGGATGAGATCTTCGTGGCGAACTTCATAATCCCCTCGGACCTGACTAACTATTAGCTTGGAATCACCGTAAGCCTCTAGATAGTCAACTCCCAGTTGCTTTGCCAGTTGCAGGCCGATTAATAGGGCATTATATTCGGTCACGTTGTTGGTGCATGGTTCCACGAGAGAATACGCATGGTGTTTAACCAGATGATCAGGTGACACGAGCACGACACCTACTCCAGCCTCGATATTCCCTTTGGGTCCTGTTCTTGATGCATCGTCAAAGAACATTCGCCAAATGGGGATTTCTTCAGTTGCAGTGTTAGATTCTACCACTTCGTCGAGGATTTCATCGTAGAGCTTGGATGACTCCGGCACCGGATGAGCTGCTAGGAAATCAGCTAATGCTTGGCCTTTTACTGCCTTCTGAGGAACGAAGATCATATCATATGGAGTCAACAATATTGCCCATGTAGCTAAACGGGAATTGAGAGAGCTCAGTTTACTCATGATTATTCTGAGATGGTTGACTTTAGATATAATATGGATAGTCTGTCCAGACACATAGTGGCGTGTCTTCTGGATGGCAAATACTAGTGCAAGGCATTCTTTCTCCACCGGTGTGTATCTGTACTCGGCACCCACCATTGTGCGACTGAGGTAGTAGATTGCCTGTTCATGACTGCCTTCATTCTTCTTAGCTAAGAGGGCACCAAGGGAATGATCCATAGCACAGACATATAGTAAGAAGGGCTTCTCCATTATTGGAGCTACCAATACTGGAGGGCTTATAAGATACGCCTTGATGTCATCGAATGCGTGTTGACATTGTTCAGTCCAGACGAAAGATACGCCTTTTTTTATGAGCTGAGTGAATGGTTGACACCTTCCAGAGAGGTTTAAGATGAATCATCTGATGTAGGCTAGCCTTTCTTGTAGTCTGTATAGCTCTTTGAGGTTTCTTGGATGATGCATATCGAGAATAGCCTTCACTTTCTCCGGGTCCAGATGTACACCCTTTGAAGTGATGACAAAACCAAGGAACTTGCCGTTGGAGACTTCCAGAAAAGCCTTGGTTGGATTCATCTTGAGTTGGGGTGTACGCATTAGTTCGAACATCGTTCCCAAGTCATGGAGGTGGTTGCCCTTGAGATGACTTTTGACTGCGATATCGTCTACGTAGCAAACCACGGTTTTGCACAAATAATTGTAAAAAATTGTGTCCATGGCTCGCTGCTATGTTGCCCCTGCATTCTTCAATCTGAAGGGCATCACCGTATAGCAGTATACCCCCAACGGTGTTCAAAAAGATATGTGCTTCTCGTCGTCAGAGAACATCTTGATCTGGTTGTAGCCTGAGAACCCATCCATGAAGGACATCCGCTCGAAGTCACAAGTGTTGTCGATCATTACGTCAGTGATCGGTAGAGGGAACTCGTCTTTCGGGCATACAGAGTTCAAATTACGGTAGTCGATACAGAATCAAACTTTACCATTCTTTTTTATGATTGGAATGATGTTGGCAACCTAGTCTGGACTCGCGAATGAATCTACTAGCAATGAGCTTCTTGACTTCATTCTCGATGGCTTCCATGACGACTGGACGGAATCGTCGTTATTGCTGCTTCACGGGCTTAGCTTTAGACGAAATATTCAGACGGAGCATAGAGGCTTTAGGGTCCAAGCTTGGCATGTCTTCATAGCTCCATGCGAAGATGTCGATGTATTTCTCTTATAAGTTGTATAAGAGATTGACGTTCATCGCTAGATAGGCTTTTGCTGATGAAGATTGGTCTTGAGGATGCTTCATCTCCTAGATTAACTTGGATGACTTCGTCTTCGGTAGGTGGTTCCCGTTGTTCGAAGTGCAGCTCCCACCTGGTGTTATCTTTTGAGCCTATTGTTCGAGTTCGAATGATTGGACATCGTCTGTAATTTGATCGGCGAAAACCATATTGACGGACAGAGTTGCTTTGAATATGTCGCCGCTGCTGGAGCCTGAGTCCCAGAGGGAGGAATCAGAAGAATGAGAACAACGATCTGCTTCATCATCTGATCTTTTAGGAGTTGTTGGAGGAGAGACATAGCCTAGACCAACATCGCTTCGTTGATAGTAGTTCTCGGGTTTGCCGGGGGGAGCAAAGTGTCGTATTGGCAACCGTCGACCTCGACCGTAATTTAGCCCTTTGTCTCTTTTGATGTCATATCCCATGTTCTAGATGATGTTCTTAGCGTGCCAACTATATCGAAAAAGTTGTATTTTCCCAGAGTCATAGTCAGCTTCTGTGTTGTGCTTGGAAGAAGTAGAGTCTGGAACGAACTTTCTCTCACCACTTATACGACCGAAGATGATTAGCTCATCATCTTTCTTTCTGGCTGGAACGATGAAGTAGAGGATATCTTCAGGGTAAACTTTTTCTCGCAGGTGAGGTATTGTGACCAGCATACAGAAGTGTGGTCTTATGCCGTTCTCTAGAGCGTATATCGTATCTATGTAGTAGTTTACAGATTGATAGACATCGGAGTAATTCGAAGATAAACCTTTACTAAGGAAATACACAAGTTCTTCTTCAGGGATAACATCATCCGCGGAAGGTACATTATTATGAGTATTGATATACTCATTGAGAGGATCATCATTTGGAAGAGGAGCCACAGTCTTGGCCGAGTTCACCACGTAGGGTAATTCTTCAGGATTGGGGGGACGGGCGTCAGTAGGTTTCTCCCGGGGTGTCTTGTTGATAGTGATGGTCAGTGGCTTGACCTTGTCAGGGTTCTTATTTTTTATCCAGATTGTGAGAGGCTTTGGAGTACTTTTTGGAGTAGTACGTCCTTTGACTCGGATAATCAGGAGACCATTGGAGGATGGACTTGCTTCAGCTTCATTGTCAGCTTCATTGTCGTCATCCTTGGGGGGTTGAGATTGGTAAAGTATCGAATCTCCATAGTAAGCTTCGATGCCCTTGAAAGGATCGACATCGGCAAACTCCGTCTTCACGACACCGTCGCTGTTGACGTACTTGAAGCACTGGTGAAGTGTGGAAGGAACGATCATGTTCTTGTGTATCCATGGACATCCTACCAAGACGTTGTAGGATACATTGGCATCGATCACATAGCAGGAAACCTCCGTTCGGAGATCATCGATCTGGCATTTGAGACGGATCTTGCCCAGCAGATGGCTTCGACCAGCATTGAAAGCCATGATAGTTTTGTTGGTTGCGGATATCTTGTGCAGAGGGATTACCAGAATTTGAAGCAAATTTCTAGGAATGATGCTGATGGAGGATCCTGGATCGATGTGCATGCGGTCCACTTTGATCGCCCCGATATACCCTGTATAGTACATGGGTCTATCATGACGATTATTTTTTAGTAGCATGTCCTCCTGTGAGAAGATGATGTTGGGCACCACTTCTATAGTACTGTGGCAGTGGGGACAGAAGACAGGATCTTCACGGGGGCTTTGACTTCAGCGAGGTAAGAGTCGGTGTGCAGTAATTCCTCACTTAAAGCCTTCTGCATTTTTTTGGAGAGTCGCAATAGATCGAACAGAGACAACCTGGCAGGTGTATTGGCTAGCTGAGCCAGTATGTCAAAGTTATAGGGCCGATCCATGCCTTCAGGAGCTGGCGCCTTTAGAGATTTGTCAAACCGAGTCTCCTTCTGCTTGGATTTGTCAGTAGTTTGAGGCTTGGATGGGCCAACTTCTGAGCTTGTGGGGGCAGCAGGAGCTTAAGAAGGTACTACTTCTTCTTGTGCGGGATCGTACGCCCGAAGAAAAGTCTTCCCCGATCGCGTCTCGCCAGATAGAACCTCATAGATGGGGGAGGATACCATATGGCATGGCTTGAATTTCTTGCCCCTTCTTACTTTGGGAGGTGCTACCCCCTGCATCACTTCTTGGACAAGGTCCGGGTGGACCCACATGATCTCACCACGTTTAGTTGTGAGTGGAACCAAGGTCGAGTTGCGAGCTGGTGGTAGGTTGACGACTTCCATCATTGCCTTGGGGATCGGGACCACGTCGTCTGGGACTTCTGTAGGAGAAAAATCGCCAAACTGAAGAAAGATTATGTTAGCATATACAACCTTATCTTCGGCTTCGAGGTTGATCACTTGGCTGTCGATAAGCTGTTGTATCTTCTTCTTCAGGACGATGTAGTCCTTGGTGGAGTGATGCACGTACTGATGATAGAGACATTAATTGGGATCATTGAGTTAGCTCTCCTCTGTAGGACATCGTGGTGGAGGCAATGTCAGCTTATTACCCTTCGTCAATGTGTGGAATATGGTAATGACATCGTCTTCGTCGAAGGAGAAGGTCTCCTTAGGCTTGTCGGAGGTGCCCTGAGAATTGGAAGCTCCTTTGGATATGTTGACTTTCAGGACTTCTTTTCCTTTACCCCCACGAACAGGGATAGTTTGAGGATGCTTGCCCTTGTGTTCGAATTTGGGTGTCTTCAACCCCAGTAGTTCCAAGTTAGGAACATAGTTTTCAGCAGCATCAGCGGCCCCAATAAAAGCGGGCCATGTATCATACTTATGTATACCTAGACAAAACATCATTGTAGGAAGGAAGTTATGTCGACAAGTATCCATAAGTTCTGAGTCTGGTATGCCAAAGGGCATCTTCAGTGCTAGCTGCCTGAAGCATTCGATGAAGGCGATGACAAACTCAGTCCTCTTTTACTTGGTCTCGATGAGGGTGGACATACTAACATGCATGTCGCTCTCGTAAAACCTGTTGAGGAACAACCTCTCCAAGTCTTTGAATGAATTGATATACCCGTTAGGCAGACTGCAGAACCATTCATCTCTGGGCAAGTACAGAGTCTGCATGTTGAAGTACGTCATGTGCTGACGAGGAGAAGTTAAACTGTCCAATGAGTTCAGCGTCAGCGGCTTGTAGTTAGGAGGGCAAGTAGCGTTCTCCTATTCAGGGGGATACGGTTGAGATATCCCCATCTTTTGAAGCTCGTCTTTATGTGAGATGGTGTCGAGGCGAGCGACTAAGGAATCAATTACATCCTGTTGATTGAGCAGGTGTTGGGAAACGGCTGCTGAATGGTTGTTAGGCATTGTTGGCGAAGGACCACCCCCGACATTTGTAAGATTTGGAGGAGGCACGACGGAATGATACTCCTTTTGTAGTGAAGGAGAGTTGTTGCTGTGCGCCGGAATAACGTGGGCCGAGACGTTTTGTTGAGGTAGAGGAACAGCCCCCGCAGCTTGAACTACCATGATACTGGTAAGCATATCAGTGATCTTGGCGAATGCTGTTTCGAGACCCTCTAGCCGTTTGCTAGTCTGATCATTGGCTTCTTCAGGTTTTTCTCCATCTGCAATGTATGTAGATAGCATGCAAGGATGAACAGAGGAAGCAGTGCAACTGGTGCTGATACTGTCTGTCTTTGAATGGATGAGTCCTTTATCTTCAGGTAGAGGAGGTAGATAGTCGCCATCGGATTCAGCAGGATCATCGTCCTCTGGAAGGCTACCTCCAGTGTGGGGGCCATCTACTTCAGATTCTGAGAGAATGCTACCCCCAGCTTGGGATTATTCGTCGTCCATACGGAGTATCGCCTTTGATCGAGTGCCTATATAGACTCCTTCGGATGTGACAGCCTGTTGGCCATCTGTTGGTAGACTTCTCCTTCTTCTTCTCGCGGAGCTAGAAGAGAAAGTTGGGTTCGTAGTCCACCGTCTTGGATTGGGGCTTCCGTAAGGGGGACCCCATGAAGCCATGTTGGATGAAACACATAGTGGCTTCTCGTCGTCAGAGAAGTGTAGCCGTCGAAACACGGACTTTCTCTGAGGAACTCTTGTTGCTTTGGAGCAACAACAGTTGATAACAATACTGGTGCACGGAAGCGCACTATAAATTGTTATGTTCTTCTTCGCTTTGTGCTTATGATTTATCATGTCGCGAAAGTCAGCGGAAGGGAGTTTTGCCTTACAACCCATGTTGCATGCATCGCCGAGCTCTGCATGCGGGTTCGTAAGGAGAGTAGGCGCATCCAGACTTAGTTCATGTGCATGGGCAACCCCCACATCTAAGTTCTGTGATGTCATTGAAGACATCCCCGTGCTATACGCGTTGGGGCCTGTCTTTTTGTTGTGGGCGCATAGGCCTTGGAGACTGGCCTTGGGCACATGCTCCTTGACAGCATGTCTGAGCCTCCTTGAAGTGGGCGCATAGTATGGATCCAGAGAGCCTGGGCACATAGCCTTGGGCGCATGGCTCTGGATGCCCAGCATGTTGAAGACAGAAGTGTTCTGGTTGGGGCTATGCGCCCAAACACTCCCTTAGGCGCATGGGCTTGGACGTATGCCTGGTGGAACAGCACTATTTTCTCCCAGTTTGGCCTCCTTCATTTATGAGCCTTGCCGGGTTCGGCCAGAGTGTCGCACACCCCGATTCTTGGCATCGTAGTGTTTTTTTTTGTCAAATCTCGAGTGTTGAACGCCCTGTTGTTGGTTGTGCAGGGAAGAAGTCACTGGGCTAGTAGGGCCCGGAATGGTGTGAGCCTTCTCCATTTGGAAAACTTCTGTGGCAGAGTCATGCGCCCATGTGACAGAGTCCTCCAGCTGTATATCTGCTATGACACTAGCAGGATATGTACAGCGAGCCTTCGGAAGCCAAGTCTTGCGAGAGTTGTTTGGCTTCGCTGATTTTGAGGGAGTAGAGCCGTCCCTCGAGAGCATCTCTTCAAACGCCTGCTGATCGAACTTTATGATCAATATCTTCTAAGTAATCCCTACTTTGTCGGTATCGGATTATGTTACCACCTTCTCGTCAGAGAAAAAGACAGTCCCCAGCAGAGTCGCCATTTTTGTGGACACACACAAAAAAGAAGAAGAAAATGCTGTCTTTTCTTTTATTGGCGCAAGGCACCACAAATCGAGTACGCCTGAGAGATCCTGCGCTGAGGATCCCCGAGTACAAAAAAAAATTCTGGGGAATGGGACGATGGAGATCGAGCGGCAGTTGCTCCTTTACTCCGTTGACACTCCGATTACAAAAGTGGGAGAAAATCTAAGAAAATTGCTAACTCTCGGCTCACTGGCAAGAAGTGCATCAATTTGGCTCTTGAAAATGCTTTCCGTTCTGTGTTTTAAAGAGGGATGAGGCCCCCATTTTATAGTCGTTCTTGAGCTGGAATGATGTTATGCGCCCACATGAGGAAACACGCCGGTTCTTATGTGAGCGCATAGTCCTGCTTTGGGCGCATAGGATGTAGGCACATACAGGCTGCAAGATCATGGGTTGGTCGTGGTGTTGACGTGGCCGCATGTTTCGGTGCACGACTGCTCGTGGAGACTGACGTGGCCGTGTGCTTCAGTGCACGTTTTGATCATGGCTTTGACTGAGTCAGGCTTGGGCGCATAACCATGTCTCAGGTTATGCATCCTCCTTTCGGGGGAGCTAGTCTTGGGCGCATGAAGCTTCACTGACTGGACGCATGGAGCTCCACTGACTGGGCGTATGGAGCTCCACTGACTGGGCGCATGGAGCTCCACTAACTGGGCGCATGGAGCTCCACTGACTGGGCACATGGAGCTATACTGACTGGGCGCTGGGCGTATGGAGATACACTGACTTAGGCGCATGGAGCTACACTGACTTGGGCTCATGGGGCTTCATTTGCTGAAAAATTTTCATGCTTCTACAAAGAGCTAAATAAATAAACATCAAATGGCAAGGTATCTTGCCTGGTGTACTGCAATGATCAAGGTGGCACGAACTGTGACTTCGGTGTAACAACTATGCAAGGTGACCTCTGATGGTGGCACAGACAGTTCCATTGGGTCCAGAAGGGTCAAATTTGTTAGGGTCGACATAATGAAGTACAAATTTGGTGAGAAAACGAAAATAATGGGTTTAGTCACGGACGAAAGGATAATCAAAGAAATTTGATAAATAAGAAAATGTATGATTTAGAAAATACTTATAGTCCTTGAAAAGAATATATTTTATCATCCAAAATTATTATTTTTAGGCAGTTAGTAAAATCATTTTAGGTCAAAAACTATACTTTTACTTAGTAAAATATTTACTTAGTAAAATATTTTACATAACTACTAGAAAATATATATTGTAATTTAAAACTATATCTTATTAGTAAAAATATGTTTTTAGATCAATACTACTCAATTATAATACGCTTTCAAACACGTACCCGAAAAGTTGATAGTCGTTTTAAGGTAAAACTGTAAGTTTTGTCAAAACAATATTTTAGGCTAAACCTATATCTAAAAAATATTTTAAGTTAAACAAAATAATATTAGAAAAATTATTTAAGGATAAGAAACATGTTTTGTAAAAATAACATCTTGATAAAAATCTATACTTTACTGACTATTCAAAAATTGAGAAATGTTTATAACTATTAAAAAATAATTTATATATATCACAATTTGGAAACTACATTTTATTAGTCCAAAATATTTTTAGATTAAAAATAAAATTTGCAAGATAAAAGTTTTATAGTTCAAAGAGCTATAGTTGGAAATAACTTGTAATAATATTTTTCACAAATATTTTTCTATAATTATTTTATAAAATTACCAAAAATATTACTACTATAGTAATAATGGCAAAATATTACAATACCCGTTTATGAGTCATACCTATGTGTTTTTATCAAATAGATCAACCAATAATAATAATAATAATAATAATAATAATAATAATAATAATAATAATAATAATAATAATAATAATAATAATAATATTCAGAACAATAATACTAATAATAATATAAAACATCAAATGAATGTTGTTGTCTTTTCCTTTATACTAATAAAACAACCAAAATAATAATAATAATAATAATAATAATAATAATAATAATAATAATATATACTTAACACAACCAGACAGAACTTGAGCTGAGAAAAAGACAGGTGAGAGAGAGAGGAGCAGAGAGAAGAGAGCGGCGAGAAAGAGTGGAGCCAAGAGAGAGGGAAGTGAGAGAGGAGTTGCGGGGAAGAGAGAGCGGCGACGGAGGAGAAGTGGGGATCGGTGAACGGCGATCGGGGAGAAACGGCTCGGGAAGTCCAGCGAGGGGCGGCGCTGGAGGCGGCGATCAAGGGCGGATCTGGAGCCGGGTGGCTGGGGGAACGTCGCAGGCGGAGTACGGCCGCCGCTGATGGCCGCGCGGGGCCCGACGCTCCGGCGCGCAGAGCGGAAGAGGAGGCTGGCGGCGGAGGCGCAGGGAGGCAGAGCTCGCGGAGAAGACCGAGGAGTGCGGCAGAGCTTTGGGAAGTAGGAGCTCGCCGGCGCACGGAGGGAGACGTGGTGGCTGCGCCGAGCACGATGGTGATGCTCAGGAGCGGACGCCAGCACCAAATCTGGGCGACGGAGCTCTAGTCGGTGGCGAGGTGAGTAATTGATGGTGGTGGTTTTTAATTTGGGTTTTGGGGTTTGTCGGTGGTATTGGTGGCGGATTGGAGGGTTTTCGGCCGGTGGCCGTGAGTGGTGGCGGTGGTTTTGTTCTGACGATGACGAAGGTGAGGGTAGTTGTGATGGTGGAGATGGGGATGATGATGACATGGGCAGCGGCGGTATGGTCGTGACCAGGAGCAGGCCGAGGCCGATGTGTCGGGGACAGGGTGGTAGGGCGGTGGTGGCCGTAGTGCTACAGTGGTGGTGGAACGGTGGGGTCTTTGGCTGTGATGGTGGTGAGGCGTTTGGTCTGGGAGAGGAGGTGGTGATGATGGCTGGGATTTGTTGAGGGTCTATCCGCCGGGTTTAAGAGGAGGTGACGTCGAGGCGGGGCAGAATGCGGTGGTCGGGCGCGAGACTCTGTTGACATGGGTAGGCTGGGAAGGCGCTAGGGATTTGAGAATTAGGGTTAGGTTAGGAACTAGGGATTTGGAGATTAGGGAATTAGGGATTTGTATTGTGTCGGGGTTGTCGACACGAGAGAAAATAATATATTTGTAATATAAAAGATCTATTGGAAAGACACCCGGGGTCGGACCCGAGGCCGTCACGGCTGACACGTGAAAGAATTTGGACACCGACACGATGTGCACACCTTGGTGGAGAAATATTTGTGGAGATAATTTATGGAGAATAATTATGGTGAAAATAATATGGAGGCTCCCCTATATATAGGGTTGAGAGAATCATAATTGGATAAGGAGTAGTCAATTAAAACCCAAATAGATAATACGCTATTTAAATTTAAATCAATTCAATCCACAACAATCCAAATCCAATTCCAATTTAAATCTAGATAATCTAAACTCAAATTAAATATAAATTCTATCTTTAAATTTAAACTATTTAAATCAAATCTATAAAATCTAATCAAAGTTTTGAATTGCCACAATAATTTTAAAATATATTTTCCAAAAATACTAATAATAATAATTTTGAAAATAATAAATATTATTAAATATCTTTTTGAATGATAAAATATTAATTTTAATAAATTTTGAAAATGGAATTATATGTATGTATTCAAATTCATGTACCTCATATGCAAGGAATATTTGCATAAAATAGTTTTTTTTAAATTACCACTATTAAATAAGATAGCCTTTATAAATAAATAAAAGTACTAAGTTTTGGCCATCTTGATACGATGCTTTTCACAACTTTAAGTAAAATACAAATATAAATAATTATTATATATATTATTTTAAAACTATAAAAATAGAAAAATATTTTTCTAAAAATATGTACGCTCGCACATATTCGCACTCGTCGAGCAAATAAAAAAAACGAAATTTTGCGCGCGATGTACAATGTAACTACGCGACGTACAAATAAAAAATAAAAAATTATTACCAAATTTATAAAATAATAAAAATATAGTAGAAATTTAGGAATTTTACATTCTACCAAACTTAAAAGAATTTCGTCCTCGAAATTAAGAATTTGTAGGGGGCGAGAAGGTACAAAGGGGTAGCGATGAGGAAAAATCAATTCACAACGTTCAACAAAAGATGCATTAGTGTAACACCCAGTTTTCCAGATGAGGGTATTTTTGAAATTTTGTAATTATAATTATTATTCATTGATATTTATTTCACATTATGATTTTTGGTGATTTTTAATTATTTTTTAAACTATTTAAAAATCTGTTTTAAGTTATGACTTGTGATTTTGGTGTGCAGCTAGTGAAACCATAGAGACTACATGACCTAGAGCCTAACCATGTCATTAGGATGATTTAATTATCATTTTTAGCCCAGGGGTATTTTAGTTATTTTGACTTATTTGAATTATTTGATGATTTATGGAATTGTTGACTTGACTTGTTGAGACCTAGTGAACTAGCCTAGAAGCTAACCCTAGCCATGGTGACCCTAGTCTAACTTAGGTTAACCTACATTTAGTCTTTAGAAACTAATTTTAGACTGAGGGGATTTTGTTTAGTGCATTTAAGTCATGGCTTGTGGTTTCATGAAATGACTTATGGCTAAATGGTTTATTTGATCATGACTTGGCCCATGGCCCATAACTAGAAGCCCTAACCCTAACCAAACCCTAAATGACCAGCCATAGGGATCCCCACTGTATATAAACACTTATTCTCTAGGGCTTTCCTCCTTCTTTCATTCATTTCAATATTGGAAAAAGAAAGGTATTGTCCCTCTTCCAAAAATTCCCATAAATCCATTTTAATTCCTTTTTAATCATAGTTTCTTGCATTAGAACCTAATTTCCTCATATTTTCTGAATGTGGAATTTAATCCCAGCTTTGGGACAATTTGGAGCTTTTGGCATCAAGAGGAAGAATCCCCCATTTGGAGCTTTTCTAAGCTTTTTGCATATATAGGTAAAACCCTCTAAATTGATTTATATTTCAGTTTTCTTTGCATGTAGGGCTAGATTTAGGAGTCCCCTAGGTGTCCCCAAAATTTGGGTGTATTTCGTGTCCGTTTGGTGCCCGTATCGGACACGTGTCGTAGTGTAGTGTAGGTGTTTGTTGAAATGCCTCTACGGATTTTATTTTCGATTTTTGCAAAACTAATTATATGAATTGGTAGATCTAAGTGTGTATATTAACTTTTGTGAAGACTGAGTCGTGTTTGGTGTCATTTTTGTGTCATAATTTGTGCTGGACATGCAGCACGGGGGCTCGGTCGGGTGCCCTGCTGCCCGTGTCCAATTTCTCTTAGGACACGACACTTCGTGACACCAAAATTGGTGTGTACGTGGCCCTAGTGACTGACAGGACTCCCAAAAAGTTTCATGGGATTTCGTTGCATGTGCACGAAGGGAATTGACCCGCACTGGGTTTGCACACTCACACGCGCGTGCACAGACACGCTCGGATACGCGTCTCGTGCACGCGACATGATCCACGTGGACACTGTGCAGGCTGTGGGACACACTCTCCTAGTCCTGACGAACACTTAGACACGTGCACGAGGTGTCTAGTGTAGTGAGTCGTGTCCACGAGTCGACTGCATCGCAGTACGATGCAGTCTGTACACGCATGTGTCTGTGTGTGTTTCATGACTTGGACACGCTGTGTCCAGTCGTGGAGACACATGGGGACTCGTGTGGACTCTGGACACGAGTACGACACTACCCTAACCTATTTTGTATGTATTTAATTGCGTTTTCGAATTCAAATCGAGAATTCCCTACATTACTGATACTGTGTTCAATTTTTTGATAAGTTCAGAGTTAAATGTTATTTTAAATTGTTAAATTATGTAAGTTAATGTTCATTTAATGATGTGTAATGTATATGACTACTTGGGAATGATTTTTCATTGGCTAGGTCGAGGATTGCATGGTGGATAGGAAGATTTGGTTTCATTTTCATAACATCCTGAAATTTCTGATACATTCAACCTATTTTTTTCTGATTTGAATTACCATGATTAGTTCATGTATATGTGTAGGATTACTGTTAACTAAGGATTTTGGATTAAGGGGTTTTCTGATACATGATTTGAATGACAGTTTTCAATGAGTTTTCAGAGTTTTAAATAAAAGGTAATCTGAGAATTTTCTATGCTTGTTAAACAGAGAACTGATATTGATTTCTTCCTAAAATTGAAATGTAAACTAAGTCTGAGTATACACTGTTTGATTATACATATATTAACACTGTTACAACCTGACATGAGCTTAACTGATCTTTGAAACCTATTTAACATACACTGCCATGTTCCTGAGAACCCCTAATTACCTAAAACTGAGATTCACACACTGTCACACACACACACACACATGGTTGATTTTCTGAGAACTTGAAATCTGGAATATAGACATGTTAGGAATGTTGGGATGATGGGTTTTGAATTGGTGTTTAGAACTTATATGTGTAAATCTGTCACTGTGATATACAAACTGATATGCTAAACATTTTCTGGGATGCACAGGCCTATATGTGCCACATTGACACATTCTCACATGATATGTCCACCCTTTGACACATCACACTTTGATCACATGCTGAACTCACACATCACTATTACTCTGCACACACATGACACAGAGTTGTGCACATGTTGAATGAAGCCCCTAGCCTTCACACTGTTTAGTTAAGCCTGAGATCAGAAATTGGTTGTGAATGCTAGTTTTAAACATGGAAACTGGATTTCATTGGTGATTCAATGTGATGTTCTTTTAGTTCTCATATGTATCTATGTAAATATTCATGGTGGTTTAGGACTCTTGGTATCACATTTATATTGTATGATAGTGTACATATATTTTAGGACTGTTAGTCATATATCTATTTTTTTTTAGATGTAGTAGATGGAATGTTAGATAGGGATTGTTGAACCTTGGATGATGATTGTAGGTGGCTGTTAGAGGGTAGAATGGAAGGAGTATGACACTTGGGTTGTATATTGTATCCATGTATCAATGCAAGATTGTGTATGATACTGAGGTTTGATTGACTGAATGTGCAAACTGAGTGGTGATACTTAATCTGATTTTTTTTAGATTTTTAGATGGGTTGGTAGGTTTCGATTTTGGTTGATTAATGAACTGCTGTCCCACACCACTCTCCTACAGTAGACACATTTCTTCACTGCATTTTGCCTAACATCTACACTGCCATCATTGCACAGATACTGCCACAAATTTATTGTCCTGTACCACATCACCTGCATAAACAAATTACATATTGCTCTACATCCCTGAATTGGCCACATATACATGCATTTGCTCTTATTTTTCACTAAAATCGAACTGTTTGGTACCAAACATTACCTGCCTATCTTATTACCTAATCCTCTTGAGAGTTCAGTCTCCTTGCCATGTTCAGACTCTCTCTTTGGTTCTGTCTTGTGGTCTCAGACCCAGTGTAAGGAGTAGGTATGAGACTGAGTCCCATGTCCTTGGATATGTGAGGATCCTTCCCTTTTGCCCTCTCTCTTTGGGTCTGTGTGTTGATGATTGGAATCAACATTCAAATCCCTGAGTTGCACATGAAATATATGAGGGTATATTCATATCCCTATATATGGCTATATGTGTGTGGAGTGGGTTTGAGGATAGTGTGAGTTGTTGTGTGAGAGTTCACATATTGTATATATATTATTATATAGATGTGATATGGATTAGTTGATATTGTACTTATATAGATATAGATATGTGATGCATAGGCTATATATGCCTAGGGCTATAGACTTGGGGTATATACATTGTTATGTATATAGGAAATAGTGTTAAGGTATCCTAGTTACACTAGTATATGGTTGGTGTCTAGATAGCCTTAGATAGAGTTTGACCAACTCTAGATTTTGACCCAATAGGCTAAGATTGACCAATAATTGACTAGAGTTGACCCAGAGTTGACCAAGTTCGACTTAGACCTAGTTTGATCTAGACAGTTGACTAGGGTTGACTTAGAGTTGACTTCGACCTAGATTGGTCTAGAATTCATGTAGATTGCATCATAAACATCATATACCTTGTTTTAAAACATATTATAACCTGTACTGCTTTATCTAGGACATTGTGACTCTGGTGCAGACATCTGACATTACACTACTCTTTTCAGAGTATCAAGCGAGTACATTCTCTGATAGTTCTCTCATTTATTTGTCAATTATTGTATTTCAGTTCTAGTTAGTTGTATGCGATTATCTGTTACAACACATGTGGATATTATTGGATTCATGTATACGACACACATTTATTTTCTGGCCTCTATTACTGGTATCATCATTTCCAGCTTCTATTACTGGAATCACCTACTGGAATCATTTAATGGAATCATCCCGGAATCATTTTCTGGTATCATTGTACTTGGCTGGACTCATCTTGAATCATTGTGTCAGAATTCTGGATTCACTTGCTGGGAGGGGAAATACTAGAGTAAGACATGTAGACATACCCCATTACTGGAATCACCCCTACTGGAATCTACTGGAATGATAGCCATCTCACACCCGGCCAGGTGTGTGATGTGCCGGATTACCCATAGCCGTTTATATGTCGATCTCGGTATTTTAAAACACACTGCTAGAGTATAGGCTGGACTCACCCTGGAATCATTGATCACTATGACTGGAATCGTTCCTTGCTGGATTCATCTTGTATGAGATTCATCCTGTACTGGACTTACATTGGAGTTACACTGGTCTACATTTTTGTCTGGACTTTATATCATATTACCCTGGTTCAGCTAGTTCTATTTTTACAGTCTTCATTGCTATGATTCTTCTCTTGTTTAGTATTTACTGTCCTTGCACTTTATCTGTCTTTCTTACCATCACCTGAATATAAATTGCCATTTTCATCAATACAACTGCCTATAACTGCTTTATAGTTCTCTGTCATTTACTTGGGTTTTCTAGATGAGATGTGCTCGTTCCTGTCCTGACTGGACCTGTTGAAAATTTTACAGATGATTGTCCTGAGGACACATGCCCTACATTTTACTGAGGAGATGGCTCAGCTACCTATGGCCCCGACACTCAGGAGTGATTGGGATTTAGTTCAGTAGACTTGCATTTATTTTCATTTAGAGCTTATTGTATAGAATTGAGACTTGAGATTTATTTGAGATTATTTAGATGTTGTTATTATTTCAGTATTTATTTTTGTCTTCAAATTCTTAGTTACAATTCTGTGTTATCTTATCGTGCTTAGACTGTGTTTGAGATACACCATATCTTATACTTGTCCTCCGTTCGGAGTTGACCATGATGAGTACATTATACTGCATGAGATGATGGTTAGTTAGAGACTTAGAACAGCGTTCTACTGCCGACACTACGGCGTAGGCTGGACGCTGTTACGTACTCGTACCCTCACAGTAGGTGCGGGTCGTGACACGTTTTTAGTGGTGGCCCATGCTGGTCGAGAGTCGCATTAGTGCGATATCGTGGTAGTACGACGACTTAGTTGTACTGCTGCGAGCCTGCGATAGGACTGAGACATAGGCTTTACCGGAGAAGCACTCAATCACAGTTAGGAAAAATTCTGCTTTGAATCATGCCATCTACATATCGTACTGATTTGCCTTCTTTGAAATAAACTGTCCTCCTTTGATTATATCGATTCCTGCTCAGTATTGACTTCCTTGTTCGATCTGTCTTTAGGATGGTGGAGACACGATCACATCACTCTGGTGCAGCAGTTGTTGCAGAGGGGATTGCCACCTCTCAGCCAGTTCAGCAGGGTCAGGAGGCTGCAGCTCCTGCCACCTCTACCCATTTTGAGACTTCAGCAGCAGTAGCAGGGGGCATGCCTCCACCAGCTCGGAGGCAGGACCCAGTCATCCCAGAGATGCAGTTCCAGCAGCCGTCTATAGGACACGTGGATGCGGCACAGATGTTCGCTTACTTCCAGCAGTTTATGGACCGGCAGCAGACCCAACAGGACAGGAGCTTGGAGTTGGCCCTTACGACGGTCGCTGCTCGACCAGTGATCCAGCAGCCAAGGACACCAGGGATAGAGCAGTTCCAGAAGATGAGTCCCAGAGACTTCCTGGGGACAGAGGGGATTTTATATGCTGACGAGTGGATCGAGCATATTGAGGAGATCTTTCGCCTGGTCCGAATACCGGCAGATCTCCAGATAGAGGCAGCAGCTAGCCGGATGCGACATCTTGCTCACACCTGGTATCAGTCAGACCCCAGGATGGGGGTAGCTGGACAGACTTGGGAGGAGTTCAGGGGCTTCTTCAAGAAGAAGTTCTTTCCAGATTCAGCGCTCAGAGCCTTGGAGTCGCAGTTCGAGAGCCTAGTACAGGGGAGCCTGTCAGTAGAGGAGTACGCCGGGGAGTTTGGCCGCCTCAGCAGATTCGTAGAGGGCTTGAGCGAGGCGGCGAAGGCCCAGAGGTTCCGGAAGGGTCTGGTCAAGGAAGTCAAGTCCCTGACCAAGGGCAACAGGGATGCCACTTTCGAGGAGATTTTGACGGGAGCTTTACTGGCTGAGGATGATCTTGAGCTGAGGCTCAAGAGGGGACGGGACGCTCACGGTACCAGCAGCAGCGAAGGCCAGGCCAAGAGGCCTCATGTGCGGACTCAGCAGACGCAGGCACCAGTGGGAGTTCAGCAGGTACAGCTTCAGTATCGGGGTCAGGACCCGAAGGTAATCAGTTGTTCCTACTGCAAGAAGCCGGGACACATTTGGGAGCAGTACAGGAAGAGGATGAGGGTTTGCTATTTCTGTGGGTCAGCTGTCCACCAGAAGATAGATTGTCCCATTGTACCTCCTTTTGAGGGGGCTAGGCCACCTGTAGCTCAGCACCAGAGGGGTGGAGCTTTTGCGATGACAGCCGAGGAGACTGACGTCGTAGGTGATGGATTAGCAGGTTTAACCTTTTTATTCTTCCTCCCCACTTCCATGTGTAATTTCCCTTAGTACCTGCCAGGATATTGCTTATGATTCTAGATAGTGTAGCTACCCTGTTCGAGACTGTGGAATCGCGACCAGTAGGATTGTATTGCTTCGACTTTGATTGCTTGGGGTTTGACCTATGCAAGGTGCGATCATCTTAATTTCGAGGACGAAATTTTTATAAGGTGGGTAGGATTGTAACACCCAGTTTTCCAGATGAAGGTATTTTTGAAATTTTGTAATTATAATTATTATTCATTGATATTTATTTCACATTATGATTTTTGGTGATTTTTAATTATTTTTTAAACTTTTTAAAAATCTGTCATGACTTGTGATTTTGGTGTGCAGCTAGTGAAACCATAGAGACTGCATGACCTAGAGCCTAACCATGTCATTAGGATGATTTAATTATTATTTTTAGTCCAGGGTTATTTTAGTCATTTTGACTTATTTGAATTATTTGATGATTTATGGAATTGGTGAATTCTAGGTTCACTTGACTTGTTGAGACCTAGTGAACTAGCCTAGAAGCTAACCCTAGCCATGGTGACCCTAGTCTAACTTAGGTTAACCTACATTTAGTCTTTAGAAACTAATTTTAGAATGAGGGGATTTTGTTTAGTGCATTTAAGTCATGGCTTGTGGTTTCATGAAATGACTTATGGCTAAATGGTTTATTTAATCATGACTTGGCCCATGGCCCATAACTAGAAGCCCTAACCCTAACCAAACCCTAAATGACCAGCCATAGGGATCCCCACCCTATATAAACACTTATTCTCTAGGGCTTGCCTCCTTCTTTCATTCATTTCAACATTGGAAAAAGAAAGGTATTGTCCCTCTTCCAAAAATCCCCATAAATCAATTTTAATTCCTTTTTAATCATAGTTTCTTGCATTAGAACGTAATTTCCTCCTATTTTTTGAATGTGGAATTTAATCCCAGCTTTGGGACAATTTGGAGCTTTTGGCATCAAGAGGAAGAATCCCCCATTTGGAGCTTTTCCAAGCTTTTTGCACATATAGGTAAAACCCTCTAAATTGATTTATATTTCAGTTTTCTTTGCATGTACGGCTAGATCTAGGAGTTCCCTAGGTGTCCCCGAAATTTGGGTGGATTTCGTGTCCGTTTGGTGCCCGTATCGGACACGTGTCGTAGTGTAGTATAGGTGTTTGTTGAAATGCCTCTAAGGATTTTATTTTCAATTTTTGTAAAACTAATTATATAAATTAGTAGATCTAAGTGTGTATATTAACTTTTGTGAAGACTGAGTCGTGTTTGGTGTCGTTTCTGTGTCGTAATTTGCGCTGGACACGCAGCACGGGGGCTCGGTCGGGTGTCCTGCTGCCCGTGTCCAATTTCTCTTAGGACACGACACTTCGTGACACCAAAATTGGTGTGTACGTGGCCCTAGTGACTGACAAGACTCCCATAAAGTTTCGTGCAATCTCGTTGTGTGTGCACGAAGGGAATTGACCCGCACTGGGTTTGCACACTCACACGCGCGTGCACAGACACGCTCGGATACGAGTCTCGTGCACGCGACACGATCCACGTGGACACTGTGCAGGCTGTGGGACACACTCTCCTAGTCCTGACAAACACTTAGACACATGCACGAGGTGTCTAGTGTATTGAGTCGTGTCCACGAGTCGACTGCATCGCAGCACGATGCAGTCTGTGCACGCATGTGTCTGTGTGTGTTTCATGACTTGGACACGCCGTGTCCAATCGTGGAGACACATGAGGACTCGTGTGGACTCTGGACACGAGTACGACCCTACCCTAACCTATTTTGTATGTATTTAATTGCGTTTTCGAATTCAAATCGAGAATTCCCTACATTACTGATACTGTGTTCAGTTTTTTGATAAGTTCAGAGTTAAATGTTATTTTAAATTGTTAAATTATGTAAGTTAATGTTCATTTAATGATGTGTAATATATATGATTACTTGGGAATGATATTTCATTGGCTAGGTCGAGGATTGCATGGTGGATAGGAAGATTTGGTTTCATTTTCATAACATCCTGAAATTTCTGATACATTCAACCTATTTTTTTTCCTGATTTGAATTACCATGATTAGTTCATATATATGTGTATGATTGATGTTAACTAAGGATTTTGGATTAAGGGGTTTTCTGATACATGATTTGAATGACAGTTTTCAATGAGTTTTCAGAGTTTTAAATAAAAGGTAATCTGAGAATTTTCTATGCTTGTTAAACAGAGAACTGATATTGATTTCTTCCTGAAATTGAAATGTAAACTAAGTCTGAGTATACACTGTTTGATTATACATATATTAACACTATTACAACCTGGCATGAGCTTAACTGATCTTTGAAACCTATTTAACACACACTGCCATGTTCCTGAGAACCCCTAATTACCTAAAACTGAGATTCACACACTGTCACACACACACACACACACATGGTTGATTTTCTGAGAACTTGAAATCTGGAATATAGACATGTTAGGAATGTTGGGATGATGGGTTTTGAATTGGTGTTTAGAACTTATATGTGTAAATCTGTCACTGTGATATACAAACTGATATGCAGCACATTTTCTGGGATGCACAGGCCTATATGTGCCACATTGACACATTCTCACATGATATGTCCACCCTTTGACACATCACACTTTGATCACATGCTGAACTCACACATCACTGTTACTCTGCACACACATGACACAGAGTTGTGCACATGTTGACTGAAGCCCCTAGCCTTCACACTGTTTAGTTAAGCCTGAGATCAGAAATTGGTTATGAATGCTAGTTTTAAACATGGAAACTGGATTTCATTGGTGATTCAATGTGATGTTCTTTTAGTTCACATATGTATCTATGTAAATATTCATGGTAGTTTAGGACTCTTGGTATCACATTTATATTGTATGATAGTGTACATATATTTTAGGGCTGTTAGTCATATATATATTTTTTTTTAGATGTAGTAGATGGAATGTTAGATAGGGATAGTTGAACCTTGGATGATGATTGTAGGTGGCTGTTAGAGGGTAGAATGGAAGGAGTATGACACTTGGGTTGTATATTGTATCCATGTATCAATGCAGGATTGTGTATGATACTGAGGTTTGATTGATTGAATATGCAAATTGAGTGGTGATACTTAATCTGATTTTTTTAGATTTTCAGATGGGTTGGTGGGTTTCGATTTTGGTTGATTAATGAACTGTTGTCCCACACCACTCTCTTACAATAGACACATTTCTTTACTGCATTTTTCCTAACATCTACACTGCCCTCATTGCACAGATACTGCCACAAATTTATTGTCCTGTACCACATCACCTGCATAACCAAATTGCATATTGCTCTACATCCCTGAATTGGCCACAGATGCATGCATTTGCTCTTATTTTTTACTAAAATCGAACTGTTTGGTACCAAACATTACCTGCCTATCTTATTACCTAATTCCCTTGAGAGTTCAGTCTCCTTGCCATGTTCAGACTCTCTTTTTGGTTCTGTCTTGTGGTCTCAGACCCAGTATAAGGAGTAGGTATGAGACTGAGTCCCATGTCCTTGGATATGTAAGGATCCTTCCCTTTTGCCCTCTCTCTTTGGGTCTATGTGTTGATGATTGGAATCAACATTCAAATCCCTGAGTTGCACATGAAATAAATGAGGGTATATTCATATCCCTATATATGGCTATATGTGTGTGGAGTGGGTTTGAGGATAGTGTGAGTTGTTGTGTGGGAGTTCACATATTGTATATATATTATTATATAGATGTGATATGGATTAGTTGATATTGTACTTATATAGATATAGATATGTGATGCATATGCTATATATGCCTAGGGCTATAGACTTGGGGTATATACATTGTTATGTATATAGGGAATAGTGTTAAGGTATCCTAGTTACACTAGTATATGGTTGGTGTCTAGATAGCCTTAGATAGAGTTTGACCAACTCTAGATTTTGACCCAATAGGCTAAGATTGACCAATAATTGACTAGAGTTGACCCAGAGTTGACCAAGTTCGACTTAGACCTAGTTTGATCTAGACAGTTGACCAGGGTTGACTTAGAGTTGACTTCGACCTAGATTGGTCTAGAAATCATGTAGATTGCATCATAAACATCATATACCTTGTTTTAAAACATATTATAACCTGTACTGCTTTATCTAGGACATTGTGACTCTGGTTCAGACATCTGATATTACACTACTCTTTTCAGAGTATCAGGCGAGTACATTCTCTGATAGTTCTCTCATTTATTTGTCAATTACTGTATTTCAGTTCTAGTTAGTTGTATACGATTCTCTGTTACAACACGTGTGGATATTACTGGATTCATGTATACGACACACATTTATTTTCTGGCCTCTATTACTGGTATCATCATTTTCGACTTCTATTACTGGAATCACCTACTGGAATCATTTACTGGAATCACCCCGGAATCATTTACTGGTATCATTGTACTTGGCTGGACTCATCTTGAATCATTGTGTCAAAATTCTGGATTCACTTGCTGGGAGGGGAAATACTAGAGTAAGACATATAGACATACCCCATTACTGGAATCACCCCTACTGGAATCTACTGGAATGATAGCCATCTCACACCCGGCCAGGTGTGTGATGTACCGGATTATCCATAGCCGTTTACATGTCGATCTCGGTATTTTAAAACACACTGCTAGAGTATAGGCTGGACTCACCCTGGAATCATTGATCACTATGACTGGAATCGTCCCTTGCAGGATTCATCTTGTATGAGATTCATCCTGTACTGGACTTACATTGGAGTTACACTGGTCTACATTGTTGTCTGGACTTTATATCATATTACCCTGATTCAGCTAGTTCTATTTTTACAGTCTTCATTGCTATGATTCTTCTCTTGTTTAGTATTTACTTTCCTTGCACTTTATTTGTCTTTCTTACCATCACCTGAATATAAACTGCCATTTTCATCAATACAACTGCCTATAACTGCTTTATAGTTCTCTGTCATTTACTTGGGTTTTCTAGATGAGATGTGCTCGTTTCTGTCCTGACTGGACCTGTTGAAAATTTTACAGATGATTGTCCTGAGGACACATGCCCTACATTTTACTGAGGAGATGGCTTAGCTACCTATGGCCCAGACACTTAGGAGTGATTGGGATTTAGTTTAGTAGACTTGCATTTATTTTCATTTAGAGCTTGTTGTATAGAATTGAGACTTGAGATGTATTTGAGATTATTCAGATGTTGTTATTATTTCAGTATTTATTTTTTTCTTCAAATTCTTAGTTACAATTCTGTGTTATCTTATCGTGCTTAGACTGTGTTTGAGATACACCATATCTTATACTTGTCCTCCATTCGGAGTTGACCATGATGAGTACATTATATACTGCATGAGATGATGGTTAGTTAGAGACTTAGAATAGCGTTCTACTGCCGACACTACGACGTAGGCTGGGCGCTGTTACGTACTCGTACCCTCACAGTGGGTGCGGGTCGTGACACGTTTTTAGTGGTGGCCCATGCAGGTCGAGAGTCGCATTAGTACGATATCGTGGTAGGACGACGACTTAGTTGTACTGCTGCGAGCCTGCGATAGGACTGAGAGATAGGCTTTACCGGAGAAGCACTCAATCACAGTTAGGAAAAATTCTGCTTTGAATCATGTCATCTACATATCGTACTGATTTGCCTTCTTTGAAATAAACTGTCCTCCTTTGATTATATCGATTCCTGCTCAGTATTGACTTCCTTGTTCGATCTGTCTTCAGGATGGTGGAGACACGATGACATTACTCTGGTGCAACAGTTGTTGCAGAGGGGATTGCCACCTCTCAGCCAATTCAGCAGGGTCAGGAGGCTGCAGCTCCTGCCACCTCTACCCATTTTGAGACTTCAGCAGCAGTAGCAGGGGACATGCCTCCACCAGCTCGGAGGCAGGACCCAGTCATCCCAGAGATGCAGTTCCAGTAGCCGCCTACAGGACACGTGGATGCGGCACAGATGTTCGCTTACTTCCAGCAGTTTATGGACCGACAGCAGACCCAACAGGACAGGAGCTTGGAGTTGGCCCTTACGACGGTCGCAGCTCGACCAGTGATCCAGCAGCCGAGGACACCAGGGATAGAGCAGTTCCAGAAGATGAGTCCCAGAGACTTCCTGGGGACAGAGTGGATTTTATATGCTGACGAGTGGATCGAGCAAATTGAGGAGATCTTTCGCCTGGCCCGGATACCGGCAGATCTCTAGATGGAGGCAGTAGCTAGCCGGATGCGAGATCTTGCTCGCACCTGGTATCAGTCAGACCCCAGGGTGGGTGTAGCTGGACAGACTTGGAAGGAGTTCAGGGGCTTCTTCAAGAAGAAGTTCTTTCCAGATTCAGCGTTCAGAGCCTTGGAGTCGCAGTTCGAGATCCTAGTACATGGGAGCCTGTCAGTGGAGGAGTACGCCGGGGAGTTTGGCCACCTCAGCAGATTCGTAGAGGGCTTGAGCGAGGCGGCGAAGGCCCAGAGGTTCCGAAAGGGTCTGGTCAAGGAAGTCAAGTCCCTGACCAAGGGCAACAGGGATGCCACTTTCGAGGAGATTTTGACGGGAGCTTTACTGGCTGAGGATGATCTTGAGCTGAGGCTCAAGAGGGGACAGGACGCTCACGGTACCAGCAGCAGCGGAGGCCAGGCCAAGAGGCCACATGTTCAGACTCAGCAGACGCAGGCACCAGTGGGAGTTCAGCAGGTGCAGCATCAGTATCGGGGTCAGGACCCGAAGGCAATCAGTTGTTCCTACTGTAAGAAGCCGGGACACATTTGGGAGCAGTACAGAAAGAGGATGAGGGTTTGCTATTTCTGTGGGTCAGCTGCCCACCAGAAGATAGATTGTCCCATTGCACCTCCTTTTGAGGGGGCTAGGCCACCTGTAGCTCAGAACCAGAGGGGTGGAGCTTTTGCGATGACAGCCGAGGAGACTGACGTCGCAGGTGATGGATTAGCAGGTTTGACCTTCTTGTTCTTCCTCCCCACTTCCATGTATGATTTCCCTTAGTACCTGCCAGGATATTGCTTGTGATTGCTAGATAGTGTAGCTACCTTATTCGAGACTGTAAAATTACGACCAGTAGGATTATATTGCTTCGACTTTGATTGCTTGGGGTTTGACCTAGGCAAGGTGCGATGATCTTAATTTCGAGGACAAAATTTTTATAAGGTGGGTAGGATTGTAACACCCAGTTTTCCAGATGAGGGTATTTTTAAAATTTTGTAATTATAATTATTATTCATTGATATTTATTTCACATTATAATTTTTGGTGATTTTTAATTATTTTTTAAACTATTTAAAAATCTATTTTAAGTCATGACTTATGATTTTGGTGTGCAACTAGTGAAACCATAGAGACTGCATGACCTAGAGCCTAACCATGTCATTAGGATGATTTAATTATCATATTTAGCCCAGGGTTATTTTAGTCATTTTGACTTATTTGAATTATTTGATGATTTATGGAATTGGTGAATTCTAGGTTGACTTGACTTGTTGAGACCTAGTGAACTAGCCTAGAAGCTAACCCTAGCCATGGTGACCCTAGTCTAACTTAGGTTAACCTACATTTAGTCTTTAGAAACTAATTTTAGAATGAGGGGATTTTGTTTAGTGCATTTAAGTCATGGCTTGTGGTTTCATGAAATGACTTATGGCTAAATGGTTTATTTGATCATGACTTGGCCCATGGCCCATAACTAGAAGCCCTAACCCTAACCAAACCCTAAATGACCAGCCATAGGGATCCCCACCCTATATAAACACTTATTCTCTAGGGCTTGCCTCCTTCTTTCATTCATTTCAACATTGGAAAAAGAAATGTATTGTCCCTCTTCCAAAAATCTCCATAAATCCATTTTAATTCCTTTTTAATCCTAGTTTCTTGCATTAGAACCTAATTTTATCCTATTTTCTGAATGTGGAATTTAATCCCAGCTTTGGGACAATTTGGAGCTTTTGGCATCAAGAGGAAGAATCCCCCATTTGGAGCTTTTCCAAGCTTTTTGCACATATCGGTAAAACCCTCTAAATTGATTTATATTTCAGTTTTCTTTGCATGTAGGGCTAGATCTAGGAGTCCCCTAGGTGTCCCCAAAATTTGGGTGGATTTCGTGTCCGTTTGGTGCCCGTATCGGACGTGTCGCAGTGTAGTGTAGGTGTTTGTTGAAATGCCTCTAAGGATTTTATTTTCGATTTTTGTAAAACTAATTATATGAATTGGTAGATCTAAGTGTGTATATTAACTTTTGTGAAGACTGAGTCGTGTTTGGTGTCGTTTCTGTGTCGTAATTTGTGCTGGACACGCAGCACGGAGGCTTGGTCGGGTGCCCTGCTGCCCGTGTCCAATTTCTCTTAGGACACGACACTTCGTGACACCAAAATTGGTGTGTACGTGGCCCTAGTGACTGACAGAACTCCCACAAAGTCTTGTGGGATCTCGTTGTGTGTGCACGAAGGGAATTGACCCACACTGGGTTTGCACACTCACACGCGCGTGCACAGACACGCTCGGATACGCGTCTCGTGCACGCGACACGATCCACGTGGACACTATGCAGGCTGTGGGACACACTCTCCTAGTCCTGACGAACACTTAGACACGTGCACGAGGTATCTAGTGTAGTGAGTCGTGTCCACGAGTCGACTGTATCACAGCACGATGCAGTCTGTGCACGCATGTGTCTGTGTGTGTTTTATGACTTGGACACGCCGTGTCCAGTCGTGGAGACACATGGGGACTCGTGTGGACTCTGGACACGAGTACGACACTACCCTAACCTATTTTGTATGTATTTAATTGCATTTTCGAATTCAAATCGAGAATTCCCTACATTACTGATACTGTGTTCAGTTTTTTGATAAGTTCAGAGTTAAATATTATTTTAAATTGTTAAATTATGTAAGTTAATGTTCATTTAATGATGTGTAATGTATATGACTACTTGGGAATGATTTTTCATTGGCTAGGTCGAGGATTGCATGGTGGATAGGAAGATTTGGTTTCATTTTCATAACATCCTGAAATTTTTGATACATTCAACCTATTTTTTTCCCTGATTTGAATTACCATGATTAGTTGATCGACCCTGGGTCTGCACTCAGCATCATGCCAAATACTTTACTAGATGCATTAAAGATTTCTATACATAATCTTTCAACAACAATCACAACAATCTTGGAATTTAATTCTGGAAGAAGTAAACATTTGGAAAAGATTCGCCTGAAAGTTCAAATAGGCAATCTTCGTACAAAGGTTACTTTCTATGTGATCGATAATCATGGTTCTTATAATTCCTTACTGGGAAGACCCTTTCTGCATGAGCATAACATTGTACCATCCACTCTACACTAATTCTTCAAATATGTAGACGTCAATGGAGAGGTCCAGAAGGAAGTAGCTGACCTAAATCTTTTCAGGGGTATTGAAGCATATTGTACTGATTCTCGGATGTACAAGGAAGAGTTCATGAAGGTTATATTAGCGATGGATAGGGAGGAAGATCAGAAAGATACTTCAAAAGATGTTCTCATAATCCCCATCAAAGGACGTACTACTCGTCCCTCTTCTTCTCAGGCGTTGACTATCCATCTTTTCTCTCATAACAAACAACCTTCTGCTATAGAAAGGGAACAAAGGGAGCTCACCTCTTCTGAGCCTTTGATTATCGACCTTCGTCGCAACAAACCTTCTCCTTCTCCTCCTCTGGTTATCAACCTTACTAAGCCTTCTGTTAAGGCCAAGAATCCTCCTTCTCCTTTTCTGGTTATCAACTTTACTAAGCCTTCTGTTAAGGCTGAGAATCCTTTTGTAAATGATGATGTACAAATCAATAAAGTAGCATCTCCTTTACAGTATACTGATGTTTTTTTATTATACTCAATGTTATTTAGAAATACTAGATAACTTCGAACCACTTACCATAGGAGCAGTTTAACCTCTCCAAGTTGAAGTATTGCTCGAACCAATACAGGACTCCTTCTTCTTAGTTCCTTCCAGGAAGAAAGATGAACTTCCAATACTTTTTTGTAAAGGAACAGAACAGAAGATCACGCCCGATAGTGAAGAAAAAAATCACGATAACAGAAGACTTCATCTACGTCGTTATAGTCAACAATCAAAAGATATCATTTAAAAGATAGGCTATAATTTTAAAGCTGGTCTCAATGGTGGTAAAGGAAGGCGAACTCCAATTCGTATTCCCGCTCCAAAAGGAAAGTCACAACAATATTATTGCAAAATGAAGTGGAGATTGGGTTATACCTCGCCAATTCCGACTCCAAAAGCCTCTGAATCCGATGAAGAAGAACGATCTAACTCTTCTGATTCTGTTTCATGGGATTCAGACACCAGTGTAGGGCACATCCATCGAGTGACTCTATCTTCTAATATGGTAACTGTCGAGTTCTCGGAAGACGATGAAGACTTTGCCGAAGCCTCTGAATCTGATCCTTGGGCACAAAGGATGGATACTCAATGGGAGCTTCGCTTCGAGCAATGTGAGATAGCTACTGAACATCAGTTGGTTAAAGTCGATGTTAGAGATGAAACTTCCCCAAAACCAATATTCGTCAGCAAAAGCCTCTCTGAAGTGGATAAACAAGAACTAATTCAACTTATTAGGGAATACATTAATGTATTCGCTTGGAGCTATGAAGACATGTCAGGGTTAGATCCCCAGATTGCTATCCATAAACTCAACATTATGCCGAATACAAGGCCAGTCAAGAAACAACAACATCGATTTCAACCTGACATGATGGACGCCATAGAAGCTGAAGTCAAGAAGCTTATCGCCTATGGCTTCGTCAGAGAAGAACAACATCCGGACTGGGTGGCTAATGTTGTCACAGTTTTGACGAAAACAAAGAAGGTCTGAGTCTGCATTAACTTTAGAGACCTTCATGTAGCTTGTCCCAAGGACGAATTTTCTCTTCCGATCACTGATGTCATGATCGACACTACTTGCGAATTTGAACAAATGTCTTTTATGGAAGGATTTTCATGATATAATCAAATCAAGATGCATCCAGAAGATGAGAAACATATATCTTTTTGCACTCCTCTTGGAGTCTATTGCTACACGGTCATGTCGTTTGGTCTCAAAAATGCTGGTACAACTTATCAGCGGGCCATGAGTACTATCTTCTGTGATCATTTGCGAAAGACAGTAGAATTCTATGTAGATGATATTGCTGTCAAAAATCGTCTAAAGGAAGACCACATTCAAGACTTGAGAACTCTATTCGATCTAATGCGCCAGCATCAACTCAAGATGAATCCCACCAAGTCATTCCTGGGAGTCTCTAGTGGCAAATTTCTTGGATTCGTTATTACCTCTAAAGGTATATACGTTGACCCTGAGAAAATCAAAGCCATTCAAGAGATGCATCCTCCATGCAACCTAAAAGAGCTATGAAGATTCCAGGGACGACTTGCTTATATCAGGAGATTCATCTCAAATCTCTCTGGACCCTGTAAACCGTTCACTCAACTCCTGAAGAAAGGAGTGTCTTTTATTTGGACTACAGAATATCAGCAAGCATTTGAAGACATAAAATGGTACTTGACGAACCCTCCAGTTCTAGTGCCTCCAGTCTCAGGAATACCCTTCCTGATGTATGTTCGAGCAATGAACCATTCATTAGGTGCTTTGTTAGCTCAGAAGAATAAAGAAGGTCATGAACAAGCTATCTATTATCTTAGCCGTACAATGATCGAAGCTGAACATCGATACACTCCAGTAGAAAAAGAATGTCTAGCTTTAATGTTTGTTGTTCAAAAGATAAGACATTATATCACCAGCCAAACTATTCATGTTATTTCTAGAGTTAACCATCTCCGGGTCTTGATGAAGAAGCCCAGTACACTCAATTCCAGACTTGCTACATGGGCCACATTATTAGCACAATATGATATGGTTTATGTTCCTCAAAAGTTTGTTGAGGGTCAAGCCCTTGCTGACTTTTTGGCAGCTCATCCAATTCTCGAAACGTCTAAACTCTATGACGAGATTCCAGATGAAACTTTGGAATCCAACATGATTTTAGAAAAAATTCTTACTTGGCATTTATCCTTTGACGGTGCATCCAGAATAGGACCAAAAGGTGCCATTATCGCTGGAGTTGGGATCGTCCTCGTCTCACCAGAAGGATTAGCTATTCAAAGAGCTGATTCTTTTGATGAGCCATGTTCCAATAATATGGCTGAATACAATGCTCTACTTATTGGTCTCCAATTGCTAAACAATTAGATATTGAATATCTTGAAGTATATGAAGATTTTAAACTGATTGTCAATCAGGTTAGAGACACGTATGAAGTTCGACACCAGGATCTTGTCCTATATCACGAAGCAGTAGTTAGGCTGGCTATATCGTTCAAGGGTTTCTTTATTGAACATGTATGTCGGGCATGCAATATGGAGGCTGATGCATTGGCTAATCTGGCAGCCGTATTAGCAATCCCAGTGAAAAGGCAACAGATATTTGTCATCACTAATAGGGAGTTATTTTGCATTAAGAATAACTTAAATATTGAGTTCAGCAATTCAACTGAAATCAATGTCATTAGTGAAGATTGGAGAGCTCCTTTCATTGACTCCATGGTACATGACATTTTACCTGAAGATCCTAAAGAAGCTACAACAATCCGTAGGCGATCACTCCAGTTTTATTATAATCATACTTCTAAGACCCTTTATCGAAGAACATTTGATGGTCTACTTTTATGTTGTCTTGCTGGATATGAAGCAAAACAAATACTATGGAAAGCTCATGATGGGGTGTGTGGTGCACATCAGCCTGGTCCTAAGTTACAAGATCGTATCCGGCGTATGGGCTATTATTGGCCCACTATGGTATCAGATGGCATTGAATATGCAAGGAAATACCGAGCCTAGCAACTTTCATGCAGACTTCATTAATCAATCGTCAGACTTCCATCATCCGACTGCTGTATTATGGCCCTTTGAAGCTTGGGATATGGATGTCATTGGTCCTATCAATCCACCGTCATCTAGAGGACATCTGTTTATACTAGCTATAACCGATTACTTCTCAAAATGGGCGGAAGTTATACCTTTATTTGAAGTCAAGACTAGCAGCGTCATCAATTTCATCAAACATCATGTGATATACAGATTCAGTATTCCTCGACGAGTCATTCATGATAATGGACCACAATTCATCAGTCAAAAATTTACTCAATTTTACGATGATAACAGAATCAGCAATGTTGCTTCTACGGCCTATAATCCTACAGCGAACGGTTTGGCTGAAGCATTCAACAAAATTATCATCAAGCTTCTCAAGAAATTTGTTTCTACCAATAAAAGAAATTGGAGTGAAAAGCTTGGAGAATGTTTATGGGTTTATCGCACGACTATACGTATTCCAACCGGTTGCAAACCTTTCTCCTTGGTGTATGGATACGAAGCTGTCCTGCCATTGGAAATTCAAATTTCCTCCTTGAGGATTGCAATTGCCAATGAACTCACAACAGAAAACAATGATCGTCTTCGACTTCAGAAGATTGAAGCATTGGACGAGAAAGGGATCCTAGCTCAATAGCATATTGAGTTATACCAAGCCCGTATATCAAAAACTTTCAACCGTAAATTTAAAGTACGAGCATTTCAGAAAGGATAACTAGTTCTAACCGTCAGACGTCCTATGACTATGACGCACATGAGCAAGAGAAAGTTCAAAGCAAAGTTGGAAGGTCCCTACGTTGTAAGCAAAGTTTTCTCGAACGAAGCCTATCAACTGACTAGTATGGATGGTCGAGTCACCATGATGCCTATCAACGACAAATTTCTTAAGAAATACTATGTATAAAAACACATCAGCACAAAAACCAGAATGTAAATAAAATTCCTTTTATTGCATAACTCAGACAGAAGAAAATACATAAAATCAACGAGGACTAAAGCCCTCTTGATCGAAGACATATTTCGCAAGAAGTTCGAATACATTATTGTCGAACGACACCAACATTTCACAGGCAGCCTTCCTCAGAGCTTCTTCCTCGATAGTACTTCTAGTCTCCACCAGTTTGGCATGAATGTCCTATTTTGGTTCAGGAACAGTCGAGCTTTCTTCCACTTCTTACTGAATGTCCTATTGTCGGAGGCTCGTTGGAATGAGTATCGATAGCGGTTTCGATCTTCGGGATGACCTCAGCCTCCTTGGGCATATCTTCCGAAGACATTTACAATGAAGGAACAGGTGTTGACAACATCCTCAAAAAGGTTCCGCACTATTTATAGACAGAAATGCCAAACAGTCTGTCTCGAAAACCGAAACGACATTTCTTCGAAAAGGCATGTCCATTCAATCATCTCTATTCATCTCGTGAATAGATCTTCATTTATTGTCTGTCTCGGGAACCGAAACGACCTTTCCTTGAAAAGGCGTGACCATTCATTCATTCATCGATCCTATCACCTCTATTCACCTCGTAAACGGACCAACATTTATTATCTTTTATTTACTTCATCGTAAATAAAGCCACAGATAATAAATCCTCAAAATCCCCAGTAGAGTCCATCCAAATCATCAATTATGTCTTTTGAAACCCAGCTGTTTTAAAAGATATCTTATTTTTATGATAATTCCATATTATCACAGATATCGTCTCTTTAAACGTGATATACTGTCTTTAAGTCCCAGCTGACTTGGATATCGTCAATAGAAAAATGAGTTCACGTCCACATTACCTCTGAATTCTATTTTTTTATGTCATCACCATAAAGATTCTAATAGAAAGAAGAGAGAAAATCATTCTTTATTCATTCTTTTTAAAAACATAGTTACATCTTAATGGAAATCTATTACATTTCGGATTTTCATTCTGATATATCTTAATGGAAATCTATTACATCTCGAATTTTCATTCTGATACAACAAATGGAGGTCTATTACATCTTTGGATCATCTTGTTGGTGCCAGTTCCTTGTTGACTCGACCTGAAGCAGCGAGCAAGGCAACAGAATAAACTCTGGTCTTCTCTCTCTGAAAGGCAAGAGGAGAACGACAGGGTACAGCAGCTCGAAGACAAGTTGCTGTCAATACAACTGGTGGAGAAATGACGACCCTTCATGGGAAGTTGGAATGAGATCACCCTTGTGATACGATTCCTAGTTCTGGGTCTCCACCATCCAACTCTCAGGTATAAAGGCCCTTCCTACCATTTGAGGAAGGCTCTTCTGAAACACGGAGAGTTCTGAGCTATCTTAGGTGTGTGTCAGATTGATTCATCTTCACAGTATCCTACATCACCGATACCAGTTCTGAAGAATCTTGCCAACCGATTCCCTTCAAGAAGTAAAAGAGAAGAAGTTAGTGAATCTACAGAGTGTAATGATCAAATCTGTATAAAAATCACAGGTTGCGCCAAGACTTCCATGTTGCGCAACGGCTGTGTTGCACCACATTTTATATAGCACAACATCTGTGTTGTGCCGTATTTTATAGCCCAGCATCTATATTGCACAATATAGCGCAGTATCTATGTTGGGCCATATTTTGCATATCGCAACATCTCTGTTGCGTTGCATCGTGCAAGATGACAGCAACCAAACTCTAAAAAGGATGGCGCATGTTAGAAAGTGCACCGAACTCTAAAAAGAGAGGACGCACGATGAACAGATTAATCCAAAAAAACCTAAAAAGGGATTTGGTTGATATGATCGATGCATGGATCAATGATCGAAATGCTCACCTTCCATAGCCGAGTTGACAGTTTCTCGTCGTAATAAAGGCAGAACATACTGACACGCATGTTGCTGCTCTCTGCATGGTGAAGCACGAGATGAAGGCTCAGCGAAGTCCTCTCCTCTCTTAACATCGAATCTTTCGAGTGCCATTAGGGTTTGTCAAAGAAGCTTCTGAGTCTGGAAAAAGAAAAGACAGGGTGGTCGAAGGAGATTGGGAAGAAGAGAAAGAGGTAGGGTTTCGAGAAAGTCACATTGGTGAAGAATGAAGAGACCGAAGGGTACAACTATTTATAGCTTTATAGTCCAAACAATTGTGCAACCTATGCTAAAAAATCGGGCTTGAGTTTGACCGGCACAACCTAGACATAGTCATTTATAAATTCAAAGTATTTCAAAACTTTAAAGACTTTTCAAGTTTCAAAAACTTTGAAGGGGGTCTTGTAGAGGCTAAAAATCAAGTTGTGCCACTTCAACAAGTTGCGCCATATTAACAGGTTACGCATACATCAGGTTGCGCCAGCGTCAGGTTGCACCAACCTCAAGTTGCGCGAGTGCCGCGTGGCAGTCTCCTCGAAAAACTATAAACAACATCATCATTGCCTGATAGCTGACAACACATATCAAAGAAAATCTGTTATTTTGCGCAGTACGGCACTCGAGAAGATTTGGTCAACTAGCAGTTTGCGTAACATGTCAGGGTACGCGAGGTTATACGTAGGTACAATTTGCCACATTGCCCCCCCCTCCGTGCAACCTGATGAAGTTCACGCAATGTGATCGAAAGGATGTCCAGAGCAGGGTGACGTGGCGCGGATGCCATTAACTTCGTATAACATATCCACTATATTTCTCACGACTATGCACATCTCACTCAAATGATGCCACGCGTCCCCAGCTGTTGGTGCAACCGCTCGCGCAAGTTGCTATATTGCGCCCCCGTGCAACCTGATGAAGCTCGCACAATGTGATCGAATTGATGTCCAGAGCAGAGTGACGTGGCACACAAGCCACTAACTTCGTAGAACGTATCCACTACATTACCCACGACCATGCGCATCTCATTCAAATGATACCATACAACGACAGCAGTTGGTGCAACCGTTTGTGCAAGTGAACAGAGGCGCACAACCCAGAATAACTGCTAAACAGTTATTTGAAGAACTCTATAAATAGAGTTTCAAATCAGTCTCAAATCATCACGAATGATCAAAATCTCCTGCTAAAGTGCTGTTGCATCCTCCAGAGGCTCGTGTCTTCAATATCACGTCGTCCAAAGGATAAAGTGATCGTCTTCTGATCAGATTCCTATAGTTGTACTTCTCCAAAAAATCAATTGTACTCTTGTACCTTCTTTCTTACTTAGTTTGTAGAAACCAAACTTTTGTTTTTACAAACAGTGAGCATGCTAAAAGAGATTGCCCCCACGTGTCCACCAAGTTTCACGTGTCTACGTGTCCTATGCAGTAAGAAATGGGTGTCGGGTAGCAAGATATGTGCCCAAGTGTGCAGTGAGCATCCTGTGTCCAGATTTGGCCACAAAAATTGTGTCAAATCGCACTCAGTCACTTGGATCTGAGATCCACACACATAGGGCTAGAAATTTGGGAAATTAGTTTTGTGAAACAATAAAATCAATTCCTAAGAGGCATTTCAACAAACACTTATACTACACTTCGACATGCCTCCGATACGCGTACCAAATGGACACGAATCAAAGCCAAACTCTGCCAATAGCTAGGGGGACCCTAAATGCATGTATCTATGGAGAGAAATTAGGAATTGAAAGGGTTTAGATAGTATTACCAAATGAGAGTTGGAATCTCAATAAAATAGCCCCTTCCAAAGCTTCAACACCAAATTCCTATGGCCCAATGCCTCCAATCCTTGCTAGCTAGCCCATAGAGACTTCTTCTTCACAAGAGGGATGCAATAAAATTGATTTGGTCCAATTTGGAGGTAATTTGAAGAAAGATGGCAAATTTGGGAAAGAACAAAAACTAGGGTTCGGGTTTGCTACAAAGGAGGCAAGCGGCTACATGATGACTTAAATAGTGGGAGAGAACCTCTCATGGCCGGCCATATGAAGTGGGATATGGTTAGGCTAAGTTACAAAGGCCCATCACCTCTTCCTATGTTGTAAAATAAGCCCTTTAAGCTAAAGGTCCAAACTAGCTCCTTAATTCAATTCTCCAAATGGTCTTTAAGTCATTCCTAGCTAGATTAGAGTCTAAATACTAACTTAAACTAGTTAGCTAGGTCTTCACGGTCATGATTAGTCTCTAGGCTAAGTTGTTCTAAGGTTACACTAGCAAAAGGCCAAAGTCACAATACACCAAATTAAATAATATAAAAATAATCAAAAATTCACAATTACCAAAATACTCTTATTCTAGAAAGTGGTATTGACAAATCTACCCTCCATAAAATAACTTCGTCCTCAAAATTAAAGTCGAAACTGAACTGAGGAGAAGGAAAGAAAATTATACCTCAAGGCTGAAAAAGATAAGGGAATCGCTCGCGCATCTCATCCTTCCTCTCCCAGGTAGACTCACCTGGAGAGTGATATTTCCATACGACATGAACCAAGGATATCGTCTGGTTCCTCAGCACCTTCTTTCGTCGATCCAGAATCTCCATAGGCTGTTCTAGATAACTAAGAGTAGGGCCCACCTCGATCTCGGAATGATCGAGTACATAGTTGGGATCCGCCTCGTACCGTCTCAACTGTGACACGTAAAATATGGTGTGGATTACCTCTAGTGCAGGAGGCAAGTCTATCCTGTAAGCCACATTACTGACTCTCCCGCTGGCAACGAAAGGTCCGATGAAACAAGGGCTAAGCTTCCCACCCCCACCAAAGAGTATAGTACCACGTGTCGGAGATATCCTCAAGAACACCAGATCTCCAACCTAGCACAAACATGGTCTCAAACTTACCTACAACAATCACATGATCAAACAAAATCACAAAATCAAAGAAAATCCTAATCCTAAATCTAAGTTGTACCTCAAACTCCAAAGGTCTTCGGTGGCTATCGGCCCAATGCCGATGTCTGTCCTGTGCCACGCGAAGTCGATCACTAATGAGCTTCACCTTCTCGGCTACGCCCATACCCATATCAAGTCCCAATAAAGCTCGCTCTCCAACGTCATCCCAAGACAAGGGAGTACGATATCTATGCCTGTACAATGCCTCGAATGGTGATATCTCAATTCTGGCCTGGAAGCTGTTGTTGTATGCAAACTCCACAAAGTGAAAATAATCCTCCCAGAAGCCTCCAAAGTCCAAAATACAAGTCCGTAACATGTCCTCGAGAGTCTGAATAGTCCTCTCTGACTGTCCGTCTGTCTGAGGGTGATAAGCAATACTAAACTTGAGCTGAGTGCCCAAACTAGTATACAGACTCCGCAAGAAATGAGAAGTAAAGCGACTATCCCGATACGAGATAATGCTCATGGGAACTCCATGCAGCCTGACAATCTGATGCACGTACATCTCTGCTAGATTCTCCATTGACAAACCCACATTAAATGGCAAAAAGTGGGCTGATTTGGTCAACCTATCTACGATGACCCAAATCACATCTTTCCCTCCTGGTGTACGCGGCAATCCTGAAATAAAGTCCATCGCGATATGCTTCCACTTCCACTCCGGAATGGGCAATGGCTGTAACAGTCCTCCTGGCCTCTGCCTCTCTGCCTTTACCTGCTGGCAGACCAAACATCTGGCTACGAAGCGTGCTACCTTCCACTTTATCCCATACCACCGGACAAGCTCCTTCAGGTCTCTATACATCTTGTTGGCACCTGGATGCATTGAATACTAAAAATGGTGAGTCTCCTGCATAACCTGCTTTCGAAGGTCTCCACTGGGCACACACAGTCTGGAACCGTGCCTCAATGCACCATCCTCTGCTATGACGAACTCCTCAACAAGTCCTGCTCGAACCTGCTCTCGGATACACCGCAGAGCGACATCGTCGAACTGAGTCAACTTGATCCTCTCTATCAAGTTCGACTGAATCTGCAGTCCCCACATCTACATCTCAACTTCTGGCACTATCACCTCGATCTCCAGATCTGCTAACAAGTGACGATCTGCCATCAAACACATGGCTGCCAGATATATGCTTAAAGCGTTGGCAACCACGTTGGCCTTTCCTGGATGATACTGCAATGTAATATCGAAGGCCTTCATCAACTCCAGCCATCTCCGCTGCCTCATGTTGAGCTCTTTCTGGGTAAACACATACTTCAAGCTCTTGTGGTCTGTGAAGATCTTCACTCGCTCTCCGTATAAATAGTGTTTCTACAACTTCAGTGCAAAGATAACTGCTACTAACTCCAAGTCATGGGTAGGGTAGTTCTTCTCATGCGGACGTAATTGCCTGGAAGCATAGGCAATTACCTTCCCATGCTGCTAAAAGACACAACTCAAACCCTTCCCAGAGGCGTCACTGTAGATAGTGAACCCGCCTGATCCTGATGGCAACGTCAGAATTGGAGCTATCGTCAACTGTTTCTTCAACTCATCAAAAGTGACCTGATACTCCTATGACCAGATAAAACTCTGCGTCCTTCCAGGTCAGCCTAGTCAACGGCTCTGTATCCCAGAAGAAATCCTGAAGGAACCTCTTGTAGTAGCCTGCCAATCCTAGGAAGCTCCTGATCTCTGCAACTGAACTCGGTGCTGTCCATGCCTCAACTGTCGGGATCTTCCTTGGGTCTACTGAGATCCCATCCCCAGTCACAACATGACCTAGGAACTTAACTCGATCTAAGAAGAACTCACACTTCGAGATCTTGCCATAAAGCTCCTCCTTCCTGAGAGTCTCCAGAACCACTCTCAAATGCTCCTCATGCTCCTCTGGGGTCTTCGAGTATACTAAGATGTCATCGATGGACACCACCACGAACTTGTCCAAGTACTGGTGGAATACCTTGTTCACAGGTTCATGAACAACGCCGGGGCGTTGGTTAACCCAAACGGTGTCACCATAAACTCAAACTGGCCATACCGCATCCTGAATGTTGTCTTCGGGATATCCTCCTTCTTCACCTTCTCTTGATGGTAACCTGACCATAGATCAATTTTAGAAAATATCCACGCTCTGCTCAACTGATCGAAAAGATCATCGATCTTCGGTAGCGGGTACTTATTCTTCATCATGAGGTTGTTGAGAGCTCTATAGTCGATACACATCTGTACTGACCCATCCTTCTTCAGCACAAAAAGCACCGATGCACCCCATGGTAAAGAACTCGATCGGATGAAGCCTTTTGTCCTGCAACTCATCCACCTGCTTCTTCAACTCTGCCAGCTCGATGTTCACCCTATAGACGTGCTAAGATATCGACTCTATGTCGGGCACCAAGTCTATAGAGAACTCCACATCTCTGTCCGGTGGTAGTCCTGGCAAGTCCTCTGAAATGACATCTATGAACTCTACTATCAATGGATGTGGCACCGTCTGCTCCTCTACTGAAACTCCGCAGAAGACTCCGCTGCTCTGCTCTGCCTCCCGTCTAGCGAACTCAAACTCTGGCACCCCTGGCACTCTAAAAAGAACTCTGTCTCTGCGACAATCTATGCTGGCATGATGTCTGTTCAACTAATCCATACCGAGTACAATATCGTAGTTCGGTAGTGGCATTACGAGCAAACTCGCATCCAGCTCTCGGCCTCACAAAACAACTCTTCGATCCTTGCAAATATCACTTACTAGCATAATACCACCCCTAGTCGTGATCTTGTAAGTCCTAGGCAACGATTCAGAAGCAAGATGGTGTCTAATAGCAAAAGATACAAACACAAAGCTATGGGAAGCCCCCGAATCAAACAATACAAATGCAGAAATGGAGTCAAAAAGAACAGAACCTGCAATCAGATCTCCCACTGCCTCTGTATCCTCAGCTGCCATTGCAAAAGCTCGCCCCTACTGGCCTCCCCTAGCCTACTGTTGGTGCTGGACAAACCTCTGCTATTGGGTCTGCAACGGTCCCTTCTGCTGCCCTACCGGAGCCTTGGCTCCTGCTCCCTGAACTGTACATCCAAAAGATTGGGGACACTATCTCAACTGATGCTCCGCTGAACCACAAAGTAGGCACTTGCCTAGCCTCTTTCTACAGTCGTTACACAAATGCCCTGGCTTCTTGCAGAAAGTGCAACTGGTGGTCTGCTGCTGCCTAGGTACAGGTATATGGTCCTGACCCTGGAACTGCTGCTAGAACTGGGGCCTTTGCTGCTGCTGGAAATGGGGCCTCTTGGCCGGCACTGCGCTGCTACCGGCTCCATCTACATCACGACCTCTCTTTAGCTTTAGCTCAAGGTTGTCCTCTGCTACCATAGCTCCTGACAGAATCTCCTTAAATGTGGCATTTCTGTCATTCTTGGTCAAGGACTTGACTTCCTTGACCAAACCCTTCCGGAACCTTCTAGCCTTCGTCGTCTTGCTAAGGCCCTCAATAAACCTGCCCAGGCGGCAGAACTCTCCGATGTACTCCACCACTGTCTGGTTCCCCTGAACCAAACTCTCAAACTTCATCTCCAAGGCGCCGGGTGTTGTGTCAGGGAAGAACTTCTCCTTGAAGAGCTTCTTGAAAGCCTTCCATGTCTGCCCCTCCGTACCAACTCTGGGGTTAGTCTGGTCCCATATACAGCCAAGGTCTTGCATCTGGCTGCCTGCTGCCTCTATTTGGATCCTAGCTGGTATCAGTGCAAGGCGAAAGATCTTCTCTATGTGCTCAATCCAGTAGTAAGCATAGAGGACGCCCTCAGTACCCCTGAAGTCTCTCAGCTGCATCTTCTAGAAGTCTTGAATGCCCGAGGTCCTCGACTGGTACTGCAGCATCTGCCCTCCCTGTTGCGGGGCGGTCACTCTCTCTACTGAAGTCATAGCTAGCTGGTGTGCATTGTCTATGCCCTACCTGAATTCAGCAGACTGGCGCTGCTGAGCCTCCATCATCTGCTGGAAAAAGGAAAAAAGCTGTGTGGCATCGACTGATCCCGAAGGTGGCTGCTGCTGGAATACCTCTGGGATAACTGGGGTAGGCCTCTGGACAGGTGGAGGTGCACCCCCAAACGCGACAGATGCTCCAACATGAGAAGGAACAAAGTGAGCTGCGGTCCTAGGGCCCTGCTACCTCGGACGAGAAATGACAAACCTCTCGGTGGTATCCCCTGGGCCGGAACGATGAGATCGTGTCTGCACTATGCTGGAGACAGATCAAACAAGAAAACCAATACTGAGAAAGAAGCGATATAATCAAAGGATGGCAGTTTATTTCAAAGGAAAGTAATATTAGCAAGAATTTAGATAGCAGGAATTTAGATAAGAGTTTTTCCTAAATGTGATTGAGTACCTCAAAACTTATATCCAATATCCTACTGCGGGTTGTAGTGATACTCTAGTTCGAGTACCGGTACGAACCGAGACATAACTCAGAACTCTAGACCTGAATGGGCCACCACTAAAAATGTGTCACGACCCGTACCCGGTTTAGGGGCACGAGTACGGGGGTACGTCCTGCCTATGCCGCATTGTCGATGGTAGAACGCTATCATAGGTCACATATATTTAACACGACATAAATGTACCTGTACAAAATATACTCTCCAATCGGAGGACAATATAGAAGGTACAACTCAATCAAAATTCTAATGTGGAAATAGCACGATAAAATAAATATAAAATCTCAAAAGAAGATACAAATAGAAGGAAATAAGTCTAAGTGTCTAACAACACAAATCCTAACATCTCAAAATAATACAACTCAGAAGTCCAACTCAAATAACATGATGTAAAGCCTAGCAGTCTAGTATAGGCAAAATGGTAACATCCTCAATGCAAGCTGGATCCTGCTGAGGGTCCAGGTCACATGTGTCGTCTAAGCCGGCTCCGTAATAGGTAGGACAGAACTCCTCCTCATCCTCTGTAATATTTTCAATAGGTTTAGTCAGGACAGGAACGAACACATATCTCTCAAACAATTTATATCATGACAGGAAATGTAAAACAAGCAATAGAATAAGATACATAAAACACTGTAAGAAATATACATGAAAGGTAAGAGAGATATCTGATAAACTGGAAATATATATATATGGAAAGTAATAACTGTAAGTGAATAAGTGATTTAGAGCACAAGATGGTTATTTAAATGGCTTGAATTTGCACATGAATAAGCTACAGAGTTGCACATGAATACCTACTTTGGAATGGATCACATAACCACTTCTACTCCCCATACCCCAATCAATACACAAGGATCTTGTCAAGTTACGTTATTGCACATGAAAGTTTATACATGAAGTTCATATGAACATGAGAGTACATGAGAGCACATGAATGTATATGAATAATGTGAGCATAAAAAGTACATGATGTTCGTGAAAAGCACATGACACGAAGTACCGATGCACCCGAGGGGGATAACATCTCATGAAAAAATCCATATAGTACCAATCTATGATAATATTGTGACAGCATCAAGTAAATTAGTCTAGAGCAAGAATATAAGTCCTAGCAAGTATGAAACGATCAAAGAATGTACTCGCTTGATATACTGAACGACTAATGAGAATAGATGTTCGTACAGTAGTAACTGAGTCCTATTTAGAGCAATACAGGTTACAATGTATCCATGATATAATAAATAAAATTTACAATACATTCTACATGATTCTAGGTCATTCTAAGTCAAAGTCAACTCTTGGTCAACTCTGGTCAACAATGTAGTCAAAAGGTCAACTCTAGTTCAACTAGTCTAGGGTTTAGTCAAACTCAAGTCTACTATACCAAATAGGCCTATAGGGGTCAAATATAGTCTAACTAAATCCTATTGTATATATATACCACATATATAAACATAGCTAGATAGTATATAGGACAAAGCCTATATAGGATACCTATAACATAGGCTATATATAAACCTATATATATAAATTCACAAATGTATACATATCTACATACATACCTAATATATATTCATGATATATATATATATATATATATATATATATATATATATATATATATATATATATATTATGTATATTGCAAATGACCTTTAGCCTAGTGGTTAAGAGGGATGCATGCGGCCCGAGTGGTCAGGAGTTCGAATCCCAGTGGGAACGATTCCAGAAATAGTTTACCTGGTTCCAAAATATATATATATATATATATATATATATATATATATATAGAGAGAGAGAGAGAGAGAGAGAGAGAAGGGAAAGGGGCAAATGTAAAGTACACGTGTGTGTGTATAGTATACTGTGATACTGGACTGTGAATGTGAAGGGTTAGGAAAACCCAAACTGGAATAATCCCAAGAAGACCCCTAACCAGCCAACACAACAACCATATATATAAAGAACTACATATATATAAACTAACTATATATACATAGATACATATAGATACTAATGTGAAAGTATATATCTAAACTATATAAACTAAACTAACAGTACATATCTACTAAACAAGGAAACTGGGATCAACAAACAGGGAACTCAAAACCCAAACAAACACATGTATCAAGAAAACCCCAATCATCTCAGCAATCTGGGAATGAGACCCCCAACTCAACAACACCCAGTCAACTACTGTTCAGAAACTGAACAAAACCCAAATTTGAAAACCAATTCAAAGCAAAACTTAAAATGTGAAGAGGGGAGAGACCACACATGATGTCAGCAAAGGGGGATGTCACTGTCCAAACTGAGTCCAATTCGTGTCCAAATAATGTGTCAAATCGTGTCAAAGTTGAAGTATCAGAGAACAGTACAGGGAGAGGGCTCGTGCACGTGTGTCGAGCCCTCTAGGACTCACTGTGTCCAATGAGAAGCCTCGTGCTCGTGTCAGTAGCTAGGGTAGGTTTAGGGCTACGTGTCCAAGTGCCAACAAGGTGTCCAAGATGTGTCGTGTCCGAGAACGAACAGCGTATCAGTGGCAAAATCTTGCATGTGTACAGTCAGTAAAAATCCCATGCGAATGTGATTTCTCCCTCGATACAAATCCATTCTTCGTGAAACTTCATGAGCACGTTGAAAGAGGTTTCCCCCACATGTCTACCAAGTTTCATATGTCTACGTGTCCTGTGCAGTGAGAAATGGGTGTCGGGTAGCAGGGCATGTGTCCAAGTGTGCAGTGAGCATCCCGTGTCAAGATTTGGACAAGAAAATCATGTCAAATCGTGCTCAGTCACTTGGATCTGAGATCCACACACATAGGGATACAAATTTATGAAATTAGTTTTGTAAAATAGTGAAATCAATTCCTAATAGGCATTTCACCAAACACTTACACTACACTCCGATACGCCTCTGATACGTATACCAAATGGACACGAATCGAAGCCAAACTCTGTCAATAGCTATGGGGACCCTAAATGCATGCATCTATGGAGAGAAATCAGGAATTGAATGGGTTTAGATTGCAATTCCAATTGAGAGTTGGAATCTTAATGAAATAGCCCCATCCAAAGCTTCAACACCAAATTCCTATGGTCCAATGCCTCCAATCCTTGCTAGCTAGCCCGAAGAGACTTCTTCTTCACAAGAGGGATGCAATAAAACTGATTTGGTCCAATTTGGAGGTAATTTGAAGAAAGAGGGCAAATTTGGGGAAGAACACAAACTAGGGTTCGAGTTTGCTACAAAGGAGGCAAGGGGGCTACATGATGACTTAATAGGGGGAGAGAACCTCTCATGGCCGGCCATATGAAGTGGGCTATGGTTAGGCTAATTTACAAAGGCCCATCACCTCTTCATATGTTGTAAAACAAGCCCTTTAAGCTAAAGGTCCAAACTGGCTCCTTAATTCAATTCTCCAAATGGTCTTTAAGTCATTCGTAGATAGATTAGAGTCTAAATACTAACTCAAACTTGTTAGATAGGTCTCTATGGTCATGGTTAGTCTCTAGGCTAAGTTGTTCTAAGGTTACACTAGCAAAAGGCCAACTAGTCACAATACACCAAATTAAATAATATAAAAATAATCAAAAATTCATAATTACCAAAATACCCTTATTCTACAAAGTGGTAGTGACACGTCCTCATGAGAAAAAATTCCATGCTGCTCTTCGGGCTCCAGCCATGCGCCGCATAGGCACGTATTTGCCCATAGAATGGCCTACCCCAAGCACGTATAAGATTAAGGTATTTCTCCAATACTGGGTTGTCTCTAATATTTCCTCTTCAGTGAATATTTTCCTTCTTCTTCCTTCGACTTCTTTGGGAGCGACATACTCCTCTTCATCGGATTTCCTGCCAGTGGGGATGCATATCTCTGCCCAATATTTCCCTCTGCCCGGATTAGTCGCCTGGTAGGTATTCGAGTAGCTATAATCCGACCTGGGATGGTCTTAGAGGCTTCTTCTTGTCTGCGGCTGCTTGGCAACGGAGTGCCTCCTAGGCCTATAGGCTTGGCTACTTCTTTCCGTCGAACACAGACTCGGTCGACCATCCCACACCTATCATGCGGCGGTCTAATCGGAGCACGACTGAGCTCCTTCGATCGTACCGGAGGGCTATTATTCGAGCGATGTCAACGTAGGATTGCCGTCCAACCTCCCCCTTCTTCGTGTGGGGGCACGCCACCTCCCGTCGGATCTTGGTCAGCCTGTCTTTGGCCCGTGCTAGAAGAGGCGCCGGGGTCCTATGTAGCCCCCTACCGTCGATCTTTTGTTCGGTCGCCTGTAGCGCCTAGAGCACCGTCTGTATCATTAGGGTTTTTTTATTATTATATATATATATATATTATATTATATATATATATATATATATATATATTTATATATATATATATATATATATATATATATATATATATATAGAGAGAGAGAGAGAGAGAGAGTTGTGTTGTTTTATATTATGGAATCAACTTATGTTACGACTGTGTAAAAATATCTACTTAAAAGATACAAGTAAAATCTTAGCCTTGCAATTAAAATTCAAAAGATTAGTTATAATAAATATTGGTTCCATATTATGAAACCATCTGATCGATATATATACATGGCCGACCCAAGGGATTGGGTTGCCCTAGCCGGAGCTAGATTTGGTTGTTATTTGTCCTTGAAATCAAAAGAAGATATCAAAAAATTAATCACGAGCGAAGTTCGCAGTGACATCGAAGTTTCCAGTTTTGACGACGGCGTAGAGTTCGGGTTCCGGGTTCCTCTCTTTGAGCTACTCGAGGTAGATACTTAGGGGCCTGGATGGTTGCCATAACCAGAAGGGTTGACCAAGTTCGATAGCTTGTCTGGCTTACCCCAGGGCCAACCCGGTATATATAAAAATGTTGGCCCATTGGTGGTTCTCCAGCTGGACCATGCCCATGACCGGCTGACCGGTCTTGATGGACGCCGGAGAATTTTATACACCATATAAAAAAAAGAATCAAGATGACGGATGCAAGGTGGAGAATAGTTCTCCATCTGCCTAGGGTTGACATTATTTGGTTTTGGACCGAAAACCGAATAAGAGATTCGGTTCGGTTTAAAAAAAATTTGGTTCGGTTTCGGTTTTGAAAATATAAGATTTTCTTGTTCGGTTTTGGTTTCGGTTTTGGGTTTCAATTTTGGTCCAAAACCGAAAAAGATATATATATATATATACATATATATATATATATATATATATATATATATATATATATATATATATATATATATATGTAGGAAAATTCTACAATACATCCACCCTTTTGGGATGTATTGATACATCCCAAATTTGAACCATTAGATGTTGATCCAATGGTTCAGATTAAATAACGAAGGAGATATCATTTAATGTTGTTTTTGACTTTTGACCTTTGTTAACTTGCTATAGCAGGTCATTCTTCAATGCAATTTTTTTAATAAACACCCTAAATTAACTCATATTTACTTTCTCTTTTGCTCATCCAATTTAATATTTTGTGCAACTACGTATATATAACAATATCCCGGAAAAGAAAGGACACAATGTGTCCTTGACTGGAGGTGATATAGACGATGACACCACCGATGCTCCGATAGCTGGTGGCGATCTAGGTGATGACACCGACGACGACAAGGACGAAAATCCTGTCGGCAATGTGGATAATAGTTAGGAAAGAATTTAGAGGAAGAAGGGAGGTAGGAAGCCGATAAACGCTCATTCTCTCAAATCTCTTCTTTGTGTAAATTAAATCCAAGGAGGAACCAATCCCAAATTTTAGTTATTGCTTAGCATAGTCTGTTTAGTTGTTGTAAAATTGTGGTGTTGCTTTTGAAATATTTTCATCCTTAGTCTCATGTTTTCTATGAATATGTGTTATTTTGATTTAGTAATCTTTCCATAATTTGTTTTTTTGTTTCATCTAACAATTTAATATTTTGGTTATAAAGGTACAGGCCATGGTGGTGGTGGTGGAAGGAGAAACGAAGATGGAGAAGAAAGAAGAAGAATTTCCGGTTCGTGGCGGACTTCGTCGAGCCCTCCTCGAACAACAAGGAGTACCAGCGGAATTAAACCTCTTCTTGAGTTCCTCAAATTGTTATTCATGATAACCTTTCAAACGGCTAGTAGATTCTTTGTTAGTCCCAAAATTTATTTTTCTTTCCAACTACCTCACCTTTTGTACTTTTTCCTTGTTATATATACGATAGTTTTCTTGTTTCAACTATTATTTATTCTGAAATACATAGAATAGTTTTCTTATTTCATTTTGTAGTACTGGTGAAAGATGTCTACTCGTATGAAACATATAGAAGAGGTAGAAGATGGGATGCCAACTTCAAATGAAACCTTCATTCCGCGTATGATGCGCAGGTTTGAAAAACTGTCGAAGATTTCAGATCAACTTGTTTTTGATCAATTCTAAGCTTGGTTCAATCGAACTTGAACAAATTAATATATCTCGGCGTTTGAAAAAGATGCAAGAATCTTCTGCTTTGAAGAAGGCATCTTCACCTAGAGTAATTAATATTGTTGAGGAGGTTAACATTGAATCTTCTGATGAGGACGAGGGGCTGAAGAAAGCTGATAAATCAATCCTGCAAAATCTCAATATATTCCATCTAGAAGAAACTGACTTTAGCAGTTCTTCAAAAAAATGCGAGGAAATTTAGATCTGGTCACACCTTTGAAAAGTTTAACAAGAAGTTCAAGCTCAAAGCCTAGCCAGTGTACTAGTAGTTTTTCGAGTTTTAACAATTATATTTTTGCGGATGGTAAACCTGACGAGTAAGTAATATGAGTTTTTATTTAATTTTAACAGTTTTTTTCCTAAACAATTCGTTTCTTTTCTTAGCAAAATAATATCATCTTGCAACAAGATTTATGTGAGTCGGGCTGCGATGAAGTCCTTTGCTCCAGGAAGGTGAATTAAAGATGGGGTATGTAGATAGTATATTTTTTCTTAGATGTCATCTATATTTACTTCAATGCCATTGCTGATTTTTTAATGAAATACTCAGATTGTAACCCTTGTCTCTGCTCCTCTCACCGCGGAGGAACGGATAAGAACTGTTAATAAAGCTAATGTATGGTATTTACCAATAAAGTTAACGGTGAGTGAGCATTTTATTCTTTAATGATTATGCACTAACAATTTTGTCGTTTGTTTGTCGTTCGTAATGTATTAATTGATGTGTATGTAGAGAGCAACGTTACCTCCATCTTACAAACAACTTCATGAAATATGGAAGAAGAACAAATATTTCCAGGATTATATTATTGGATCTTTAAGCATTTGTAACGAGGTATTAATCTATTTCTGTTTAAATTTTAATCCTAATTTCCTGAAAATTGATTAAATTGTTTTATCTAATTAATCCTGATTCAGATATACATACCCATTCTTTTGTTGGACCACTGTACTCTTGTAAGAGTTATGGTTAAAATAAAGACTGTTGAAGTTTGGGACACCCTTGCATCTACAGATGAGGCAATTTATAACAAAGAAGTCATAAAAGAAATAGTAAGCTCATGTTCATAAATTTTTATGAATTACGTACTAGATTCGCGGTATACTAATACATATTGTATTCTAGTAATTGTAGCTTTTAAATTTTGATCTCTTTCTCGAGAAAGAGATTTTAAAGTTGAGAGATGCTGGGTTCAACTTTTCTACTTTCTCCAGAATCCGTCGTCCTTATGTTCCCCACCAAGGCAATACATTTGATTGTGATATTTTGTAATTTTATTCATGAAAGACGGATGTAGTTTGGACTCCCGTTCTCTCAATGTAAGTCTGAAAATATGTCGTCAAATACTTACACTTTTTAGAGCAATATTTTTGATGTCATATTTGTTATATGCAGTTTGATTCGGAAAAAGAAAGGTACAAAGTTGCCATTTCGAGTGCATCTTCAGAGCACAATGGAGAAGAATCCAAATTGCGCAACAATATAATTAAGCAGCAAAGGTCGAAAGGAGTCCACTCTGATGGGTGAAGATGGCAGACGATGATTTTTTTCTTATTTATCTAATAAATTATGTTCATTTGTTTTGTAACAAATGGTTAGGAATAAAGTTTTGTGGAGTTATAATGTTCTTAAAATGTGGGATGAAAATTATATCAAAATGTTCACTTGTTTCATAATCTTGCTGCCATGCCCAAAAATTGCAAAAGTTTTATGAAAAACCTACCGCAAAATAACATTTTATCGCGTGCCCAGAATTAGCGAAAAATATATAAAGGGGGTTCGGAATGACCTTTTTGCCCTTCTAATTTATTGAAAACACCCATGAAATCTACTCTTCAAAAAAATGTTTTGATACTTCCTCTTCTTTCATACACCGCTCACTTTCGAATCTAGGTTTCCTCCTCCAAAATCTTCAAACCTTACTCTCCATTCGTAATCTTCACACCATGTCGGCACCATCAGCAACATCATCATCGGCAGCAGCATCAGAATCAACTGGAACCCCAGTTAAAGAAGATATAGTTGTTATGGAGAAAATGAATACAGTTAAACAAGATCCAAAGGGGAATTACACAGAATCAAAGATAATTAAGAGAGTTGCACAAAAGCCGAAGGCTGCTAAGCAAAAAAAAGGGTAAAAAGAAGGTATAACTTTAAGTTATGTTCATGATTCTGTAAAAACTACGGAGAATGGTCATTCCCAGTGTTAAAATATATGAGAATGACCATTCTCCGTGTTAAAATCATGGGAAATTATTATTCTTCTTGTTAAATTGATGGAGAATAGTCATTCTCCGTGTTTAAATATAGGAGAATAGCCATTCCCCGTTTTAATCCATTCTCCGTGTTAAATTGACGGAGAATTGTCATTCTCCGTGTTAAAATGACGGGGAATGGCCATTTCCAGTTTTAAAATGCATTAGAATGACCATTCTCCGTTGTTAAAATCACAGAGAATGATCATTCACCGTGTTAAAATCACGGAGAATAACCATTCTCCGTGTTAAAATTATGAAGAATGGACATTCTTCGTATTAAATTGATGAAGAATTTCTATTTTATGTGTAGAAACCACGGAGAATGGTCATTTCCAGTGTTAAAATACATGATAATGACCATTCTCCGTATTAAAATCACGGAGAATGACCATTCTTCGTGTTAAATTGTCGAAAAATTGCTATTCTCCGTGTTAAAATCACGGGGAATGGCCATTCCCAGTGTTAAAACGTATGAGAATGACCATTCTTCGTTGTTAAAATAATGGAGAATGACCATTCTCCGTGATAAAATTACAGAGAATGGCCATTTCCCGTATTAAAATAACGAAGAACAGTTGACATAAACCTAATTTTTTGTTTTGTTTTTTTTGTAGAAAAAAATTTGTCAGGAATAAGGAATCTAGAGTTTTCTGTTCTTCTTTCAAAACAATGCTAACTCTTATGGAGGGTGTCAATAAAGATGGCGGCCGTTTACCCGAGCCAGTTATTGAGTCTTTAAAGAATATCGGTTTCTGGAATTTCGTCGAGGTATTCTACAAAAACAGAGTTGCCATTCAAGAATTGGCCAAGGTTTCAGAAGGTCTTAAGAAATTGATAGAAACTTACTTGGAGGACAAATATAGCGTCGGATACTTTGAATTGAGCACCACTGTTAAAATTGCACCAAGTGTCAACGATATGGCAGCCATCTTCGGTCTACCGTTGAAGGAAGAAAGCGGGGATGATGTTAATTACAGAAGATTGATCATGGAAAAACAATAATAGGCTGCACCGTCGAAATCGTTGAGCCTGTGTAGAGATCACTTCAGAAGATTGCTGGCTAATTCCAAGGGCAAAAACGGAGAAGTCACGAATACGGAAGTAAGAGAGAAGTTCTTTGAATTGCTACAACGGTTTCGTGACGGAGATAAACAAGTTAAACAAGATGATTTGGCCAAGCTAATAATCTTCCAATTGTGCCAAACAACATTCTTCACAAGGTCTGGCGGTTCAAAATTATCGTACAGATTCTTGGCCTTGGTATACAGTGTAGAAGTAATCAAAAGTATCTGCTGGCCAATTTGAACCCCATGGAGAGCATCAAGAAGACTACAAGTAAAATTGTTTGGGGGGATTACTCTAATGCATACCCCAAGATTGAAGGTTGTACAATATATTTCCTCTACTGGTTTACGGAACATAGTACCCATGTGGAAAGGAAGTTCGACCCACTTCGTGAATATCCAAGATTTTACACATGGGATGGATACGCAATCTCAGTCTTCCTCAAAAATAAATATCGCAGTAAATTGAGATAAAAAATGATATTCAAAAATTGGTTATAGCTGTTAGGAAAGAGGGAGGACAACAAAAAAATGAGCTACATATAAAAGAAGAAGGTGCACACGAGGGAGAGGGACACCACCAAACAGGTGGGGATGAGATTGCTGAACAAGAGAGACCCCAACAACCTGAAATGAACACCACGATGGAGGGGTCGGTTCAGGAATTGGAGGAGTTGAGAAAAGATAAATCTCAGATTTTGCTGAGAATGAAAAACTGCATGAAAATCTTAAAGAGATAGAGGCACAAGAAGCACAATGACGTGCAGTCAACGTTGTGATGGAGTGCTCGGTACATAAATTAGAGGAGTTGCAAAGAGAGAAATCTTAGATTCTTGCTGAGAACGAGAAACTCCATAAAAATCTTAAAGAGCTAGAGGAACAAGGAGCCCAACAAATTGAAAGGAACACCTCGATGGAGGTATCGGTACGAGAATTGGACTCCTTGCGAAGAGAGAAATATGATATTATTGCTGAGAATGAAAAGCTTAGCGAAAATGTTAAAGAGCTACAGGCACAAGTTAAAATTTTCACTTTTTCAAAGTTATGATTTGTAATTCTCTGTGTTAGAATGTAGGAGAATGGCCATTTTCTGTGTTAAAATCACGGAGAATATCCATTCTTTGTGTCAAAATAACGGAGAATGGCAATTCTTCGTGTTAATACCACAGAGAACGGCCATTCTCTGTGTTAAATTAACGGAGAATGGCCGTTCTCTGTGTTAAAATCACGGAGAATGGACATTCCCCGTGTTAGAATGCAGGACAATAGTCATTCCCCGTGTTAGAATGCAGGAGAATGGCCATTCTCCGTATTATAATGCAGGAGAATGGCCATTCTCCGTGTTAAAATCACGAAGAATGGTCATTCTCCGTGTTAGAGTCTCGGAGAATGGCCATTCCCCGTGTTAAGATCTCGGAGAATGATCTTTTTTTCCTTCTTTTTAAAAAATATATATTGATTGACATCATACCTTTCATTATTTTTTTATATCAATGCAAATAACCGAGCAGCTCAGAGAAACAAATAAAAGGCTCGTTAATGAGAAAAGCAAACTTCAAAAGCAAGTTGAATAGTTGAAGAATGAAGCCATTAAAAAGGATGCAACAATCCAGATTGTAACGCCCCAGTCCCAAAATACATAGGACTAAGCACGTGAACATGCCAGCTGCACATGTACGAAGAATACTCCAATATGTAGAATCCTCATATATGCACATAAGCTGTAAGTAAAATAATCACAAGCAAGAATAATATAATCTAATCTCATCACAGCTCAACACAGAAGATAATAGAGTCCAAATAAATAAATAAGTGTAGCAGAAGATAGCCGGGTGAACATGCTCACTCCAAGCAGCTATGAAAAAGAGTCTCACAAGATCAGAGTCCAACCTCCGCAAAATAGAAAGAAAAGAGATGTAAAAATAATTTCCACTAATGTCTCAAATAAAGAATAGACTAGAAATCAGTAGGGACTGTCCCGTCATCAATGTAGGATAGCTCCAACGTCGCTCCGTACTCCTGTGAAAAATCGTCTTACCCTGGAGAGATAACCAGGTCCTCAGAGGGACGTAACAAGATACAAGAAAATACCATGCCATATAAACTGTGATAATATAATAAGAGAAAAAGGTATGCATGCAATCGGGCCCCTGACCATTCTATTGTGAATATGCAGTTGAGATACAATCCTTCGACGCATGAGCCCTGGCTGTAAATGGGATCAGCATAGTTCCCGTAAAAGGCACCAGGGGCCTACGTCCATAACGCTCTGGAAGCTTCAGAAGGCACCATGTGCAAGGGGCTACGTCCATAACGCTTTGGGAAACGTCAGAGGGTGCCTGGAGCCTGCGTCTCCGGAGGAGCGCACAGGTAATCAGGGAAGTACAAAGAAGCCTATACATCAGGTATTGTTCTCCCCACCCAATGCCTAGTATCATCATCTCCATGAATGATATGAACCTCTAGTAACCGCCAAGTCTTCTAACATGCAATTCTATTGGCAGTTACCCCTATCCGTCGTACGCTCCATAAGTATCGGTGGCCAGCCGAATACGCGGATACGTGTCCTACATGAGACTCATATCACGTGGTAAAGCAAGTGTCAAGGCCGTACGAGATATACAAATACCTCATCATCAATGGGTGGTCACTAGACTAAGTCATTGCAAGAGAAATAAATAAAGCGAGAAAAACGACCGATAGAGTCGCTTGCACCCAAGTATGACTTGGACGCACAATTTAAATATCAAGAAATAAGAAATACCGAAAATAACAACTAAAAATAAGAAATATAATAATCACAGAGTAAGGTGGCAAGGTATCTTGCCTGATGGTGCACAGTGGCAAGTCTAGGTAATCAAAATGTCAGCCAAGAAACGTCACAATCTCCAAACAACCCCGGATTCTGAAACAAACATCAAAAACGTACTTGGTGTAAAAGATGTACCTAGGAAACGCCTGTCCAAAAGTCTAATTCTGGAACAGGGGCAAAACCGTAATTTCGGGTCAAAATGATGTCCGCCGTTGGACCCGCTTTGCACCGAAACGCGTGCCAAAGTCTATGGTCTCTAAAGTCGTCAAACTACATGTCTACGGATTCAGTTTAAGGAGAGGAACTCAATGGTATGTCCAGTTTTGGATTCCGATGAGCCGTGTACAAAATCTCCCATTTGAGTGGGTCGTAGGCCCGCCAAAAAGGGGTTCTGATTCGACCTTCTCAGAATCGAACCAAACTTGGCACACAGGACCAGAATTTTGATTTGGACCTGTTGGTGCAAGTTTCATCTCGAATCGACGACTGTACACGAAGTTAGGGCTGTAAGCCCCCTGAATTTCAGGGTTTATTTTTATTTTTCTAAATAAATTATTTTCGATAAGTATTTTATTATTTAATTATTTTGATCATTAATGTACTTTCCCGTGACTTTGACTTCTGGAGCGTCAGGGATGCCAATCTCTGTAAACTCTCTTCATGGATTTTGAAGTAGGCAAGATTATCTTTCTGTTGATATATCGTGTCCCACTTGAACTCGTTCCCTTGTGCTCTTTTTGTATCACGCAACTTCGGGTCAACTTAGACCAATTAATCGTTGAATAATTATTCCCACTTTTATTTTTGATCTTCGTTTGCTTGTCACCGTAACTTTTAATTTAGAAGCACCAGACCAGTCGTTTTCTCAGAACTAACTTCTCATAAATGATCTACTCGAGACGCTCTTCACCCATGACCTTCGTGTCCCACTCAGACACTCCATTTTGTGCTTCATTTTCTTCTCACAACTTCCGGGTCAATTTAGGCCGATTTATTTTCTACCGTGAAACCTGATTTATTTTCCAATTTAATTTCGGGACCCGACATCGACCCAACCTAGCCGATCCAAAGTATGGACGTGGCCCACATGAAGCCTACTACCCACATGATGCTTGTGTCCCATTTATTGGAGTCCCTGCATATTATTTATTTTTTCGTGATTATAAATCCCTATTTTTAATTCAATTATTGCACCCGGTTCGATTTTGACCCGACCCGGCTCGACCGAACCCGAACCCAAGCTCCATGTTGCCCTTTCATGACTGCCCAAATACCCTACATAATTTTCCTATTTCCCCTATTTTGAAAATATCTCTCCCTCTCTCTATTTTACAAATATCTCATATATATATATATATATATATATATATATATATATATATATATATATATATATATATAAATATATATCTAACTCTCTCACTCTCTCCTATTATTCAAACACACGTACAACTCACCCCCACCCCTCCTTTATAGCTCACAGCACCCCCCCCAAACCGACTTCTCTCTCTCTCCCTCTCATTCAAATATCTTCCTCTCTCTCCCTACTACTCTTTCTCTCTCTCTCTTTATATTTATATAAACTCAACACACACATTTAAACTCAACACACACACCACCCCAGCCCACTCTCGGCCGAACCCTCCCCCTGGCCGAGAGTCTCCTCCCTCTCCTCCTCCCGAGCTCCACCCTCTCCTCCTACTCTCCTCCTTCTTCCCTCCATCACCAACACCATCAACATTAACCATCTCTATCACCATTCACCACCACACCATCATCACCAACACCCCCACCACCGCCCGCCGGGCCTTGGCCTCCGCCACCGTACGGCCCCGGCCACCGCAGCGTCACGCCAGGCCGGCGAGCACCCCCCGCACCACGACAGCATCAGCACAACAAAGCAGCAGCGGCGGCAGTGCATCGTAGCAGTGGCTGCCACGCCACCCCGTGCGCGCATGGGCGCATGGCGCGCGCTACCGCGGCCAGCCACCGGCGACCCCCCACCGGCGCGCGACCCCCCCGGCGATCACCCCCTGGCCGCCGCCTTCCTACCCGGCGCGACGCATAGGCTATTCGTGCGTTTACGTCGAAATCCCGTCGTGACGCTTGCGTTTTGAATTCAGAAAGTGCGCTCCGTCGCAGCAAGTTCGCACGAATTTTTTGGACAATCCGACCGTTGGATCGGCGAACTTCTTGCTCCGTCGCAATCTCGGTATATCCATCTTCACTCCCCTCAATTTTCGTCCGTTAATTTCGTCGTTTGATACCTCAAAACTGGCCACCAAGTTGACGTTTTAAATTGAACTGTTTTTGGACAGTTTTGTGGAGCCAAATTCGTCAGCTCGTATCTTCGCCGTAGTAGCTCCGGTTGGTGCGCTACCAGTTCCTGTGTGCAGCTGGTATAACCATCTTCCTATCTCCTTTAGGTTTCGTTTCATTATAAGCACGTTCAGTTGGTCGAATTCGACGCCAAAGTTGGCCGTCCGAATTCTTTAATTTGCACTTGTTAAATTCCATTTTTGAACCCGGGACTCCGAATTCAATTTCTGACACCACCAGTAGACTCTTGGCGTCGTTCTGGCATATTTTCATATAAAATTTACTTGATTTGGAGAATGTGGGCCCTGGCACGCATTTCGGTGCAAAGCGGGTCCCACTTTTCGAGTCAACGGGTCACTTTGAGATCGGCTCATCGAAATCCAATTCCGGATATACCATTGAGTTCGTATCGTCATTTTGGTCTCGTTAACATATAACTTGCTGAGTTTTGAAGACATTTGCTCCGGCACGCATTTCAGTGCAAACTGGATTCCAAGTGTCCGCGTCAACGTATCATTTTAAGATCAGCACATCGGAATCCTATTTCGGACATACCGTTGGGTTCGTATCATCATTCTCGATTCGTGGACATATAATTTGCTAGGTTTTGTAGACTTCTATCTCGACACGCTTTTCGGTGCAAAGTGTGTCCAACGACGGACATCATTTTGATCTGAAATTACCGTTTTGCCCCTGTGTCCAAATTGGACTTATGGGTAGGCTATCCTAGCTAATTTGACCGTTTTGGACACGTTGGTGATATTTATTTTATCATCCGACGATGTCTGTAGATTTTGCTTATGTATTATCCTTAATTTGTAATTAATTATTTTTCCATATATTATTACTTTCTGTTTTTGAATTTTTATATATATTTTAATTACTGTAAAAATCTGGAAAAAACTGTATTTAAATACTATGTGTTGTGAAACCCATTTTATTCACCATTATGTCATGAGTTACACATGACCCTTGGAGTCATGTAACTCATGACCCTTGGGTTATGTAACTCATGACCCTTGGGTTGCCCATTAGCCCTATATATATGGCCCTTGCCATATGAAAAGTGAGGAATAAAATACTATTCTACAATATCTTGTCTTCCTTCAAACACATTATCAGCACGATTGCTGAAGCAAGGTGAATCGACGTCCAGATCTCGACGTCATCCTCCCTTTTTTCCCTAGTCGATCCGACTGGTAACACTTCTTAAATTTTTTTTACAAATTATTGTTTGAATGAAAATTAGCAATATATATATCTAACAATCTAAGAGTGATATTCTTTATATTGCTAACGTTCAAAACAAATAGTTGTTTTGTTAACGAATTTACTTCTTACAAACAAAATAGTTGCTTCTGTTAATATCTAATTTGCTTTCAAGCATTCCATTAGCTTAGCAACAGAATCAGCACCTTAGCTTCTGTTAATATCTAATTTACTTTCAAGCATTCCAAGCATTCCATTAGCTTCTGTTAATATCTATTTGCTTTCAAGCATTTCAAGCTTTTCATTAGACCATCCTGTAACACCCAGAACGAAAGTATTTCAAGCATTTCAAGCATTTGATCTTCTAAATAGATGGAATATTAAATTTGGTTAATTTATTATTTCATTAACAGAATAATATTTCATTAATTTATTACTTGAAATGTGGTAATATTTCATTAACAGAAGCAAATTAGATATTAATATCATTGTTGTTAGAATATTAAATTTGGTTGTTCTTGTTCAATTGTCTTCGAGACTCTCGCATAAATATTTAATTTTAATTTATGCATGTTTTTCACATGATAGATAAAATGGCCAAAATAGCGAGTGTCGATTTCGAAGTACTAGATGCTGCTGGGAAAAATTATTTGAGCTGGCACGTGGACCTGAAGTTCCACTTACGTGCCCAGGGCTTATTAGCTACAATTTCAACTCCTCTTCCATCGGCTCCGGCCACTGGTACGGAAAATACAGCAGACACTGCTGTGGTTGTTTCTACAGTGAACGTCTCAGATATAGATAAGGCGAAAGCCATTATCTACATCAGGAGACACATTGATCGGACCCTGAAGGCCGAATACCTCACTGTAGAAGACCCAAAGGAATTGTGGACTGCACTGGAGGACCGCTATAAACATCAAAAAGATGTAATCCTCCCACGTGCAAGGTATGAGTGGGAAAACCTTCGACTTCAGGACTTTAAGTCCGTAGCTGAGTACAACTCAGCTCTCCATAATATCACCTCACGCCTGAAGTTGTGTGGTGAAGAAGTCTCGGAGTATCGCATGTTGGAAAAAACTTATACATCCTTCCACGAGAAGGACGCAATCCTCATGCAACAGTACCGTGAACGAAAGTTCACAAAGTACTCTGAATTGCACTCCACCCTGATGATGGCAGAGCAAAACAGAGAACTTCTCTTGGCCACTCATAACCTACGCCCTGCAGGCTCAGCTCCTCTCCCAGAAGCTCATTTTTCTTCCAAGAAGCAGAAGAAAAATAAGGTCAGATCTAACATGGGGAATGCCCATAAAAGGCCGGCCAGAAGTCCACCCCAGAACAACTTTCATCCCTAGAGCAGCAAAAGTGGGGCAAAGAAGAAGTGGAAGAAGACCACAGAACTGATATCCATTCCCAAGAAAAATTGGGAGGACAAATGCCACAAATGTGGCATGACTGGACACTGGTCCAGAAACTGTCGCACCCCGCAACATCTACAAAATCTGTATCAAGCGAGCCAGAAGTCTCAAGTTGAAACAAATCTGGTAGAAAAGCAGCCGTCTACTCAGTTCTCGGCGGAAGACTTCGAGAACGACGACCTACTCGACTAGAGCCACTATCTTATTTCATGCTTTTAAAAACTTGTTGCCGCATTTTCATATTATGCTTCTCTTTTAAATTTCTTGAAAAATGATATTTATTCTTACATTTGACAAAGAAAATTTTACGAAGTCTCTCCGAATAGGCTCACCTATTTGGGTATGATGTCAGAAAGAACTTGGGGCTTGGTTCTTAAGAGGTCCCCGGGGACCCTCCTCCCTCATTTTCCCGCCTGGTCATATTCACGTAGAGCTACCGAAAGGGGATGACCGAATATTTTTTTTTTTGCTCAAATTGTATTTATAAATTATGCATTTTTGCAAGCAACTTATTGACCTCTCTATATCGGTCCGTCGATCGATATAAGAGATTTTTTTTTAAAAAAAACAAAAATTGTATTTCAAAACTGTTGTTTTAATTACGATTGTTTGTTGTTATTCTTTCATAGATCTATAGATGATGCGTGAATGCCTTGTGGACAGCGCCTCGACGCCCACAATCCTTCGAGAAAAAAGCTATTTTTATAGCTTATATGATTATGACGGTCCTGTTATTACGTATCAGGACTATCAAACATAATAGAAGGATCTGGTGAAGCAATTGTATTGCTCCCAAATAAAACAAGACTAATAATAAAAGATGCATTATTCTCTCCTAAATCAAATAGGAACCTCATAAGTTTCAAGGACATTCGTTTAAACGGATATCACTTAGAAACAAATGAAATAAATGAGACAGAATATATGTATGTTACTCGTCTAAAAGATGGTTCAAAAACTATCTTAGAACGATTCAAGGGACTCCCGTCGGGTCTCTATCATACTCATATTCAATCAACAGAAGCTAACATGATTGTGCACCAGAAGTGTCATTCATCGCCAAAATTTAAACTTTGGCATAATAGACTGGGTCACCCAGGATCAGCTATGATGAAACGAATCATGAGCCAATCCAGTGGACACAACCTGCAGAACCTGAAGATTCTTCAGAAGTATGATTACTCGTGTCTACCTTGTTTTCAAGGAAAACTTATAACAAGACCATCCCTTTTGAAAGTGGGACTAGAGTCTCCTAGCTTCTTAGAGAGAATTCATGGAGACATTTGCGGACCTATTCACTCCGCAAGTGGTCCATTTAGGTACTTTATGGTACTTATAGATGCATCTACTAAATGGTCTTATGTGTGCCTTTTGTCCACCCGCAACTTAGCTTTTTCTAAGCTATTGGCACAAATAATTAAGTTGCGGGCTCATTTCCCCGATAACCATATCAAAAAGTTAAGACTTGATAATGCGGGTGAATTTACTTCACAGGTTTTTCAAGACTATTGCCAAGCAACTGGCATCGAAGTTGAACATCCTGTAGCTCATGTTCACACCCAGAACGGGTTAGCAGAATCTCTTATTAAGAGATTACAATGGATTGCTCGTCCATTGTTGATGCAGTCACAGTTGACTGTGGAAGCTTGGGGTCATGCTATATTGCATGCCGCATCACTTATTAGAATACGGCCTTCTGGAGGTCATATTCTATCTCCGATGCAGCTCGCTTATGGTTCACCTCCAAATATCTCACATTTGAGAGTTTTTGGTTGTGCTGTTTATGTCCCCATAGCTCCCCCACAGAGGACCAAAATGGGTCCACAACGTCGATTAGGTATCTATGTTGGGTTTGACTCACCCTCTATAATTAGATACCTAGAACCCCTGACGGGTGACGTATTTAAGGCACGTCTTGATGACTGTGAGTTTAATGAAAGATTATTTCCTAAACTGGGCACACAGTCTAAGAAGCCAGAAGCTTCTAAGACAATTTCTTGGGACACAAAAACTTTGTCTCATTTTGATCCGCGTACAAGTCAATGCGAAGATGAGATCCTGAAGATATTACATCTTCAGAACACTGTACATCTACTTCCGGATACATTTACTGACAACCAGAAGATTGTCATATCATACGTCCCTGCTGCCAACACGCCAGCTAGGATTGACATCCCCAAAGATGGATGCAATCCGCCGGCAGCAGAAATGGCAATACCTCAATTAAAAAGAGGACGCCCACCAGGTTCGAGAGACAAAGTCCCTCGTGAAAGAAAAAATCCTGGAGAAATTAAGATGATCCAAACACAGGATGCTGAGCTCAGATCAGCTACCTCTCCCCTCCTAGTTTCCCCTGAAGAGGAACAAACAGGAGAAATATCATTAAATTATGTACGTACTGGAGAGGTACTGAACAGAAAAAGCACAGTCGTCGACGACGATTTTTCGTTCAATATTGCCGTTCACGTCACTGAAAATGACGATGACATCGATCCACGGTCTCTAGCGGAATGTAAACGCAGAGGCGATTGGCCAAAGTGGAACGAGGCAATAGGAGTAGAGCTGGACTCACTCTTGAAACGCGAAGTCTTTGGACCAGTAGTCCAAACACCTGAAGGTGTAAAACCTGTGGGATATAAATGGATCTTCACAAGAAAAAGAAATGAACACAACATAGTTGTGCGCTACAAAGCACGCCTTGTAGCGCAAGGTTTCTCCCAGAAACCGGGAATAGATTATGAAGAAACATATTCTCCGGTCATGGATGGGAATACCTTCAAATTTCTGATCAGCCTCTCTTCTCTGAAAAGCCTAGAAATGCAGCTCATGGATGTTGTGACTGCATATCTTTATGGCAATATAGATAAAGATATCTATATGAAACTCCCTGAAGGATATAAAATTTTACCAGAGAAAACAGATAGACCTCGGGACACCTATTCTGTAAGGTTACAAAGATCATTGTACGGTCTTAAACAATCAGGAAAAATGTGGTATAATAGACTAAGTGAGTTTCTTGCTACGCAAGGTTTTACTAATGATAAAGTCTGCCCGTGTATCTTTATAAAAAGATCGGGAACAGGATTTGTTATAGTCGCCGTTTATGTCGACGACTTAAATCTTATTGGATCTCCTGCAGAGATCATTGAGATATCTGAAAGCCTTAAGACAACTTTTGAAATGAAATACCTAGGCAAAACAAAGTATTGTCTTGGCTTATAGATCGAACACCTAAAGGGTGGTATCCTGTTACACCAATCTACATATACACAAAGATTACTTAAACAATTCCACATGGATAAATGCCATCCCCTTAGTACACCAATGGTTGTTCGATCATTGGACGTAAAGAAGGACCCTTTCCGTCCACTGGAAGAGGGGAAGGAATCATTAGGTCCTGAAGTACCTTACCTAAGTGCCATTGGAGCACTACTCTATCTGGCTAACTGTACGCATCCTGATATAGCATTTTCAGTTAACTTATTAGCCAGATACAGTACAGCGCCCACAAAGCGCCACTGGAATGGAGTGAAGCATCTTCTGCGCTACCTCCAAGGGTCTATAGACCTAGGACTATATTACCCGAATAGTGGGTCTTCCACTTTACTTGGTTATTTAGATGCAGGTTATAGATCAGATCCCCACACAGAGAAATCACAAACTGGATTTGTGTTTACTTTCGGTGGTACGACTATCTCCTGGAGATCCGTCAAACAGACCAGTGTGGCTATCTCATCCAACCATTCCGAACTCCTGGCAATCCATGAAACAAGCAAGGAGTGTGTTTGGCTTCGCTCCGTCATTCAGCACATTTTGGCATCTACTGGCCTGAAGACTGGTGAACTTGAGCCTACTACCATTTTTGAAGATAATGCAGCATGCGTAGCTCAACTTCAGAAAGGATACATGAAGAGTGACAAGACGAAGCACATATCCCCAAAATTCTTCTGGACGCACGACCTTCAAGAGAAGGGACAAGTCAAAGTACAACAAATTCAATCTTGTAATAACTTAGCAGATTTGTTTACCAAAACACTGCCACGATGTACTTTTGTAAAGCTTGTAAAAGGAATAGGGATGAGGCAACTAAAAGACCTGCAAGCCTGAAGCTTGTATAGATCAGGGGGAGTAAAACTATAGGATTGTACTCTTTTTCCTTAGGACTGATGGTTTTTCCTACTGGGTTTTCCACAGCCAAGGTTTTAACGAGGCAAACCAAGTTTACTCTGGATCCAGCAGTATCCACCCCATTAGCTTATTGAATCCTGAAGTATTTCATAAGTGAATCCAAGGAAATGGATGAATAAGGGGGAGTGTTATGAAACCCATTTTATTCACCATTATGTCATGAGTTACACATGACCCTTGGAGTCATGTAACTCATGACCCTTGGGTTATGTAACTCATGACCCTTGGGTTGCCCATTAGCCCTATATATATGGCCCTTGCTATATGATGAAGTGAAGGAAATAAAATACTATTCTACAATATCTTGTCTTCCTTCAAATACTATGTTAATTTAGCTAATTTATTATAATTTTTCCAGTATTTAATGAGTACTTTTGGTATTTTATAAAAATGGGAAAACAGAACTCATTTTCAGGATACATGTGTTTGTTGATTTTTAATAAATATTTATGAAGGTTTATAAATCCCAAAAAAATTAGTATAAATTTCTATAATTAACAAGGATCATTTTGGTACTTTATTTTATATATATTTATGCATTTTGTCTATTACAAAAATTGTTGGAACTTAGTGTATAGTTTGATTTAATTATTGAATAATTATGACTTGCAAGTTTTGAGTTGTTTTGAGTTATTATAGTATTGGACCTCACCCTACACTAGTGTAAAGACCCTAAGAAGTTAGTTTGTATATAGTGGCACTCCATATTAGACTTTTATGCTAGGTCTCCACTTGGCTATCCAGTCAGGAGTCGTGTCACACCACTAGTGTATTATTGAACATAGCTTAGAACTGAGTTTGTATATCATTATTGACAGGACACCAGACATCTATATTTTTGTACTAGTATTCTTGCTTTGCTCGAGGCAAGTACATCTACAAACTCATTTACTGTCTTTTAATGCTAGAACATGTATTAACCCTGTTAAAATACTGATCTTTGAGGTAGCAAGTTATGTCTTCACATATTGTATCACTTTCAGTACCGGCTATGCTTAGGACAGTTATCATATCTTCACATGCTTCTTACTGGTTCCCCGTACATGTTTCACTATGCTTATATCTGCTCTGAGTATTCACATGTTTTATACTGCTCCCAGTACCTGCCATGCTTATACTGCTCCCAGTATCTCCCATATGTTTTACTGTTCTCGTATCTCTCACATGTTAGAATATGGGTTATGGGAAAACTTATAGTAGAGTACATGATCATACCCCCTTTATCGTACCGAGCAAAGTTTCATTCTATATGATACTGTGCCGTAGGCCATTATCCAGCATTTCTGTACGGAGGTACACCTATGCCTATACACTTGTACGTATGTATATTTCATTTACATGTGCCCCTGCACATTGTACACCTATTGACGATCACGTACCTGCTACAGTTTTAAACATTACATATACATCTGTCTTTATGACATACGTATCCTTGCCATGATAGATTATGAGATATATCATGATTCCAGATATGCCATGTTCCCTGTGTTACTATGATATTGTGATCCCAGTTGTACCATGAGGCCAAGTTCCTAGTATTTCTTGTTTTATAGACTTATCACACAATGTTTCTTGTTGTACATCTCTTTCATTATATATTCAGTACTTTAGTTGTAGAGGTTGTACTTGCTCCCGTCCTGACAGAATAACGTTGTAGGTTTACTTTTCGAGAAGGAAACGCTATGTGTTACATGTTATGGCACCGATTTTGAGGACCTGGCCTTAGCTCCAGAAGAGGCCCCAGCGGGGAACCTTGCTTAGTTATCTTTCTTGTGTTTTGAGACTTAAACTTTGTCTGTACTTATATTTGGATACTGGACTTTGTCTCCAGTTAGATACTTATGAAGTGTATTATTTAAGTCTGTACTTATGTTACCTTCGCTTATAGATGCTGTGTTGTGATGATCTTTAAATATGATTTTAGAACTGTTACTGCTTAGATCCTTTATTGTCTATTCTTTGAACAGCTTACTACGATTTGACCAAGCGTAGGCTGGACATGGCTCGGCCCGGCCCAATAATTTGGGTAACGGGTCGTGACATATTTTTTTGGCGGCCCATGCAGGTCCAGACTTAAGTTGTTTGGTTACGTTATTGTACCAAACATGCCTGCAATTAGGATCTAGGACAACTTGATAACACTAGGGATAAACATTTAGAACACCTAGAGGATTTCTAGGATTACAACATAGAAGAACTCATCACAGCATAGGACCGTTAGCTATAATTAGCCTCTTGTTTGTATTTCAGTGGGTCAATTTAGACCAAGTTTGTACCCTTGGGATGACCCCTGAGGATCTCACTCTAATCTTATCTCAAAATCTGTTTTTACCTGTTTCTATTTGCTATTCCTTAATTCGTTGTTGAAATTGTTTTTTGATTTTCGTTGTTAATTTTGATCTTGCATCGTGATAAATTTTGTGGATTAAATTATGATGTATCCTGATAAGATAAACGTCTGCTTTAGTTATGGAGTTTAGAATTTATCGCAGCCATATTAGCTGGTATGACAAAAATATAGAGCCTGATTTTGGATATACTATCCTATTCATAGAATTTAGATTTTCTCGCAGCCATACCGGTTGGCGTGGCGAGGATTCTAGATAATATGATTTTAGGGAGTATACCTTAGTTATGGACTCCCTCGTTTATTGCATATAAGCTTACTGGTGTGGCGAGAGTTCTGGCAACATGATTTCAGGAAGACGTGTATGGTTATCAGATCATATCTCAACTTGGTTCACTTTATTATGAACGAATGAGCAAGAATAAATTCTTATCATCATTTTTTCCCCGTCTTGATTAACTCTGTTCTATCTACATCTATAACTAGGATTATAGGTTCTCTGGGATTCTCCAACAGGGTTGCCTTCATGATTTCTTTTTGGACATAATTATTTTTATGTTCCATTTTCCTATGACTTGACTAAACTCTTCTTTGTTAACCTCTTGGATAATTCTTCTCGTTATGAATCCCGTTGTCTTCGTACCATTCTTGGAGATTTTTCGATAAACTTTCCTGTCTTGCTTGACCCTTTAACTTGTTTGGACACTTTATGGATTGCTTGACCCAGTCTTAGGCCTTGTTACCTTCTACTTGATAGACGACCGAAATAGCCAAACCTTGTTGACTGATCCTGTAGTATAACTATAAATGTATTGTATGGTTGTGATAAATACTTTTCCTAGGGATTGGTTAGATTAAGCTTATAGGACGAGTATAAGTGACTGACTGTAGTAGACTTGGAAACTATTAAGAATGATTGTATTGATAGTATGACTTGATGATAGGGTATCTAAGATGGAGAAATGAGATAGTATATTATTGTGACTGTGGATTGAGGATTAGGATCTTGTGCTTAGCAGTTTGAGGATTTAGCATTTGTAGAATTTTGGTTGGTTACCTCTAGCTAATTGCATGTGATTAGAGGGTAGATCGATATGTGGAATGGTATAGAATAGATTAGAATGAGTTATCGTATTGCGTACGAGATCGGAAAGATATCGGTTAAAAAGACAAGGACCAAGACAAAGACATATGTACATTGGTAATTAATAAATCGGGAGTTTTGAAATTGAGAATTTATATTCGGAGGACTTGTTGAGCAAAAAGAAGAAGGGTCTACGCCAATGATAAGAATTGAACGTATGATTTCAAGAAGAAACTGTAGGAAAGGATTGACGATAAATGATGCTAAGGAACTGTGGATTGATAGACTATGGATACTTAGGATACGATAAGGAAATCATTATTCACAATTGAGGTTGGAAATATGATTGATGATTAAGCATTTTAGGCTTATAAACATACCCAGAGAATGACCTATAGTTTAGGGTATACATAAAGGTTTCATGTTAGTATGGAAGATTCTAAAGGATATATGACGTAGTTTATGATAGAAGTACCTTTGTTGAACCTGAACCAAAATACATGTAGCGAGAACAACATGGATGATTACAAGGATAGCAGTTTGAGTATCGTAGCCAGAGTAGCTACATGTTATAGTTTGACCTAATGGGAGATTTTTAATTTCGAGGACGAAATTTTTGTAAGGTGGGTAGGATGTAAGCCCCCTGAATTTCAGGGTTTATTTTTCTAAATAAATTATTTTCGATAAGTATTTTATTATTTAATTATTTTGATCATTAATGTACTTTCCCGTGACTTTGACTTCTGGAGCGTCAGGGATGCCAATCTCTGTAAACTCTCTTCATGGATTTTGAAGTAGGCAAGATTATCTTTCTGTTGATATATTGTGTCCCACTTGAACTCGTTCCCTTGTGCGCTTTTTGTATCGCGCAACTTCGGGTCAACTTAGACCAATTAATCGTTGAATAATTATTCCCACTTTTATTTTTGATCTTCGTTTGCATGTCACCGTGACTTTTAATTTAGGAGCACCAGACCAGTCATTTTCTCAGAACTAACTTCTCATAAATGATCTACTCGAGACGCTCTTCACCCATGACCTTCGTGTCCCACTCAGACACTCTATTTTGTGCTTCATTTTTTTCGCACAACTTCCGGGTCAATTTAGGCCGATTTATTTTCTACCGTGAAACCTGATTTATTTTTTAATTTAATTTCGGGACCCGACATCGACCCAACCTAGCCGACCCAAAGTATGGACGTGGCCTACATGAAGCCTACTACCCACATGACGCTTGTGTCCCATTTATTGGAGTCTCCGTATATTATTTATTTTTCCGTGATTATAAATCCCTATTTTTAATTCAATTATTGCACCCGATTCGATTTTGACCCGACCCGGCTCGACCGAACCCGAACCCAAGCTCCACGTTGCCCTTTCATGACTGTCCAAATACCCTACATAATTTTCTTATTTCTCCTATTTTGAAAATATCTCTCCCTCTCTCTATTTTACAAATATCTCATATATATATATATATATATATATATATATATATATATATATATATATATATATATATATATACATATATATATATAAATATATATCTAACTCTCTCACTCTCTCTTATTATTCAAACACACCTACAACTCACCCCCACCCCTCCTTTACAGCTCACAGCACCCCCCCCCCAAACTGACTTCTCTCTCTTCCTCTCATTCAAATATCTTTCTCTCTCTCTCTACTACTCTTTCTCTCTCTCTTTATATTTATATAAACTCAACACACACATTTAAACTCAACACACACACACACCACCCCAGCCCACTCTCGGCCGAACCCTCCCCCTGGCCGAGAGTCTCCTCCCTCTCCTCCTCCCGAGCTCCACCCTCTCCTCCTACTCTCCTCCTTCTTCCCTCCATCACCAACACCATCAACATCACCATTAACCATCTCTATCACCATTAACCACCACACCATCATCACCAACACCCCCACCACCGCCCGCCGGGACTTGGCCTCCGCCACCGCACGGCCCCGGCCTCCGCCGCGTCGTGCCAGGCCGGCGAGCACCCCCCGCACCACGGCAGCAGCAGCACAACAAAGCAGCAGCGGCGGCAGCGCATCGCAGCAGTGGCTGCCACGCAACCCCGCGCGCGCATGGGCGCATGGCGCGCGCCACCGGCCACCGGCGACCCCCCCACCGACGCGCGACCCCCCGGCGATCACCCCTGGCCGCCGCCTTCCTCCCCGGTGCGACGCATAGGCTATTCGTGCGTTTACGTCGAAATTCCGTCGTGACGCGCGCGTTTTGAATTCAGAAAGTGCGCTCCGTCGTAGCAAGTTCGCACGAATTTTTTGGACAATCCGACCGTTGGATCGCGAACTTCTTGGTCCGTTGCAATATCGGTATATCCATCTTCACTCCCCTCAATTTTCGCCCGTTAATTTTGTCGTTTGATACCTCAAAACTGGCCACCAAGTTGACGTTTTAAATTGAATTATTTTTGGACAGTTTTATGGAGCCGACTTCGTCAGCTCGTATCTTCGCCGTTGCAGCTCCGGTTGGTACGCTACCATTTCTTGTGCGCAGCTGGTATAACCATCCTCCTATCTCCTTTAGGTTTCGTTTCATTATAAGCACGTTCGGTTGGTCGAATTCTACGCCAAAGTTGGCCGTCCGAATTCTTTAATTTGCACTTGTTAAATTCCATTTTTGAACCCGGGACTCCGGATTCAATTTCTGACACCACCAGTAGACTCGTGGCATCGTTCTGGCATGTTTTCATATAAAATTTGCTTGATTTGGAGAACGTAGGCCCTGGCACGTATTTCGGTGCAAAGCGGGTCCCACTTTTCGAGTCAACGGGTCACTTTGAGATCGGCTCATCGGAATCCAATTCCGGATCTACCATTGAGTTCGTATCGTCATTCTGGTCTCGTGGACAAATAATTTGCTGAGTTTTGAAGACATTTGCTCCGGCAAGCATTTCGGTGCAAACTGGATTCCAAGTGTCCGCGTCAACATATCATTTTGAGATCGGTACATCGAAATCCTATTTCGGACATACCGTTGGGTTCGTATCATCATTATAAATTCGTGGACATATAATTTGTTAGGTTTTGTAGACTTCTATCCCGCAACGCTTTTCGGTGCAAAGTGTGTCCAACGGCGGATATCATTTTGACCCGAAATTATCGTTTTGCCCCTGTGTCCAAATTGGACTTATGGGTAGGCTATCCTAGCTAATTTGACCGTTCTGGACACGTTGGTGATATTTATTTTATCATCCGACGATGTCTGTATATTTTGCTTATGTATTATCCTTAATTTGTAATTATTTATTTTTCCATATATTATTACTTTCTGTTTTTGAATTTTTATATATATTTTCATTACTGTAAAAATCTGGAAAAAATTGTATTTAAATACTATGTTAATTTAGATAATTTATTATAACTTTTCCAGTATTTAATGAGTACTTTTGGTATTTTATAAAAATGGGAAAACAGAACTCATTTTCAGGATACATGTGTTTGTTGGTTTTTAATAAATATTTATGAAGGTTTATAAATCCTAGAAAAATTAGTATAAATTTCTATAATTAACAAGGATCATTTTGGTACTTTATTTTATATATATTTAAGCCTTTATCTATCTCAAAAATTGTTGAAACTTAGTGTACAGTTTGATTTAATTATTGAATAATTACGACTTGCAAGTTTTGAGTTGTTTTGAGTTATTATAGTATTGGACCTCATCCTACACTAGTGTAAAGACCCTAGGAAGTTAGTTTGTATATAGTGGCACTCCACATTAGACTTTTATGCTAGGTCCCCACTTGGCTAGTATCCAGTCAGGAGTCGTGTCACACCACTAGTGTATTATTGAACATAGCTTAGAACTGAGTTTGTATATCATTATTGACAGGACACCAGACATCTATATCTTCGTACTAGTATTCTTGCTTTGCTCGAGGCAAGTACATCTACAAACTCATTTACTGTCTTTTAATGCTAGAACATGTATTAACCCTGTTAAAATACTGATCTTTGAGGTAGCAAGTTATGTCTTCACATGTTGTATCACTTTCAGTACCGGCCATGCTTAGGACAGTTATCATATCTTCACATGCTTCTTACTGGTTCCCCGTACATGTTTCACTATGCTTATATCTGCTCTGAGTATTCACATGTTTTATAACTGCTCCCAGTATCTCCCACATGTTTTACTGTTCTCGTATCTCTCACATGTTAGAATATGGGTTATGGGAAAACTTATAGTAGAGTACATGATTATATCCCCTTTATCGTACCGAGCAAAGTTTCATTCTATATGATACTGCGCCGTAGGCTATTATCCAGCATTTCTGTACGGAGGTACACCTATGCCTGTACACTTGTACGTATGTACATTTCATTTACATGTGCCCCTGCACATTGTACACCTATTGACGATTATGTACCTGCTACAGTTTTAAACATTACATATACATCTGTCTCTATGACATATGTATCCTTGCCATGATAGATTATGAGATATACCATGATTCCAGATATGCTATGTTCTCTGTGTTACTATGATATTGTGATCCCAGTTGTACCATGAGGCCAAGTTCCCAGTATTTCTTATTTTATAGACTTATCATACAATATTTCTTGTTGTACATCTCTTTCATTATATATTCAGTACTTTAGTTGTAGAGGTTGTACTTGCTCCCGTCCTGACAGGATAACGTTGTAGGTTTACTTTTCGAGAAGGAAACGCTATGTGTTACATGTTATGGCACCGATTTTGAGGACCTGGCCTTAGCTCCAGAAGAGGCCCCAGCGGGGAACCTTTCTTAGTTATCTTTCTTGTGTTTTGAGACTTAGACTTTGTCTGTACTTATATTTGGATACTGGACTTTGTCTCCAGTTAGATACTTATGAAGTGTATTATTTAAGTCTGTATTTATGTTACCTTCGCTTATAGATGCTGTGTTGCGATGAACTTTAAATATGATTTTAGAACTATTAGCTGCTTAGATCCTTTATTGTCTATTCTTAGAACAGCTTACTACGCTTTGACCAAGCGTAGGCTGGACATGGCTCGGCCCGGCCCAACAATTTGGGTAACGGGTCGTGACATATTTTTTTGGTGGCCCACACGACGAAACTGAGTTCCGTCAGTTCCCACACGTCGGCAACGTCCATACGCGCCTTTCGATGTGTATAGCGCGCGACCACGTCGCCCAGTTTGTCGAAGCATACGCCGTATCGGACAGAATTCTAAAATTTTAATATTTTTAAAACAGTTTTTCTCCCAAGTTCATCGATCCGTAACTTCCTGTACATTACGTAAAAATTGAATCTAACAGATAGGTTTTCATCTCGTATATGTTAACTAGGACTGTCTAAATTGTTTCCTACAATTTCTTAATATCATGGCTGAAATCGCCCTTCCAAAGTCAGGAGTTGGGGTGTTTTCTCGGGTTCGTTTTCGAGGAATTTTCCTCTACTTTCCTAAAACTTTTACGGGACTTCCTGTGCATTAGAATTTTTTCTAATTACTAGGGTTTAGAGATGGGTTTGTTGTCTACGCACAGAAGTCGATGGATCGACTTTTCGTAGAACACAAGCAAAGAAATTGGATTCGAAAGATGGTACCTGAGTTCTGAACAAAAACAGGGTGTTCTCTGTTTTCCGGTCGGCTTCGTGCAGTTGGCCGGCGATCTGGTCGTCGGCGACGGTGATCAGGCAGTCGACGATGAGCGCGGGGGTGTGGAAGAGGTTCTGGAATCGATGTTTGGGCTGGGGGTGAAGTTCGACGGATGATTTCGCCAAGAACTCAATTTTTCGAACTTATATAGGGTGCTCAAAATTCCCTATTTCAATCGGATTAAAAATCTGCTTGATGCTAGGATTAGGTCTGGGTTTTGGTTGAATAGATAGAGGGAAATCTAATTAGGATTTTGTTAAAAAAAATTCAAATCAACTGGTGAGATATGGAGAAGTTTGGATTTGAAACTTCTTCTCGGGTTCGCTCGGCTTCGTTCAGCCGCGCGGGGGTGTGCGGGTAGTATTCAGAGGAACAGTACCCCCCCTCTTTATTATTATTTTTTTCTCTTAACCCATTGCCTCTAATGCAACCCCTTAGGCCGCCAAAACTCAGCCTGGCCCGCCCCCTTTGCTGGGGTGTGGGCCGGTTCCTTTTTTTGTTAACTAAAAACATTTACAATTATATATATATATATATATATATATATATATATATATATATATATATATATATATATATATACATTAAGCTAGTAAAAATTTCTCAAAAATTTACAAATAAATTCCTAAAAATCCGAGAATTTATTATATTCCTTATTTAATAGAAATACTAACATGCACACATATAATAATATATATATACACACATACATTAATTATACTAATAAACTAGTAGCAAATAAATCTATAACTAATAAAATGCATAACAAACAAATTAATTAATTTATAAATATCAAATATAAATTTATGGGAGTTTACATCCTACCCAACTTAAAGAAAATTTTGTCCTCGAAATTAAACTAGGGTAGGGGGGTCGAATGCATTGCATGAAAGGAACTATTAAGGACTTAATGTGGGCAAGGCATACCTTGGTTGTCAATCAAATGCGGGTAACAATTTTGGATGTCGTCCTCGCGCTCCCACGTAGACTCCCCTGGCGAGTGATGCTTCCATGCCACGCGAAGCGATGGTATAGATTGATTCTGCAACACCTTCACTCGACGATCAAGAATGCCTACTGGTTGCTCTTCGTATGACAAGCTCGGTCCAACTGTGATCTTGGAGTGATCAAGCACATGATTGCTGTCCGCCACGTACCTTCTCAGTTGAGATACATGGAATACGTCATGTACTCCCTCTAGCGACGGTGGCAAGGCCAATCTATAGGCAACCTCTCCAACACGTTCCAAGACATCGAAAGGCCCGATGTACCTTGGACTCAACTTGTCACGTCCTCCAAATCGAATCATGCCTCTAGTGGGGGATATCTTCAAGAACACATGGTCACCCTCTTTGAACTCCAAGGGTCGGCGACGATTATCTGCCCACTGCTTCTGACGAACCTGCGCGTCTCGCAGGTGGCCCTGAATTATCTTCACTGTCTCCACTGTGCTCAAGACCAGCTCGGGACCCAATAGTTGTCGCTCTCTTATGTCGCTCCAACAAACAGAAGACCGACACATCCTACCATACAATGCTTCAAACAGAGCCATCTGAATGCTCGCTTGATAGCTATTGTTGTAGAAAAACTCAACAAGATGAAGATGGTCGTCCCATGAACCACCAAAGTCAAGCATACACGCTCTCAACATATCCTCTAGTGTCTGAATAGTACGCTCTGATTGGCCGTCTGTCTGAGGATGGTATGTCGTGCTAAACTTCAATCGGGTGCCCAAACTCTCTTGCATACCCCTCCAAAAATGCGAGGTAAATCTTGAGTCACGGTCCGACACAATACTAACAGGCACCCCGTGTAATCTCACAATCTGTTCCATATACATCTTTGCCAATACCTCTATCGACTGGCCCACTCTAAAAGGTAAGAAATGGGCTGACTTGGTAAGTCTATCCACAATTACCCACACTGCGTCACGTCCCCTAGGACCCCAAGGAAAACCCGTGACGAAATCCATAGTGATGTGCTCCCACTTCCACTCGGGAATGGGTAGCGGCTGTAATAATTCGGCCGTCCTCTGGTGCTCCGCCTTCACTTATTGACATACCAAGCACTTGGAAACGAAACGAGCTATCTCTTGCTTTGTTCCGTGCGACCAATAATACTGTCGTAAGTCGCGGTACATCTTGGTTCCTTCGGGGTGAATAGAGTAAGTCGAACTGTGAGCCTCTGCCGTCAGCTCCTGCCGTAGCTCTCCATTGGGAACATAAATGCGATCACCACATCGTAATATCCCATCGGGGTGGATCCTCAATCCTGTCTGCTCTCCTGCTTCAGTCCTCTCTTTGAGCCGTCGAAATCTAGCATCATTGGACAATACTGCCTTGATGCACTCTACCAATGATGATTGCACTTGGAGGTTGGCTAATACGCCGTCTGCTCCAGGAAATACTACCTCAATGCCAAGCTGCTCCAAGTCTCTAATCAATTCCTTCTGTGTAGTCAAAAAGTGTGCCATGGGCTTATGGCTTAATGCGTCTGCCACGACATTAGCCTTGCCCGGATGATAATGTAGCTCGATCTCGTAATCCTTCATCAACTCCAACCAACGTCGCTGTCGCATATTCAACTCTTTTTGTGTGAACACGTACTTGAGGCTCTTATGATCAGTGTAGATATCAACCTTTTCGCTGTACAAGTAGTTCCTCCATAGCTTCAAAGCAAAGATAACCGCTGCAAGTTCTAGATCGTGGGTCGAATAATTCTTCTCGTGCACCCTCAACTGTCGCGATGCATATGCTACTACACGACCGTGCTGCATCAATACACATCCTAATCCTTTCCCGGATGCATCACTATAGATCACAAATCCTCCCGGGCCCGATGGAAGTGTCAAGATCGGTGCTGTGGTCAATCGCTTTTTCAACTCATCAAATACGGCTTGACACTTGTCTGTCCATACAAACTCCTAATCCTTGCAAGTTAATCGAGTCATAGGCCCCGCTATTCGAGAGAAATCTTCCACGAACCATTGGTAGTAACCCGTAAGTCCGAGAAAACTTCTCACCTCAGAAGCTGATGTGGGAGCGGGCCATGATTTGACTGCTATGATCTTCTCTGGGTCCACTGATATACCATCACCCGTAACAATATGACCAAGAAATGATACCTCCATGAGAAAGAAATCATACTTGCTAAGCTTCGCGAAAAGTTGCTCATTCCTTAACGTTCCCAAAACAATTCGTAGGTGCTGCTCATGCTCCTCTTGACTCTTAGAGTAAATCAAGATATCGTCTATAAAGACTACAATAAATTTGTTCAAGTACTGGTGAAAGATCTTGTTCATTAAATTCATGAAGACTGCGGGAGCATTGGTCAAACCAAAAGGCATGACCAAGAACTCGTAGTGTCCATACCTTGATCGAAAAGCTGTCTTTGCAATATTTTTCTTCCGAACCTTCAATTGGTGATAGCCTGATCGTAAGTCAATCTTGGAGAATACTTTTGCTCTACTCAATTGATCAAATAGATCGTCTATACGCGACAAGGGATACTTGTTCTTCACCATTACTGCATTCAATGATCTGTAGTCGATGCACATGTACACAATCCCGTCTTTCTTAGGCACAAAAAGAACGGGTGCTCCCCACGGTGACGTACTGGCACAAATAAAGTCCTTCTCCAATAAGTCATCAATCTGCGTCTTCATCTCTACTAACTCCTTGGGTTCCAGATGATATACTCGAGATGAAATAAGCTCGGCTCCGGGGATAAGCTCAAAGGAAAACTCAATATCTCGGTCAGGTGGCAGTCCTGGCAATTTCTTGGGGAATACATCCTCAAACTCGATGATAATAAGGTGCTGAGGGGTGTCATGCATCATCATATGAGTCCCCGATGCGGGTGCATCACAACTCTCTCCGTCTTCTCTGGTGAACTCAAACTCTGCCGCATTCGGTGGTCTAAAGATAATACTGCTCCTATGGCAGTCTATGAGAGCGAAATGCTGGCTCAACCAGTCCATTCCAAGAACCATATCAAATGTCGGCATAGGGAATACAAGAAGTCATGCCCTCATCTCTCTACCACTTATCACTACAGGATAAAGTCTACAAACACCATTAACAGGTACAACTCCTCCTCCAGTGAGGATTCTAACATTCTAACCTAAGGGTGTGATGGAAATGCTGTGTCTAGTAGCAAAACTAGTGGCTATGAATGAATAAGTGGCTCCAGTATCAAATAATACAATAGCAGGAAAAGATGCAACTAAAACCATACCTGTTATAACCTCTGCCTCTGTCTCTATATCCTCAACAGCAAGTGAGAATACCTGCCCATAATTCTGTCCTGGGCCTTGAGCTCTGGCCTTGTTGTACTGTACGCCTTGGGGAGGCAATGGTGGACGAGGTGCTCCTGCTACAGTCCGTAGTGCCGGAAGAGCTGGGGCTGTAGGCCTCGGGTTCTGTCGAGCATGTACTATCGCCTGTTGCTCCAGACAGTCCTTGAGCATATACTGATTGGATCCACATCTCAAGCACAATCCAAGGCGAGTCCTGCAGTCGTTCTGGAGATGTCCTTGCTTTCCGCAGTAATGGCAAACGGGCTTCTAGCAAGGTGAGGGCCTCTGCTAGAACTGTCCTGTGGCCCTCCTAATAGGTCCACTCTGAGTAGCTTGGGCTGGTGTAACTGCTGGGGTATGGCGTCTCGACGTCTGCTGCTGCTCCTTGCAAAAAATCTCCTGAGCACGAGCTTCTTCCAGGACAGCTGAATGGGAGACTCGAGACTGGGTAGTCGTATAAGACTTGAGCTCTGGTGCAAGCCCCTGGTAAAATCTCCTCGCCTTCTCTAACTCCGTCGGAATCAATCCCGCACCAAATCGACTCAGGCGATTGAACTCTGAGTCATACTCATCAACTGTCATATTCCCTTGCTTCAGATGAAGGAACTGGTCGTAGAGACCATCTCGAACATGAATAGGGAAGAACCTCTCATAAAACGCATCATAGAACTGCTTCCAGGTGATCCCAGTGCCTAGTCGTCTCTCTTTCGCCTTCTACCAGTGGTGAGCATTATCTTCTAACAGTAGGTCCACTGCTGTCATCCAATCTCGAGCTGGCAACTAGGATGCCTTCAGTAGCTTCTCTATACTAACAAGCCTCTGTGACACCTCTAGTGGCTTCTTCGTTCCTCTAAAGGCCTTAGGGTTAATATCTGTAAAATTCTTGATAGAGTCTTCATAGGGATGCAGAGCCGGTGCTGGTGCTGGTACTGGTGGTGGTAGTAGAGGTCTAGCTAATGCTGTCATCATCGTCTGTCTCATCAACTCAGTCTGCTGCCACTGAGCTTGCATCATGGCGTACATGAACTAAGAAGTAGGGCTCCCATCAGACGGTGGTGGAGGCATCTGAGGTACCGACTGTGGAGAAAACTGCTGAAGGAATGGTGGTAGTGGTGGCAGTGGTACATTTCCTTCCGATGCCATGGTAGTAGTCTGCCCAGCCTGGCTGCCTGGGGGTGCTACGATCTCTGGGTACTCCATCGTCATTGTCGTAGTAGGCTGCGACTGTCCTGGCTGGTATGGTGTCGCTGGAGTCATGGGAGGATTCTGTCCCTCCGGAGTAGCCTCTTCACCAGATGTGAGGGCCAAGGCAGAAGTGCGTCCGCTTCTTAGATGCATACTGTTGGCACGAGGAAGATAAGTTTATATTAGGAAATATTAGATATGAGGTAAATTAAATAATCAAAGAAGTTTCGAAAAGATTAGAAGTCAAGGAGGTAGTAGTAGTTCTGGATGAGATATTCTTATTCCTATATGCAGGCTTGTTGGGTACAGTCATGTAATCCAACAATATTATCGTAGACCTGCATAGGCCACCACAAAAACATGTAACACCCCAGTCCCAAAATACATAGAACTAAGCACGTGAACATGCCAGTTGCACATGTACGAAGAATACTCTAATATATGGAATCCTCATATATGCACATAAGCTGTAAGTAAAATAATTACAGGCCAGAATAATATAATCTAATCTCATCACAGCTCAACATAGAAGATAATAGAGTCCAAATAAATAAATAAGTGTAGCAGAAGATAGCCGGGTGAACATGCTCACTCCAAACAGCTATGAAAAATAGTCTCACAAGATTGGAGTCCAACCTCCGCAAAATAGAAAGAAAAAAGATGTAAAAATAATGTCCACTAATGTCTCAAATAAAGAATAGACTAGAAATCAATAGGGACTGCCTCGTCATCAATGTAGGATAGCTCCAACGCCGCTCCGTACTCCTGTGGAAAATCGTCTAACCCTGGAGAGATAACCAGGTCCTCAGAGGGACGTAGCAAGATACAAGAAAACACCATGCCATATAAACTGTGATAATATAATAAGGCTGTGTTTGATTGGGCTATTTTTCCATGGAAAATATTTCCATCACAAATTTTCCACCAATTGTAGTGTTTGATAGCTTATATTTTCCATGGAATTATTTTCCAAAAACTATCATTTTCCATATTTCCATCTAAAATGGTGGAAAATGAAACTTGTCCAACCCATAGGAAAATATCATTTTCCATGGAAAATAACTATTTTCCGTGGAAAATAATGCCAATCAAACACCCAAATTAAGTTTTCCATGGAAAATTTTTAAAATTCCATGGAATTTTTTTCCTAGGAAAATAATTCCATGGAATTAATTTCTTTTCCACACATTTTCCACCTTGCAATCAAACGCACCCTAAGAGAAAAGGTATGCTTGCAATCGGGCCCCTGACCATTCTACTATGAATATGCAGTTGAGATACAATCCTTCGACGCATGAGCCATGGCTGTAAATGGGATCAGCATAGTTCCCGTAAAGGGCACCAGGGGCCTACGTCCATAATGCTCTGGAAGCGTCAGAGGGCACCATGTGCAAGGGGCTACGTCCATAATGCTCTGGAAAACGTAAGAGGGCGCCTTGAGCCTGCGTCTCCGGAGGAGCGCACGGGTAATCAGGGAAGTACAAAGAAGCCCATACGTCAGGTATTGTTCTCCCCACCCAATGCCTAGTATCATCATCTCCATGAATGATATGAACCTCTAGTAACCGCCAAGTCTTCTAACATGCAATTCTATTGACAGTTACCCCTATCCGTCGTACGCTCCATACGTATCGGTGGCCAGCCGACTACGCGGATACGTGTCCTACATGTGACTCACATCACATGGTAAAGCAAGTGTCAAGGCCGTACGAGATATACAAATACCTCATCATCAATGGGTGGTCACTAGACTAAGTCATTGCAAGAGAAATAAATAAAACGAAAAAAATGACTGATAGAGTCGCTTGCACCCAAGTGTGACTTGGACGCACAGTTTAAATATCAAGAAATAAGAAATGCTAAAAATAACAACTGAAAATAAGAAATATAATAATCACAGAGTAAGGTGGCAATGTATCTTGCCTGATGGTGCAAAGTGGCAAGTTTAGGTAATCAAAATATCAGCCAAGAAACGTCACAATCTCCAAACAACCCCGGATGCTGAAACAAACATCAAAAACGTACTCGGTGTAAAAGATACACCTAGGAAACGTCTGTCTAAAAGTCTAATTCTGGAACAGGGGCAAAATTGTAATTTCGGGTCAAAACGATATCCGCCGTTGGACCCGCTTTGCACCGAAACACGTGCCAAAGTCTATGGTCTCTAAAGTCGTCAAACTACATGTCTACGGATTTAGTTTGAGGAGAGGAACTCAAGGGTATGTCCAGTTTTGGATTTCGATGAGCCGTGTACAAAATCGCCCGTTTTAGTGGGTCGCGGGCCAGTCAAAAAGGGGTTCCGATTCGACCTTCTCAGAATTGAACCAAACTTGGCACACAGGACCAGAATTTCGATTTGGACCTGTTGGCACAAGTTTCGTCTCGAATCGACGACTGTACACGAAGTTAAGGCAAAGTTTGCAAATTGGGGATACGGGGGTATCTCGACGGATACGGACTGATTTCGTCGCGCACACACGACAAAACTGAGTTCCGTCAGTTCCCACACGTCGGCAACGTCCATACGCGTCTTTCGATGCATATAGCGCACGACCATGTCGCCCGGTTTGTCGGGGCGTACGCCGTATCGGACAGAATTCTAAAATTTTAATATTTTTAAAACAGTTTTTCTCCCAAGTTCATCGATCCGTAACTTCCTATGCATTACATAAAAATTAAATCTAACAGATGGGTTTTCATCTCGTATATGTTAACTAGGATGGTCTAAATTTTTTCCTACAATTTCTTAATATCTGTGCTGAAATCGCCCTTCCAAAGTCAGGGGTTGGGGTGTTTTCTCGGGTTCGTTTTCGAGGAATTTTCCTCTACTTTCCCGAAACTTTTACGGGACTTCCTGTGCATTAGAATTTTTTATAATTGCTAGGGTTTAGAGATGGGTATGTTGTCTATGCATAAAAGTCGATGGATCGACTTTTCGTCGAACACAAGCAAGGAAATTGGATTCGAAAGATGGTTCCTGAGTTCTGAACAAAAACAGGGTGTTCTCTGTTTTTCGGTCGGCTTCATGCAGTTGGCCGGCGATCTGGTCGTCGGCGACGACGATCAGGCGGTCGACGGTGAGCGCGGGGGTGTGGGGGAGGTTCTGGAATCGATTTTTGGGCTGGGGGTATAGTTCGACGGATGATTTCGCCAATAACTCAATTTCCCGAACTTATATAGGGTGCTCGAAATTCCCTATTTAAATTGGATTAAAATTCCGCACGATGCTAGGATTAGTTCTGGGTTTAGGTTGAATAGATAGAGGGAAAACTAGTTAGGATTTTGCTAAAAAAATTTCAAATCAAATGGTGAGATATGGAGAAGTTTGGATTTGAAACTTCCTCTCGGGTTCGCTCGGCTTCGTTCAGCCGCACGGGGGTGTGCGGGTACTGTTCACAGGAACAGTACCCCCCCACTTTATTTTATTTTTCTCTTAACCCATTGCCTCTAATGCAACCCCTTAGGCCGCCAACACTCAGCCTGGCCCGCCCCCTTTACTGGGGTGTGGGCCGATTTCTTTTTTTTTTTAACTAAAAACATTTACAATTATATATATATATATATATATATATATATATATATATATATATATATATATATATATACATTAAGCTAGTAAAAATTTCTCAAAAATTTACAAATAAATTCCTAAAAATCCTAGAATTTATTATATTCCTTATTTAATAGAAATTCTAACATGCACACATATAATAATATATATACACACATACATTAATTATACTAATAAACTAGTAGCAAATAAATCCATAACTAATGAAATACATAACAAAAAAATTAATTAATTTATAAAAATCAAATATAAATTTATGGGAGTTTACACTGATATCGAAGCCATGGCTACAGCATTGCAGCTTGAGGAGACTCAACCAGCTGCTGAACAACAAGCTGCTGAACTTGATGCTCCAAAAGTAGTCAAAAGAATATGAGGATGGGGGTAAGAGGTTCAGAAAACCACCAGCGGCATTAGCCGATCAAGATTTTACTCCCTTGGGGAAGAATACAGTAACAGAGGCTAATCGAAAACGGAAGGTGAATGCCGCTCTGAAACTAAAACCTCAACCCAAACCCAGGGTCAGAGGAAAAAATAAGCAGGCAGATTCGAAATCCGGACAAGACGCCGAAATAGCTGAACTAGCGAGAAGGTAATGTATGTATTCTGAGGGAATGCAATGACCTCGTACTTTGGAAGGATGCGAATGAAGAACTGAAGAAGCTTTACATGGACATCGTATTCCCAAGAAAGATGAGTCCATTGTATGTATTCTGAACTCGACCAATCTTCGTCCAATTCATAACGGAGAATGGTCATTCTCCGTGACAGTTGGCCGGAGAATGATCATTCTTCATGTCAGTTGGACGGCGAATGATCATTCTCCATGTCAGTTGGACAACGATGGCTCTTTTTTTCCTTTCTAGTTTTTCATAATTATGTCCTGAGAATCTCTATTAATTTAATCTAAACTAAGTTTATGTGCAGTGATATTGTATACACGAGTATGCCGAAAAAGGGAAAAAATGAAGTTTTCATCCTCTTGTCAGCAAAAGACGTGCAAGACATACTCAACTATGAAGACATGGAGGCTGGCATACTCAATATAATAATAAGGAAGCTGAGAGAAATTCAAGGCTATGCAAGAAGGTACGCCCAGTCAAGTTCAAAGGACATGCAACATAAGTAGTCTGCATTCATGATGCCCCACACATTAGTAAGAATCAAAACTAAAAAACCCATATTCATGTGTACACCGATGAAAAATAATGTAAAAAACTTACTCATGATATTATATTTTGTTTTTTGGAAACAGTTCATCGTTCTTCGAGCCATTAAACCGAAAGCAACAGCCGATGCCCTTGAAACTTTCAAAACAGATGTAGAAGACTTCATCATAGGTTTAGAGGATGATATAGTGTAGCTATTCATTCCACTCTTTAATGAATCCTCCAAAAACTATATGCTGCTCACATTCAACTTGAGCTCCCACGAGTGGACACACTACAACTCCCTGAGGCAAAATACGTACGAAAAGGGCAAGGAGGATACATAATTAATAAAAAAGACCTTAGAGCCTATCGTCATGAGGAAAGTTGATATGATGAGGGAGAGATGCCCGGCGATGATAGAGTATGAGAGCATAGGGCTGAATTGTTCTCCACGATGCCCACAACAACTAGCACCCAACTGACTCTTGTAAACGACGCTTTATATGAAGTGCTTGATGACTGCTCCCTTCAAAATACCAACAGAATATGATGATGACATTCACCAGGAGATTACAATAGTGAGGTTGGGATGGGCTAAGAAGTTGTTTTCAAGCGAATATGTAACACTACCAATCTAGCAATGACATTGTAAAACAACAATGTCATTGGGCTAAGAACTTCTTTCTATATCATCTGTTTGTCTTTTATTCTTCTGTGTCTGCGTCTTTTGTAACGTCTGCTCTGTCTTTTATAATAATTTTTTTTGAATTATATTTACATTGTTAAAACCACGGAGAATGGCCAACCTTCGCCCTAAAATGCAGAAGAATGGTCATTTCCCGTTTCAAAAATCACGTAGAATGGCCATTCTCCGTCTTAAAATTTCAGAGAATGACCATTTTCCGTTTTAAAATTACGGTGAATGGCCATTCCCTGTGTTAAATGTAGGAGAATGGTCATTCTCTGTGTCAATATCATGGAGAATTGTCATTCTCCTTATTAAATTGACGGAGAATTTCCATTCTTTGTGTTAAAATTAACAGAGAATGGCCTTTCTCCGTGTTAAAGTGACGAAGAATGGCCATTCTTCCTGTTAAAGTGACGGAGAATGGCCATTCTCTGAGAAAACTCAACAGAACACTTGGCACAATGAAACAACAAAGAATAGAGACACAAAAAGTTTGATTTTTATTTATATATGAAAGTCTATTACATGTCCAAAACTACTACAGAAATCCTACAACAAAGAAAAAAGCCTAAAAGCTACAGCTAGGCACATTTCTCTGGTGCCTCATCTAGACGCATCTATTTAGTGCCTCAGCTAGGTGCATCACTTCAGCATCTCAGCGTAGGCACATCACCGTACATCGTCAGAGCGAAACACTTCCTCGTCAACGTGCGGGCGCTTCGACAGAGTGTGGTGTAACACCCACTTTTCTAAAATAAGGGCAATTTTAAACTTTTATAATTTTGATTAATCAATATTAGAATTTAATCATGTTAATGATTTTTGATGAATTTTAATTAATTTAATACTATTTAAAATGTTGAATTATAATTTGGATGGTTAACTAGTGCAATCCTAGAATTGCTAAGCCTAGAGACTAACCATGACCATGGGAGCCTAGTCACATGATTAGAATTATAAATTACCACTTTTTAGTCTAAGGGTATTTTGGTCATTTTTGACTTTTAGTGAAAATGCATTTTTATTAATTAATTATGTGCTAATCTATTTGTTAAGCCTTAACATAGAAGTTAACCTAATCTAGATATGATCATGAGACTAGATATTCCATTGGAATCTTCTTACTAAGTGTCAAGATTAGTAATATCTAGATATTAACTTTAGCTAGATATTTACTTAAGATATTTAGCTTGAAACCTAAATTACATGGGCCTTTACCTAGAAAGCCTTGAATTGAACTTATAGAAGCCCTCCTAGCACAAATATCTACCCCAAACCCTAGCATAGCACACTATGTCCAGCCAAGGAGTCCCCCTATATATATCAACACTTGTTAGGATCTTGCCTCTTTTCATTCCAATATTAAACCTAAATTTTGTTCTTCCCCAAATTTCACTCCTTGCTCAAATCAATCCTAAATTGAGTCAAATCAATTGCATCATTGTCCCCAACAGTAGAGGAGGCTAGTGGAGGCTTGCTAGCAAGGTTTGAGGACCAATGAACCATAGCAAATTGGTAGAGCAGCTCATTCCTAGGTTTTTACATTGAGATTCCAACTCTCAATAGGTAAACCCCTTTAAACCCATTAAATCTCTGATTTCTCTTCATAGATGCATGCATCCAGGCACCATAGACATGTAGACCAAGTTTGGTAGAAATTCGTGTCTATTAGGTATGAGTATCAGACACGTATCGGTGTGTATATTGAAGTGTTCGATGAAATGTCTAAGTAAACTTTTTGTTCTCCTTTTTCAAAACTAATTTCATGTTTGGATAGCCCTATATGTGTTATTTAATATTCTGTATGACTGAGCACACTTTTGAGTCAGATTTGTGTCAAAATCGGACACGAACCGCAGTATGATACCTCGTACAGTGCCCTGCTACCATATACTGATTTCTTCCCCATTTTGCCACGTGGACTCATGCCACTTGGCACAGAGGTAGCGGCAACCTCTAACAAGGCCCTCCTTGAGTTTCATGTTGTCTCGTGTCGTGTCGAGGGAGTTCTCGTACGTGTACTGGTTTTGTATTGTGTGTGTACTGTCAAATTCTTTCGAGTGATACTCACTTCGTGTCCTTCGTAGACACGACATGGACGCAGTACAGGGACTCGAAACCCTAGCCCTAGACCTGACCTAACCTAGTGTATGAGCATGAGGCTCCTCGTGTACTGTGTCGAGCCCAATTGAGCCCGACATGGCCGTACGAGGCTGTCTGAAAACTGGGTTCGAATATACTGTTTATTTGGTTTTGAAACTTCGTGTCCACTATCTTGACACGTGGACACATTTCTAGGGTTTACACAAGCATGTTTAGCCACTATACACGATTGATTGGAGTTTTGTTATGTTTTGGTATTCGAGTTTGATTGGGATGAATTATCATTTTTCTGATACATATGAATTGAGTTCATATGAACCGTGAACCTGAGATTAATGTGATGCGCTGGGTTGAATTTCACATTTGTGTTTTCGAATTTGATTTTATTTTGAAATTGAATGATGTTTGACGCATGGGTTCGGTTGTAATGTTCAATGAGAATTTGGTTTTGTTTTAATGTCAAAACCTGAGTTTTATTTTAATGTCAAACCTGAGTATTAATTGATTTGAATATGAAATTTGAATTGGGATTTGATTTAATATATTACATGTTAATTTTAAACTAAAATTCGAATTTATATATTAAACCTGAGATTCCTGATATGTTAACTGATAACTTTTAAAAACTGTAAACTGTGAAACTGTGAAGCTAAGTCGAAACCTGGAAATGTTGGGTTTCATTGAGGGTGATTCAACGTTGGTTTTGATTTAGGCTTTGACATTATGTATGATACTTGCTGTTATGTCATAAATCTGAGAATTTGTTTAGTAGGATTGAATGAGAAACCTGGGTTGAACTTACACTGATAACTGGGATTCATATGATGTTGGTTGTGATATGAAAACAGTGTTGTATGTTTCTTTTCTGAACCTAAGAAATGAATGTTAATGAGAAGTTAAACTGAGATAACCTCAGCCTTCATCCTTCCTTTCCTTTTCTTCCCGTTTCTCTATATCTATAGATATATATTGATTCGTATGTATACATGTATGTTTGATATATATGTTTACTTAGATAATTGAGTTTGAGTTGAATGTTTGATGTTAAACCTGAAAATTGGGTTAAGTTGTTTATATGTGAATTGTCACTGTATGAAGATTTGAGTTGGTTTGGGAGTTGTATTTAGCTTAAAACTGAACTAAAATTGTATTGAATGATAACTAAGTTGTATCTTGATAAAAACCTAAGATTGAACCTGATGATATCTTAAGTTCATATGAAAACTGTGATTGAACTAACTTAGAAAGGTGTAACTAAAATTTTGAATGTAAAAAGTGAGCTATATGTAAAACTGAGTTAAGATGATACCTGAGACTGAGTTTAGTTTTAGTTCAATGTAATGTATTGCAACTGAAATTGATTTTGATGTATGGTTATTTGAATCCTGAAATAGAATGGTTGCAAACCTGAGTTCTGTCTGAACTTGTAAATCTAAGATTTCCCTTCATTCATTAATTCACAGTCTTTACATCCCCCCCATTCATTTCCTCCTCACTGCACACAACCCCTGTCCAGCCCCTTTATGTACATTTCAGACCCTATTTACCTATGTATACTGCCACACACATACTCACTTGTATTGTCCTTTCCTTCTCTATATATACACATATGTATGTGCCTATATATATAGATTTCTATTTATATATCTAACTATTTGATATATGTGAATGTTGTAGAAGCATGGAAATTCAGGCGCATCTATAGGCCAGAATTTCTATGCGCTCACAACCATACGATCAACTCAAATGCGTCAGGAAGCTCAAATAGATACTTGGCACAACAAAGAAAAGTACAAGTTTAAAGACATTAAAAAGTAGGCTTTTATTTTATATAAAAGTCTATTACATGTCTAAGGCAAGGCTTTACAAATGAGAACTTCTACAAAAAGGAAAATATCCTAAAGCTAACAGCCAGGCGTAGCAACTGCTATGCGCCACATGCCAGGCGCATCATCCATCAGGCGCATCACTCTGATATCTCATCTAGGCGCATCGCCTCGTCATTATGAAGCAGGCGCATCAGCAGCAATCAGCCCTTGTGTAGCAGGAGGAGGAGCTCTCCTAGCTCGATGAAGATCGTGGCACGATGCCCTGATCTTCGAAAGCAACAGGCACACTCGGCAACCTGTGGCTCTGCCAGCATAAGGAAAGACGGAGCGCGGCCGCCCCGATCTTTGGATGCAACAGGCACCATCGGCCTGTGTCGGGACTCGACGATCCTGATATTTGGATGCAACAGACACTATCATAGAAGCTCAGAACGACGGGAAGACTGGGCAGCGCATCTTCATCCTCGGGAAGAGCTCGAGTTCGGTAGTTCGCCAAGGCGGAGCTCTGACCAAGTTCATCTTTATATCAAAATGAAGAATGAAAGCAAACGCTTTCCCTTATGCGGCTATTTCTAAGCACGGGCAGCCTACACCCGAGTGCCAAATGGCCAACGTTCCAAATTCCTTGTAATAAATTTGCATTAATAGAAAATGCATCCGTCGCTTCATATTTGGCTAAGTCAAGGCAACCATTAATGCCTCGAAAAACCCAACAGGCGGGCCAAAGAGGATGTGACACATTGGCAGATGCGCCGTTAATATCATGCGCTCCCCATGGACGCGCCCAATGGGCCATAGCCGTGCGCCCAGATTGGCACTAACCAATGCAACCCTCTCCATCAAACATTTAATACTGAATGACAAAAGGCGATAACGCATTCCAAGTGCCGTCCAATCAGCTGTGCAAACGAAGCACCACTGATATCAGCACCATCATTACACCATGGGTCGGCAACAACTACCACGTGGCCGATCGATCATTCGTATGCGCCTTGTGGCCATGCGCCCGAAAGACTGTGCGCGCCAGTGGTCATGCGTGCTCCGGCTTACTTCTGATCCCAAGCAACAGAAGACAAAGCTATGTATGTGCCTTAAAAGCCATGCGCCTGGACTTGCTAATGGCACCTAAAGATCATGAGACCAAGTCGCCTCCCCTGCCCTGATTCTAGGCGTACCCTGACGCGAAGCTCTGCATGCACCTTAAAAGCCATGCGCCCAGACTCATCTATGATGCCTAAAAATCATAGACTAAGTCGCCTCCAAGCGCCCGATCCTAGGTGCACCCCGACAGATCACTCTCCTCAAAAATCGAGATCTTTGGGCCACAGGCATACACCACTCGTCCCTTGACTCAGTTCTACTCATGAAGAATGGGTGCTAACCACCCAAGATCTCAGAAACAACCAAATCTCTGCGACTGCCACGTGTCAGCTCCATCGCAGCCCAGCACAGCAGTCCAGCAGATTCAACTTTAATTCAGGGAGCATCAACCATGCGCCTGTAGGCCTCAAAAATGAAGTCACGCTGAGTTGATCAGAACAAGTCACGCAGAGTGATCCGAGAAGCAGCACAAAAGATACGCTAAGTTCTGCCTGTCCATCTTCTTTAGAAATCACGCAGAGACAGCTCAGCCATACGTCAGAATCATAATAACTGACAACACAGCAGTCAAAAAACGTCTCCTCGTATGCCACGTATGCACAGAACTCAAGAGATCATCGCCGTCTTTTGCGTGATTTTCGAAATCTTCCTTAGCAAGACTCACTCTTCACCAAGTTGGCGTGACTTTGGGTCTTATCTTCATTTAATGCGGCTGACAATATAATCAATGTCAGAGATTTTGTGTCAGACGAAGCGTGCCAAATCAAGACAGCTGGCGGTTTGCGTGGATTCTGAACCTTCTCCTTCCTCAAGTTTGCGTGGATTTTTGAGTTATTCTTTTCAAAGCCTGCGTGAATTCTGAAGTATTCTTCTTCAAAGCTTGCGTGGATTTTGCCTTCAACGAGTCTGCGTCAACGAAACTGCATAGATTTTTGCCTTCAGCAAGACAGCGTGGATTTCATTTCAACTGGAGTACGTGGCAGCCATGCCCCCGATCTCTCTCTCGCGTGCCCAGTAACTTGCAAATGACCCATGCACTAATGCCATGTGTCCAACAGTTACGGGCCACGTCCAGTAACTACTCACTAACCCTGCGTGTATTTAGAGTCTGCGTGACTTTTCAAATGCACCAGTGGTGAGGTAGTTATCTTTTCAGTTACTGTTTTGACTCTATAAATAGAGTTCTTTTTTATCATTCATTGTACAGATACATTGATATCTACTGTCAAAATTTTGAGAGCTTTTCTTCTTCGCATAGTCCAAGGGATAAAGCGATCGTCTTCTAGATCGGATTCCTACAGTTGTAATTTTCCCAGAAACACAACAAATAAAGAGAATTTCTTTATGGAAAATAAATTGGTGACTCTGCTGGGGAAAACCATCTCCTCTTCTGAGATGGTAACAACTCAATGCGACACTTCGTCAATCGGCTCGACGAAGAAGGTGATGACGATCAAATTCGATCAACTCGCCTATGAAGAAATGCAGCGGGCTAAGGGTGGCAAGCCTATTCCAGCCTCCATCATCACTGCCAAGTCGAAGGGACACTCTGTCTATGTCCCTAAGAATCAGTTGGCAGTCAATGGTGAAGTCTCTGCCACAGTGTCTACTCCTAACACTGGCAAGAACTCCACTGCAAGCACGCACACTCTTGTGCGCTCGAAGATGACAGTAACTCTAAAAGTCACGTTGACAGTACTGGCTCCTTAGCCGAATCTGTTCCAGCGTGCAAATTCAATTCTAAAAGTCACGCTGACAGTACTGGCTCCTTAGCCGAATCTGTTTCAGTGTGCAAATTCAACTCTAAAAGTCACGTTGACAGTACTGGCTCCTTAGCCAAATCTGTTCCAGTGTGCAAATTCAACTCTAAAAGTCACGCTGATAGTACTGGCTCCTTAGCCAAATCTATTCCGGTGTACAATCCCACATTCAAAAGTCACGCTGACAGTACTGGCTCCTTAGCCAAATCTGTTCCAGCGTGTAATTCTAAAATCAAAAGTCACGCTAACAGCTCTGGTTCTTTAACCAAGTCTGTTTCAGCGTGTATTTCATCAGAGAAGAATAACTCCTTAGTTATCTCTTCTTTTTCACCGAGTTCTACTAGAACTGGGAGTGGTCTTCCCCACAAAGTCCCTTCGAAAAGGAATAACTCTTTAGTTGTTTCTTCTGCTCCGGTAGTTTTTACTCCAGGAACAGCTTTGACTGATACTTTTGTTAGTCAAAGGAAAGGAGATGGTCTTTTGACTACTCTTCCTTCTGGACATTCTATGTCTCAACATCTGAATGAGTCTAAGAAGAAACATTCCTTAATGTCTTCTTCTTTGATTTCTTCAAATTGGGTACAGAATCTGTCCATTAAAGAGGGTCTGTTACCAACTCCTAATCAAGGGAGTGGTTTAACTCTTCCTTCTCTGCAAATATCCAGATCAATGAAAGGAAAACTCCATGTTTCCAAAATTAATATGTTACCTTCCACTGATTTAAGAACAAAACTCAGCACTTCTGGTGTTAAGAAACCATACCAATTGGATATGAAGATAAAAGATCCAGATGCAGAGTATGCAAGAAATTATGTGGCTCACATTAATCACTCTTTGTATAACCAAGAGCCATCAAGACCCAAGAACAGGAAGTATATTCCTCAATCTTCACAAACAGATTTACGGGAATATCTTCAACAGAAGAGAAGGAGTAATTCTATATCAAAGGAACATGCTGAATGTGACTTCTATCCAAGAGTCATAATTCAGTACAGATGTGAATCAACAGTTCAAGACCATGGTGATCATGAATGTGACTTCCAGCCAAGAGTCACAATGCAATGCAGATGTCAAAATAAACGACAGTCTATCTTTAATAGGATTCAGTATGAACCTATGCCTGATGAAGATGAGCCTTTGTTTGCCTCTGTCAACATGACTTCTCGGGACACCGGGGGTAGAGTTGATAGTCCAGATGGAGTATATAGAAACACCAGAGCAAGAGTCCTGGCTTCTAGTCAAAAAAATTTGATCCCTGAAATTGATTCTGAATTTCTTGGAGAATCTAACTTCCCACCTCTTCCTACTGGGGGTAATTCTCCTATAGTTGACTTTGATACACGAAGCAATGATTCAGAGCATACAACATCTACTAGTTCATCAATAATCCCTCATACAGTCACGACTTACATGGTTAATGGGAATACTGATGAACCTTCTTCTTCCCTGACTCCTCAAGATCAAAGAATTGCTTCTTTGGAACAGCAAATGAAGTCTATGACTGACACAATGAAGTCAATGTATGAACTCATGACAGCTCAGTTGCAAAATCGACAGGCTGTATCAGATGCCATACCAGTTGATACTGATATAAGTCCAGTACAAGTTCCTCCAGCAGTACAATCCAATACTCCTGGACCTGCTCAACCAAATCCTAGTCTCTCTGGAGCTGGAGGTAGTGCTTACAATGCTGTTCCTCCTCCCAACTATTCTCTACAAGCCACAACTCCACAATCTTCGGGAGTTGTCTCCGAAGAATTAAAAAATCTCAAAACTCAATTCGAGGCATTCAAACAGAAGGATGGTTTACAAAGGTTAGGCATCAAGCAGCCTTATCCGATAGAATGGAAGCAAGTATCATATCCTCCTAAATACAAGCCTCCTACTATCTCATTCTATGATGGAACCACTTCTCCAAGTCAGTTTATCAATCACTTTGAAGTGATGACTGATCAACTACAACCAAGTGATGCCCTCCTTACTCGGGTATTTATTGGATGTCTCAAGGGAACGGCTTATGAATGGTATAAAAGTCTCCCAGATGGGAGTATTACCTCATTTGCTGGTTTCAAACAGATGTTTCTTGAAAGGTTCTATGAAGGGCTTAATGACATGACTATGTCTGCTCTTATTAGAATCAAGCAGAAAAATAATAAATCTACAGAGGAATACATTGAACGGTTTCGAAGAGAAGCTCTGAAGATGCCTCTTGGAACTCCTGATGCTGTCACCATTGACACGTGCAAATCAAACTTGTTGCCAATCATCAGTATGTGGACAGGGTCCACTCAATTTCAAGATTGGCCTTCCTTCATAGTCAGTGCTAAAGCTGCAGAAATTAGTGCTGAAACCTTCAAAGGTTTAGGAGTGCAGATGACTCCTAAAGAAACAGGACAAGGTGCTAACAATAAAAATAATGCTCGCAAAGGAAAAGAAACTCTTGAAGTTAATCTTCAGAGCAAAGATGCATCAAATGTTCAAACTCCTGTCTCTACAACTCAACAATCAAGAACACCTCGCCCAAGAGAAGAATATTCTTTTGATGACGACGATGTCCTTGGTATCTTTGAATGTCTGCTGAAAGGTAATAAAATACAATTACCAGAGATCAAAAAACTTGATGAAGCTGGTAAGACAGATCATCCTAAATACTGTCCATATCACAGAATGCTGGGTCATACAATTCGTACATGTTATGTATTGAAAGGAAAGATCCAAGAAATGATTAAATCTGGAGCTATCTCTCTTACTCCAAAAGAGAAGACCGTCACCTCCAACGTCGTCTCTATGCAATTTGGAAATTTTCCTCCTCAACTCCTTGAAAGTGGGATTGTTCCTATCCCCAAAGCAACTCTTGACATAGTGAATCTTCCTCCTCCACAGTCTGAAGGATTAGTGCCAATCACTTTGGAAACAGGGGAAATCATGTGGATCCATCCTGATCTAGTGGCAGATTTTGAATCGCCTTCTCCTTAAAAGATTTCTTCTCAAAAATCCAAGAAGGCTGGAAAGATCAAGTCATGTCATATGACTTCTCTTGGGTCTACCTCTGACACAGAGCCAAAAGACAAAGAAGAAGCACTTGTTAGTGCTACTCGAACGGGGAAACCTTACCTAAAGGATTATTCTAAAAATCCTGAAGATCCTACTGATATCCCTTCAGATGCTAAAGCTGCTCCTAATGTTCCTCCCGAAGAAGAACCATCTACTGAACCTGTTCCTCCCAAGCCTACGGCTCTAGAGAAAGGCAAACAACTGGCTCGGTTTGATAAGCCAATCAAGAAGTCTTCTCCTCTTGGACTTCAGAAGCCTTACAACTTCGACATTTTGGCTCAGCTTGCTAATACTCCCGCTAGAATGTCCCTTTTTGAACTTCTACGTCTTTCCAAAGAGACTCGGGAGACGTTAAGTGAAGCACTTCTACAAGCTGACTCTTGTCTTGCACAATTGAAGAAGCCGGATGCGGAACCTGCCACTTGCTTACATTACAACAGTGTACTGGAGATTATCCCAAATATCACCTTTACACAAGACGACATGTTACTGGAGGATAATTGACATGACCGACCTCTCTATTACACTGGTTATATTGATACGATGAAGATAGATCGTATTCTCATTGACCCAGGGTCTGCTATAAGCATAATGCCAAAGAGTTTGTTGGATGAACTAAAAATCCCTCTTCACAAGCTCTCCAAGACGGTTACTACTATCTTGGGATTCAATCAAAGCCGAAGTGAGCCTTTGGGAAAGATTCATCTGAAGCTTCAGATAGGTGATTTCAGATCTAAAGTCACTTTCTATGTGATCGAGATCGCGGGATCCTATAATCTTCTTCTGGGGAGGCCCTTTCTTCATGAAAATAATGTGGTGCCCTCTACTCTTCATCAATATTTTAAATACATTGATAGCAATGGAAGAGTACAAAAAGAAGTTGTTGATATAAATCCCTTCCATGGGGTTGAAGCTTATTTCAATGATTCCCGAATGTACAAAGAAGAGTATACAAGGATCATACAAGCTATGGAGAAAGAAGATGCACAAAGTGAGACTTTAATAATCCCTGTTAAATGTCGAACTACTCAGCAACAATCTCCTAAACCCTCTGGAGAAGATTCTTTTATTATTTCAGTGAGTGGACGGATCTCTCCGTTACCTCAGTCATCTACTCAGAATACACTGATCATTCCTGTCAGTGGGCGTACTACAGTTCCTGTACCTTCACAAGATATTCTGCTAATTCCAGTTGGAGGGCGGACTACTCTTCCTACTCAAACTTCAAGGGAGCTTACCTCTTCTGAGCCATTTGTTATTGATCTTAATCGAAACAAAGCTTCTTCTTCTTCTCCCCCTTTTGTCATTGACTTGGCTAAAATCTCTAAGGCTCAGCCTTCTCCCAATGTAAATATTGCTGCTTTTATATTTAATAAAAAGTCTCCACCTTTGCAGTACGTTGATGTGTGTAATTATGTTCATAGTTATTTACATCTGTTAGATGACTTGAACACAATAACCATAGGAGTTGTACAGACTGTTCATACAGATGTATCTCTAGAACCTGTACAATCTTCATACTTTCTAGTTCCCAGCAGAAAGCCAGGAGACATTCCAATATTCTTCCACAAAGGGCCTCAAAATCCTTCTGATCTTGAAGATGATGACAAAAATGATGATACTGGAAGATTACAACTACGTCGTTATAGTCAGCAATCTAGAGACATCATCAAAAATATGGGCTATGACTTCAGGACTGGCCTTAATAATGGAAAAGGAAGAAAAATGCCTGTCCGGATTCCTCCTTTGAAATATGGAAGGACGAAATACGGATTGGGTTATACTGCTCCTACTCCTTTCATCAATATTATCCATGAAGATCTTGAGTCTGACGAAGATAAGAGATCTGATTCTTCTAGTACCACTTCTTGGGATTCCGATATGAGTATCGGTGACTTCTATTGCAACCTTCTGTCTTTTAACATGGTTTCCATTGACCATTCTGAAAAAAGTGATGAAGACGAAGAAGAGTTTGAAATCTCACCTGAATCAGAACAGTGGGCCCAAAGATTAGATAATCAATAGGAGTTCCGTTTCGAGCAAAAAGAACCTCCGACTGAAGATAAACTTGTTCAAATAGATGTTGGTGAAGAGGGGTCTCCCAAACCAATATTCATCAGTGAAAGTCTTCCAGAAACTGATAAGAAAGACATGATCAAACTCATTCGTGATTACATCGATGTCTTTGCTTGGAGTTATGAAGATATGCCAGGGCTTGATACTCAAATTGTAACTCACAAGCTCAATATCTTGCCGAATGCCAAACCGGTCAAACAACAACAGCGACGATTTCGTCCGGACATCATGGATGCAATTGAAGCTGAAGTTAATAAACTCATTACCTCTGGGTTTATTAGAGAGGAACAACATCCCGATTGGGTGGCTAATATTGTTCCTGTTCTTAAAAAGACTGGCAAGATCAGAGTATGCATAGACTTTCGCGATCTCAATGCGGCATGTCCTAAAGACGAATTCCCTCTACTAATCACTGATGTCATGGTTGATAATACCTGTGGATTTGAACGAATGTCATTCATGGACGGGTATTCTGGGTATAATCAGATCAAAATGTTCCCAGAAGACGAGAAGCACACTTCTTTCAGAACACCGATTGGTACATACTGTTATACAGTTATGCCATTCGGTCTCAAGAATACAGGAGCAACTTATCAATAAGCTATGAGCACTATATTCCGTGAACATTTGCGAAAAACAGTCGAATGCTATGTTGATGATATTGCAGTCAAAAGTCGACAAAAGGAGGATCATATCCAAGATTTGAAGACTATATTTGATCTAATGCGTAAGCATCAATTAAAGATGAACCCTACTAAGTCCTTCTTAGGCGTCTCTAGTGGTAAATTTCTCGGCTTCGTCATTACCTCTAAGGGTATACACGTGGATCCCGAGAAGATCAAAGCCATCCAAGAGATGCGTCCTCCACGCACCTTAAAAGAGCTACGAGGATTTCAAGGAAGAATCACTTATATCAGGAGATTTATCTCTAATTTATCAGGACGCTGCAGACCATTCAACAAACTTATGAAGAAAGGTGTCTCTTTTGTCTGGAATGATGAATGTCAGAAAGCATTCGATGATATAAAACAATATCTGATGAGCCCTCCAGTATTGGTACCTCCCGTCTCAGGAATACCGTTCCTCCTCTATACTCGAGCAATGAGTCATTCATTGGGTGCATTACTCGCTCAAAAGAATCAAAATGGCCATGAACAGGCCATTTATTATCTCAGCCGTACTATGACCGGAGCTGAACCTCGATATTCATCGGTTGAAAAAGAATGTCTAGCCTTGATGTTTGCTGTCCAAAAGACACGTCAATATATCATTGGCCAGACTATTCATGTCATCTCCAGGATCAATCCTATACGGATCATGATGAAGAAACCCAGTGTTTTGAATTCTCGATTGGCTAACTGGGGAATCCTACTTGCTCAGTATAATATGCACTATATTCCTCAGAAATCAGTCAAGGGACAAGCTTTAGCTGATTTTCTGGCTGCTCACTCAATTTCAGAAAATTCAAAACTCTATGATGAAATCCCAGATGAAGTCCTAGATTCAAATCAAATTGCTGAAGAAGATCCTACTTGGCGTCTATTCTTTGATGGAGCATCAAGAATTGGTCCTAATGGCGATATTGTTGCTGGAGTTGAAATTGTTCTTGTATCGCCAGAAGGTCTTGCCATCCAAAGAGCTTATTCTCTCGATCAGCCGTGTTCAAACAATGTAGTTGAGTACAACGCATTGCTTATTGGTCTTTAACTCGCTAAACATCTGAATATTCAACATTTGGAGGCGTATGGAGACTCTAAACTTATTGTCAATCAGATCAGGGGTACTTATGAAGTTCGCCATCAAGATCTGGTTCCTTATCATAGAGTGGCCATATCTATGGCCTCATCATTTAAGGAATTCTTCATTGAACATGTTAGGCGAGCATGTAACACAGAAGCTAATGCCCTTGCTAATCTTGCAGCGGTGCTGGCTATCCCAATCAGACGGCAACAAATGATTGTTGTTCATAGTCGAGAATTATTTCATCTTGAAAATAACCTGACTCTAGGACTTCCAGTTGACATTGAAGAATCAACATATCATGACGTCAACACAACAAGAGGATTTGGATTTAGTCGTAAATCGATATCATCTTCATCCGATTCCAGCATGGAATTCATCTTCAGTAACTCGACTGAGAATCAGAATACGGATAAAGATTGGAGACTTCCTTTCTTAGATCTTGTATTGTATGATATTCTTCTGGATGATCCGAGTGAGGCAGCATCTATCAGACGACGATCACTCAGATTCTATTACAATCATACAACAAAGACCTTATATCGTCGAGCTTATGATGGTTTACTCCTTCGGTGCATTGCCGGTGATGAAGCCCAACAAGTTATTCGTGAAGCACATGATAGAATTTGTGGAGCGCATCAACCTGGGCCAAAACTTCAAGACCGTATTCGACGGATGGGTTATTATTGGCCAACTATGGTATCAGATGCCACTGAATATGCAAGGAAATGCAAACTTGCCAAATCCATGCGGATTTTATACATCAACCTTCGAAATTTCTACATCCGACGGCAGCATCATGGCCCTTCGAAGCTTGGGGCATGGACATTGTCGGCCCGATCAATCCTTCGTCATCTAAAGGTCATCGGTTCATTCTCGCAATAACCGATTACTTCTCCAAATGGGCCGAAGCTATTCCTTTATCTGAAGTTAAGACGTCTAATGTCATCAGCTTTATTAAGCACCACGTCATTTACAGATTTGGTGTTCCTCGACGCATTGTTCATGATAACGGACCACAGTTTGTCAGCCAGAAATTTACTCGATTCTGTGACGATCACCGGATCAATAATGTTGCTTCTACCGCATATAATCCAGCAGCTAACGGATTGGCAGAAGCTTTCAACAAGACTATCATTAAACTCCTAAAGAAGTTTGTCTCCACTAACAAACGTAATTGGAGTGACAAGCTCGGGAAATGCTTGTGGGCTTATCGCACTACAGTCCGTAATGCTACTAAGTGTACACCTTTCTCTCTGGTGTACGGATCTGAGGCTGTTCTCCCATTAGAGATTCAAATTCCTTCTTTAAGGATAGCAATCGCTAATGAACTCACTGCTGAAAATAATGATCGTCTTCGACTTCAAGAATTGGAGGCTCTGGATGAAAAACGGTTATCTGCTCAACAGAATATTGAATTCTATCAAGCTAGAATTTCAAGGGCTTTTAACAAGAAAGTCAGAATTCGAACATTTCAGAAAGGAGAACTTGTGCTTACTGTCAGACGCCCGATGACTATGACACACATGAGCGATGCAATAGAGTCTCGAGCATTTCACGCTTCTCCATAAGGCTCCGTCCATCAGAAGAAGACGAGCCATCCAATCCAAAGTAGCTCAAGAGATTCTTGGCTAACTGCGTGGAGTCGTCCTTGAGCTCGATGACGACAGGCTCGGGTTCTTTGACCCCAAAAGTGGGGTCACCATGGGAACAATAGCCCAACTTGCGTGCTTCCTCTTCGGCTGCTTCCTTTGGGGTCATATTTTCGAGAGATGAATGTCAAAGCTGAGAATCTCTTCCTATTTATATAACAGATCTCGTCGAAAGTTCATATTCCACCATAAATTGGACGCAATCAGTCTCGAAGAACGAAGAGTCATTATGACATTTAATAAGTTCATTTGGATGTTTTCAAAGAACTTCGAAGTCTTTTCGACTTCCGAAAAATTTTGGAGCCATCTCAGCGTGACTTTAACTCATTTCATCATCTTTATTTTCAAAGTATTTCGAAAATATTTTATCATTTTTCAAAAACTTTGAAGGGGGTTTTGTAGGCCTCAAAAATGAAGTCACGCTGAGTTGATCAGAACAAGTCACGCAGAGTGATCCGAGAAGCAGCACAAAAGATACGCTAAGTTCTGCCTGTCCATCTCCTTTAGAAATCACGCAGAGACAGCTCAGCCATACGTCAGAATCATAATAACTGACAACACAGCAGTCGAGAAACGTCTCCTCGTATGCCACGTATGCACAGAACTCAAGAGATCATTGCCGTCTTTTGCGTGATTTTCGAAATCTTCCTTAGTAAGACTCACTCTTCACCAAGTTGGCATGACTTTGGGTCTTATCTTCATTTAATGCGGCTGACAATATAATCAATGTCAGAGATTTTGTGTCAGACGAAGCGTGCCAAATCAAGACAGCTGGCGGTTTGCGTGGATTCTGAACCTTCTCCTTCCTCAAGTTTGCGTAGATTTTTGAGTTATTCTTTTCAAAGCCTGCGTGAATTCTGAAGTATTCTTCTTCAAAGCTTGCGTGGATTTCGCCTTCAACGAGTCTGCGTCAACGAAACTGCGTGGATTTTTGCCTTCAGCAAGACAGCGTGGATTTCATTTCAACTGGAGTACGTGGCAGCCATGCCACCGATCTCTCTCTCGTGTGCCCAGTAACTTGCACACGACCCATGCACTAATGCCATGTGTCCAACAGTTACGAGCCACGTCCAGTAACTACTCACTAACCCTGCGTGTATTTAGAGTCTGCGTGACTTTTCAAATGCACCAGTGGTGAGGTAGTTATCTTTTCAGTTACTGTTTTGACTCTATAAATAGAGTTCTTTTTTCTCATTCATTGTACAGATACATTGTTATCTACTGTCAAAATTTTGAGAGCTTTTCTTCTTCGCATAGTCCAAAGGATAAAGCGATCGTCTTCTAGATCGGATTCCTACAGTTGTAATTTTCCTAGAAACACAACAAATAAAGAGAATTTCTTTATGGAAAACAGCGCCCCCACCAGCATCAGCCACGTGGCATCCCCTCGTCCGGGTGCATCCGGCATATGCGCACATGAGCAGCCAGCCTGCTATCTATAAATAGAAGGATCATTCCTTCACCCAACACACAAGGACGGACATATATACAAACGGAGAGATATACAGACGGACTGTTATATCTACGTATAGAGGCCAGAAGAGATACTCAGCGTCCACTTCTCATTGTAACGCTCCGGCGTCCAGAGCAACCCAGACCTTCAGAGAGTTCAAGATCGTCGTCAGATCGTCAACGGAGTCAACGCATTACCACTCGCTCCACCAACATGGTTCCCAGATAAAAACTAAAGTGTACTCCTAGGACTACGTCTAAGTTCTACATTGTATATTATTCTGTTTGTAATTGAAATACCAAAGTTTTAATCAATAAAATCTTGTCGCATTTTCGATGGCAAACAATCTGGCGACTCTGCTGGGGACCTCTTTCTCCTCCAACGAGAAGGCTGTGTCGCAATCTGACGACATCAAACTCAGCTCCTTCCACAAAATACTTGTGGTACGCCTCAATCAATAGGCATATGAGGAGTTTATCTCTGAAGGCAATACGAGTCTTTCGAAGTGGCAGCCAAAGTCGAAGAAGACTCGCCAAGTCTGGGTGCGCAAGGCTGATGCGCCTGGCACCATCACTGAAAGGGATGCACCACCGTAGGTGGCCCTTCCTGCTGACGCTCTTAGCAACAATAATACGCCCACTGGTACCGCACATCTGTCTGGGAAACGCAGTATTGACTGCATTCCCTAATTGTCTACTTTCCAGTCGAAGAAGATGCGCCAACGGAGCAGAAGTACAACCAATCTCTAGCACATGAGCTCTCGTGCGCAGGAGAGAACGTCAGTCTTCAACAGACTCACTCGCTGTCATGGCGAGGCACAATTGGACTCTGAGTACTATGCACCTTCACGTGCTAGTATAAAGAAATCCAAGACAGCACAGGCCATGCACCACGAACGTGCTACGCCAACAGCAAACCAAAAGCATGCGTTCAAAATTATACGCGTTGCTGATGGTAAGTTGTACAGAGTCGACTCGGGCGTATCTGTGCCAGAAAGGGTCGACTCTCGAAGTCCATATCCCGCTTGGGTGCATCTACTGCATTTCGAACCAAGTCTGGCTAGGCAACTGTGATGTTGAGTCCATGTGCCCACCTGGGTGACGCGCATGAAGTGGACTCAAGTTGCCATAAATGTTGTTCCTCTACCAATGATCTGGGCATATCTCATGAGCGTGAACTAGATCAGGGGGTACAGCATTCACATGACCACTCCGGTGCTTGGCCTTGCCATGCGCCTGATGGGGGTGTTAAAGTAAAACTCTCCCAACATGATTTGCGTAATGTGATCAGTCACAAACGCAGATCAAGAGAGCCGACCAATAAGCACAATGTGTCCCTCGTAGGGCACACCTGTGCCATAATCACCATCAATTGCTTTTGTTGCAAAATAGCGGCTCCACTACAGAGGCAGTCCGTGTTTTAGCGACTACAAACTACGGCACCGGTCCGATGTCGCCTCGGAAAGAAAGTGCCAATTGAAGACGAAGTGGAGCCCAAGATCGATTTCTGTCATATTGTCTCTAATTTCCACTCATCCGTGAGAAAGACAACCTCCAACTCCATAGCCTTTGCATCCAAGACTCAGCTGAGGAAGAGCAAAACAGTGGTCCCATCCCTAAGGGTGTACGAGCGCATACGAGCAAGGATCAAGGCCCTGGCAGAAGCCACAGCCGTGGGTAGTCAAGCCTCTGACAACCCTCCCCTCAAAGACGAAGAAGCTCTTCGACAAACCGACCTCGACGAAGCTAGGGGTAGCCAATACGAGGCCTCAAAAGAAGAAGCCCCTTTACAGGAAAGTGAGGTCGAGAGCGAAGCCTCGACCGATCCATCCACTTCCACCCATGTCATGATAGCTTACATGGCAGGTGGTGGTGATGAAGGAGAATCAGACGCTCCAGTACTGGACATCGTGTAACGCATATACATCCTTGAGGGGAGTCTCAAAACTCTCTCTGCCTCCATACAGATCCTGACCCAGGCGGTGTTCGATATTTGAACCACTCTGGCAAAGGCACCTGTCTCCACCAGCCCCGATCCAAGGGCCAACGAAGATTAAACTATACCCGCTCAACGGGTATCTTCAGGGGCGGAGCACTACACTGCACCGCGAGCGTCAACTCCTTCCAATATCCAACTTCAGGCCGTACCGCCTTCACCTGCTCCCAGCTCGACAGAAGACTTGGCCGAGATGATCAGAGACCTGCGTGAACGCTTCGAGTCCCAAAACAGGCAGAAAGAACGTCAGAAGTTTGGACTTCCTCAACCCTACCCTCTTGAGTGGAACAAGGTGGTTTATCCTCCCAAGTATAAACCACATATACTGACGCCATACGAGGGAAGGACTCTCCACGTCGGTACTTGACCTACTTCCAGTCTCAAACGGGGCATCTCCCAAAAGAAGACGTCTTACTCACGAGCCTGTTTGTCGGGGCTCTGAAGGTCGCCTATGACTGGTATTGCAGTCTCCCTGACAACTCTATATCATCCTTCGATGATTTGACACGCCTCTTCCTCGATCGGTTCTACGACGGAGGGAGAGACATGACCATGTTGTCTCTAATAGAAGTGCGACAAACCGAGAAGGAGACTGTTTGAGAATTCATCGAGCGTTTCAGATAAGCATGCCTAAGGTTGCCTCTGGGTATGCCAGAACATGCACTCATGGACTCCTGCAGCATGAACATGATCCCTGTGATCAAGCTCTGGCTCAACTCACTCCCCCGCCCGATTGGAGTTCGTTGATCATTAAAGCCGAAGCTGCTGAAAAGAAGGCACGTAATGCTCGCCTTCTGGGGGTTAACTTCCCCACCTTTGATGACAAAGGGAAATGGCCTACGACCAGCAGTACCAGCCGCGAAGCGAAATAGAAGAAAGCATTGACTGTCAATGCATCTAACAGCACGCAAGGTCCTGCCCAGAGGCCTCCTACCGTACCATGACCGAAGATGGTCTACTCCTTCTACGATGAGGATACCTTACAGCACTTCGAGATGCTGAAGCAGGGCAACAAAATCAAGTTGCTTGATCCCAAGCATCCTCACGAAGTAGACAAAGTCGACGATCCGAGGTATTGTCACTTCCATCGGTTCATTGGACATCCAACTAAAGACTACTATATCTTCAAAGACTACATCCAGCGCATGATCAATGTGAACATCATCTCAGTCGATTACGAGGAGAAGACAGTCTCGGCCAACATGGTGTCGCTCCAGTTTGGTACCTTACCGTCTACCACGGCTCAAGATAGCATCGTCCCCATCCCAAAGGCGACAATAAAATTAGTCAACCTTCCACCAACCCGCGACAACATGGGTAGGCTCACACCACTCACAACATCCTAGGAAGAGATCATGTGGGTTCATCCAGATCTTGTTCCAGAGCTGACTCAACCGGGGGTAACCTCTACCTCCAAAAGCAAAGACAAGAAGACCAAGTCTTGTCGAATGGTGACTTCCTCCCTTGAGGAAGCACTGCCCTTACAAACGCATTCACAGCAGAACGCCCAACCAGAGGAGGTTCCACCCTAAGTGACGCCTCCTATCATCACCACAGTTGTCCAAGGAGAAGGTTCATCCCAACCTCCTGCAGTTGATAAACAAAAGCAGAAGGAGGCCCACTTCGACATGCCTCTTCGAAAAGACAGCACTTCGGGGTTAGCCAAGCCCCACAACTTTGACATACTGGCACAACTGGCCAGTACTCCAGCACGGCTTTTCTTATTCGTACTCCTCTATCTATCCAAAGATACTCGGGAAGCTCTCTGTGAAGCCCTGTGCGAAGCCCTGAAGGACGTTGAGTCTTTCATCAGTCATGTCAAGCAGCCTAACGACGATCCTACAGCATATCTGTACTACCATAATATGGGGAGATCATCTCCAACATCACATTCACTCAACATGATATGTTGCTCAAGGACAACAGGCACAATAGATCCTTGTATTACACAGAGTATGTCGGTGCCATCAAGGTGGATCGAATTATTGATCCTGGGTCTTCTCTCAACATCATCCCCCAAACTCTACTTCAAACGTTGGGGATCCCGATGCAACGCCTGACAGTGTCTTACACTACCATCAGTGGCTTCAACGCCAGTAAGAGTAAGCCGCTGGGGAAGATTCGCTTGAAGTATCACATCAGCGATCTCCAGATCGAGGTAACCTACTACGTTGTAGATGTAGACGTCAACTACAACATCCTATTGGAACGTCCATGGATACATGAATACATGGTGGTGCCATCCACTCTCCATCAATGTATGAAATACGTGTCCACCAGCGGTATCATACGAACAGTGTTTGCTGATGTCGATCCCTTTAGAGGGATTGAAGCCTTCTTCACCGACGCTGATCTGTACAAATTAATTCATCTCGAAGATGAAGCCAATGACGCTGATGACGAGGCAGAAGCTGAGGTCGAAGCTGACTCAGAGGCGGACATGATAATCAATGCTCCCTTAAAAGTGTGAGTCAAAGGGAGACTGTCGCAAACATCGACCCCTATGGTAGTTAAACTCTGCGGGAACGCACCAACTTCTCCGGGCACTACACCCAATGAAGCTCCATTGAAGATACGCCTCAAAGGCAAACCCCCTCAAGTGGCGGCTCCTCTGGTAGCCAAGCTACGAGGAAAGGCTCCAGCTTCCAGCACACCAACCGAGGCTCCCCTCAAGGTATGGCTTAAAGGCAGACCTCCTCAGTTGTCGGCACCCGTCAGACCATAAGAGAAGACCTCAGCATCCTTCTCAGCACAGTCACAGGGGCCAGCATGGGGCAAGCTCCCGAAAAACTCTCTTGAACCACCCAAGACTGCTCCTGTTCTCACTGATTATCACGACCCGCACCCGGTATAAGGGCACGAAAAATGGGTATGTCCAGCCTACGCCGCAGTGTCGGCGGTAGAACGCTGTTCTAAGTCATGAACATAACTAACCACAATATGATATACTCTCCAAACAGAGGCCAAATTACAAAAGGTACAACTCAATCACAAATCTATAGGTGGAAATAGTACGACGTAAAAGATAAGAAAATCCTCAAAACTAAGGTACAAAACAGAAGTGAAACAAAACAAAGTTAACAACCACAAGTCTCAACATCTCAAATATAATACAACTCTGAAACCATAAACAACAAATGCCATGAAGAAAGGAAATAACAGTCTAACTATCTACTCTACACAATTGTAGGATCCTCAGCAGCTTCGTGAACCTCCTGGGGGTCCAGGTTGCAAGTGTCATCTAAGCCTGCTCTGTAGTAGGTAGGGTAGAACTCCTCCTCATCCTTTGTAATATTTTCAACAGGTCCAGTCAGGACAGGAACGAGCACAATACATCTCACGCAGTTCATTTCATGGCAGAAAATATAAAGCAAGCAATTGAGTAAGATACATGAAACGATGTAAGAAGATATACATAAAAATAGGAGAGATATTTGATAACTGGAAATATATACGTGATACGTAAGAACTGTAAGTGACTAGTGATTTAGAGTATGAGATGGCATATAATTGGCTTGGGTTGAACATGATATAACATGGGTGTACATGAGGGACACTAGCCAAGAAGGCTATGTTATACATGATAAACACATGAAAAGTAACAGAGTGAACATGATGGCTAAATCACATGACCATTTATACTCACCCCTACCCACAATCAATACACAAGGATCCAGTCAAGTTACTTTACGAACATGATGGTTTGGTTACACATGAAGCACATGAGAAAACATGGGCGTACATGAGAGCACATGAAAGTACATTTGCGTACATAAAGGCATATGAGAGAACATGAGAATACATGAATAACGCAAGAGCAAGGAATACATGATGTACATGAAACACATGACATGATATATTCGATGCACCCGCTAAGGAGGATAACATCTCATGAAAAGATCCATATAGTACCAATCTGTGATAATAACGTGACATCATCAAGTAAAGTAACCTAGACAAAGAATATAAGTCCTAGCAAGTATAAAATGGTCAGAGAATGTACTCGCCTGAGATCCTGAATGTCTGTGAGAATATACTGTCTGAATCGAGGTATTTGATTCCTATTTAGAGCAAGACCAAGTCAAGATATATACAAAGGGGTTATAAATGAAGTGTACAATGCATCTATATGATTCTAGGTCAATCTGGGCCAAAGTCAACTCTTGGTCAACTCTGGTCAACTCTAAAGTCAAATTAGGTCAACTCTAGTCAAACTAGGTCAAACTAGTTAGGGTTTGGTCAACCATGGTTAACTAGTCTAGGTTAGTCATTTATAGGTCATTCTGGGTCAAAGTCAACCCTACAGTCAAACTAGTCAATCTGGTCAACTATGGTCAACTAGTCCAAGTCTAGTCTAGGTTAACCAAGCCAACTCTACTCTAAGTCTAGTCAAAACCCTCTATCAAAACCATATATATAGATATCATCTATATACAAATCAATGTGTATATATGTATACAAATGGAATCATATATATAGATATATATACACATCCAGTATCCCACAATCATATACTATCTATATACATGCATACTTAAATACATGGTATATATACAATATACTAGTACCCTATCATATATATATATATATATATATATATATATATATATATATATATATATATATATATATAAATATATATATATATATATATATATATATATATATATATATATATATATATATATATACATCACCCATATACAAAATATATATATACAACCATACTTGCATTTAGGGAAGGGAAATGAAAGGGGGATAATATACATTATGCACACATACATACTTTACCTACAAGAACTCCATGTATACATCCTCTACATGTATACATTCATACAAATATATATATATATATATATATATATATATATATATATATATATATATATATATATATATATATAAATCACATACACATGGCATTATTTATATATATACATGCTTATATAGAGAGGAGGAAGGGCAAGTGTGTGTATAGGCACATGTGTGTGTGTGAATATATGGTGAGTGTAAACAAATGTGTCAATGAAGTGAGGGGGTATCTCAGTTATCAAAAGATGAAGTTCACATTCATATAAAAAAACAACTTCACATTGAAACCCAAACCAATTCTCAGGAACTAAAAAGGAAATCTCAGTGAAGCTATTGTACTTCACTGTACAGTCAAGATGTTAACATATGTAAATATGTTAACATACACATTGAAAATGGACTCAACATTGAAGGCATATAAACAAAATCTAGTCCCACACAATCCTAGTCTATATACATATCATTACCGTATATATATAACCTACAAATTCGTATTTAAACATTTTAAAATCAATTAAAACATATTAAAACCCATTATCCAAATTTTGAACACTATTTAATCTTGACAGTTAAAATGAAGAACCCAAAATCGAAACTTAAGAATAGAAAACCAATCCACATGTCATCAAACCTGAAACCAAATAAAACTTCTCAAAACCTATTGAAAACTGAGATTAAACATCTAAATCGTATTTCAAACTCACAGTTAAAACTCAGTATCAGAAATAATGAAACCAACCTTCAAAACCAAAATTCAAACTAAAACCCAAAATCGAAGTGTGTCAGGAGTATACAGTCATAGGGGTATACTCCACGTGTCTAGTGTCACGCCCCGAGTCGACAAACTGTTCGTCCCCGGTGTTACTTTGCCGATTCGATCGTCCTCGTAAGGCGTGATGCCACACGAGCCTGGAGTTGCGCTCGTGCAAGGCAAGATGACAAGTTCTCAAATGGTTATCTTTTGATTTTGATATTAATACGCCAAGTCGAAACTTCACAATTTACATCAGAATATAAGACGTAGTATAGGAAGATAAAAATGCTTTTCATTCATAGCTTGCAACGAAGTGCAAGTCGTAATTTACATTGGATACCGTTGCGGCTACATTGATTGAAAACAGAAAGAAGATACATTCGACAAGTTGCCTAAACTAACGCTTGCCGTCCCATACATTCGCCCTTTTATACAAAGCCGTCGACTTGAATTGGCTTCAAAATACTTCTGTATAGGAAGAGCTTCAAAACGCCTCTCCGTACTTCAGCTCCAGTTTAGTTGGACGCGCCCGTCGCACCTGGAGAAATTGGGGGAATGGGATTAGCACACTTGCTAAGTGGACGAGACGAACCCACTCGTCTAAACCGACTCTAATTGTTAGGGTAGGCATGCTTTAGAGTTGTCTTTCTATTAGAACTAAATGAATTCAGTTCATATTCGATAGCCATCTTTGCGTAATAAAGCATACAGTTTAATGTAGCAGTTTATCATATTTCTTACCACGGCCGTGCTCGTCCCTGCATGAAAACAGAGATAATATTTACCCTGCATAAGACAATAGGTAAGCATGCTACTATCTTATATGTGGTCATTGATGTTACACATCACATGGGACTATCTCAATGGCATTTCGGCCCGCTCAGTCTAGGTTGCAAGCCTGACTGACGGTCCGAAATGCATCAGTGCCGAAGCACGATTAATCCTTCCCCTAGGTTGAGTCGATTCCGATGTCCCGGATATCGATTCGAGGAAAATATCAACTTGTGCACAAGCTGTCCATGACCATGCCAATGCGTGAACAGTTTATATATGCAACCAGTTTTGTATAGCGCGGACAGTATTGAACGACATTATCATTTCCTCCAACTCATGCAACATTTCATTTTCCCCAAGCCGTACTCCGATTTAGCGTCCCATAGACACCAAATTGTCCGAGGCATCATAACCCACAATCGACGTTTCATAATATTTTGCAGCACTTGAAATAGTCTATCTTTTTCTGTAAACCTTAAACTTTCTGGTTTATGTAAAAAACTTGTATTTGTAAATCGATACATTTTTCCCGAGTTCTTGACTTAGTGGATTGGCATACAATTAACTTGGCATCGTTCGATTTGAATGGATACGAAGCAAGAAATAAGTTTGCGGGACAGAATAGAAAAGAAGGCCGAATCACCCACCGATTACTTGGCTTCGTGCAGGTCGTCGAAGCGCTACGCAATGTCAATCCTTAGTTACGCGAGCTCCTGCAATGCATCAATACTTTGTTAGATTTCCTTCTTTCCCCCTTGCATTGAAATTGTAATTGCATCCTTGAAAACGACGCGAAAGTACTTCAATCAAGTCCAGCAGCAAAGCTCCAAGAAAACCATACAACGGTCCGATCCCGTCGAAGGGACTCTTATAGAGAGTTCGCGCGCCGAGACGCAGCCCGCTGCATCTAGGACTTGTTCCAACAGAAGTCGTTCCATTAGTTGGATCGATTCTCGTATCTTCCGTCCAAATCGAATTGAATCGATGCCGCAAGGCGTTATCGTTTACCAAGCTTAGCGATCGAATCAGATGGCCATCTAAGTTCTCGGCCGATCTGACTCGGCGCTAGCATATTATGAAGTTCCGTCGTCTATCGAAAGCGGGGCGCTACATAATATACCACTAAGAAAAAGTTTCATCCCAAAACTTAAGAACAAGGGCCGGACCTTAATTTAGACGAACAACGCAGGGTACTTCTCTTTCATCTCTGCCTCCATCTCCCACGTCGACTCCTCGACTGTATGGTTTCGCCAAAGCACGCGGACCAAGGACATCGATCGATTTCGTAGCACTTTTTTCTTGCGGTCCAAAATTTGAATAGGCTCCTCCGTGTAAGACAAGTCAGTACGTAGCTCCAACTGATCGAAGCTAACCACATGACTTGGATCGTGCACGTATTTTCGAAGTTGTGAAACGTGGAAAACATCGTGCACATCAGCTAAGGCAGGAGGTAGTGCGATCCGATAAGCAACCGTCGCAACTCGCTCAATGATCTCGAAGGGGCCTACAAATCTCGGGCTCAACTTGCCTTTAACGCCGAACCGCATCACTTCGCGCATGGGCGTTACTTTCAAAAATACATGGTCCCCGGCCAAGAACTCTAGCGGTCGTCGACGAAGATCTGTGTAGCTCTTTTGTCGACTTTGTGCGATGCGGAGTCTATCTCGAATCAAGCAGACCTTTTCGACGGCCTGCTCCACCAGTTCCGGTCCAAGCACTTGTCGCTCTTCGACTTCATCCCAGCATATCGGCGAACGGCACTTCCTCCCGTAGAGCGCTTCGTATGGAGCCATCTGAATGCTCGACTGATAACTGTTGTTATACGCAAACTCCGCAAGCGGCAAATGCGTATCCCAACTAGTCTTTAGGTCGATCGCACACAGACGCAGCATGTCTTCTAGGATTTGATTTACCCTCTCCGTCTGTCCGTCTGATTGGGGATGGTACGCCGAACTAAAGTTCTGTTTGGTCCCCATCGTCGCTGGGAGGCTCGTCCAGAAACGCGATAGGAATCGCCCGTCTCTGTCCGAAATTATTGAGGCCGGTACTCCGTGCAGTCGAACAATCTCATCGACGTAGATTTGTGCTAACCGATCGACGCTCCATCCTACTTTAATTGCGATGAAGTGAGCCGACTTGGTCAATCTATCAACAATGACCCAAATCGTGTCATTCCCCCACGACGTCTTCGGAAATCCCACAATAAAATCCATCAAGATATTGTCCCACTTCCACTCGGAAATGGGGATGTTCTGCAGCTCGCCGCCTGGCCGTTGGTGTTCTGCCTTCACCTGCTGACACGCCATGCATTGCGATACGAACGTAGCCATGTCTTTCTTCATGCCGTGCCACCAAAAGTTTGTGCGCAAGTCTTTGTACATCTTGGTGCTTCCAGGATGTAACGAGTACTTCGCATAGTGCACCTCCGTCAGAATTTCTTTTCTGAGTTCGGCAGTTTCAGGAATGCAGAGCCTTCCCTTTAGTCGCATCGTCCCGTCTCCGTCTTCCGTAAAGTCAGTCGCCCTTTCCGTTGAAATCAGCTCGCACATTTTCTTCAGGAATGAGTCGTCCCCCTGTGCGGTCTTTATCTTGCTAAGCAGGCTCGATCCTAACTTCAGTTGAGCTAGGTGCAGGTGTCGATACTCAATTCCGAGTTCGATACCCATCGCTTCAAGGTCTCGCTTTATCTCCTTATTTATGGCCAGTGTTCCCATAAACATTCTGCTGAGTGCGTCGGCCACCACGTTTCCCTTGCCCGGTGTATACTCGATCGTTAGCTCGTAATCTTTTATGAGTTCGAGCCAACGTCGCTGTCGTAGGTTGAGTTCCCGTTGTGTAAATAAGTACTTCAGGCTTTTGTGATCTGTGTAGATTCTGCATGCCACACATAGAGGTAGTGCCGCCATAACTTCAATGCAAAGACGATCGCCGCCAATTCTAGGTCGTGTGTCGGGTAGTTTTTCTCATGCTGCTTCAACTGCCGTGAAGCGTAGGAGATGACTTTGTCTCTCTGCATGAGTACGCACCCAAGGCCAGTTTCCGACACGTCGCTGAATATCTGAAAGCCTTCTGGACCGTTTGGAAGTGCAAGGATTGGAGCTGAGACGAGCCGTTGCTTCAACTCTTGGAAGCTGGATTCACAGTCGTTGCTCCATTCAAATACTACTCCCTTCTGGGTGAGGCGAGTCAGAGGTGACGCTAGTTTCGAAAAGCTTCGCACGAATCGATGGTAGTAGCCCGCTAAGCCCAGGAAACTTCTAATGTCGCTAGCCGAGGCAGTTCGTTTCCAATCCACCACCGCATTAATCTTCTTTGGGTCCACTGCGACACCTTCGACAGAGATTACGTGCCCGAGAAATGTCACGCTACTCATCCAGAACTCGCACTTACTCTGCTTGGCGTATAGTTTGTTTTCACGCAGAATCTGCAGTACCGTCTTCAAATGTTCTGCGTGCTCTTCCCGATTCTTTGAGTAGACAAGGATATCGTCGATGAATACGACTACAAATTTATCTATTTGAGGTCGAAATACTCGGTTCATCAGATCCATGAAAGCGGCCGGGGCATTCGTCAAACCGAACGGCATGACGAGAAATTCGTAATGACCATATCGAGTGCGGAAGGCGGACTTCGATATGTCGTCGGACTTGATCTTCAATTGATGATAGCCTGAGCGAAGATCGATTTTTGAAAATACTGACGCGCCTTGCAGTTGGTCAAACAAGTCATCGATTCGCGGCAAAGGATACTTGTTTTGCACGGTCGCCTTGTTGAGTTCCCGATAGTCGATGCATAGCCGCAACGACCCATCTTTCTTCTTCACGAACAGTACGGGAGCTCCCCACGGAGAGACGTTAGGGCGAATAAATCCGCGGTCTAGCAACTCTTGTAATTGCACCTTCAGTTCCTTCAGTTCTGCTGGAGCCATTCGGTTAGGCGCCTTTGATATCGGCCGTATATTCGGAAAGGTGTCGATACTGAATTCAATTTCTCGATCCGGCGGCATCCCAGGCATCTCGTCAGGAAAAACGTCAGGAAATTCTGCCACAACATCAGTCTGTATTGTTTTTGTATTATCCGTCCGCGTGTCTCGAACAGATGCCAAGTATCCCGTACAGCCGGAACGCAGCATACGCCTTGCCGAGATTGCCGATACCATCATCGCCGTCTTCGAGGCCGCACCGCACGAATATGAGAACTCTGTCTCGCCAGGAAAACGAAACACCACTCTCTTCTCCGCGCACTCGATCGTTGTACGACAAGCGCCCAACCAATCCATGCCCAGGATTATGTCGTAATCTTTTATGTCTAGTACGACGGCATCCTTGGATAGATATCTTCCTCTGATGCAAATGTGGCCATCCCTACAAATAAAATTTGCAGGCATATCGACTCCCGACGGAGTGCTAACGCTAATATTTATATCTAGTGATTGTATGGTTATTTTATTTTCTTTCGCATAATCAGCAGATATAAAGCTATGCGTCGTACCCGAATCGAATAATACTCGAGCAGGTATACTTTTGTAGAGTAATATACCTGTTACAACAGTATCGGACGCAAATGCCTCGTCCCGAGTAAAGGCATAAACTCGGCCTTGAGCTCCGTGGCGTTGGTTTTGTTGGTTGACGGGCACCGCATTCGCGTCTTGCAGTATCGGCACTTTATGCGGATTCGGGACGTTCCTCGGCGGGTTATGTTGATTCTGAACTTTCTGCGGGGAATACGTTGCTATGTGGCCTACCTCGCCACATTTGAAGCAGGCTCTCGTCAAGCAATCGGTGGTTCGGTGCCCACGCCTACCGCATCTAGTATAATATGGTCCGCTATTGCTCCGGTTATCAAATGTGTTCGGACGTTTAGATATTTCCGATCCCCCGGCGTCATTAGGACGCTTGTTGAAGTGGTTACGGATGCCTCTACCTGACATACGGCCAAAGATGCGCTCACTATCAAGAGCGGCATTATAGGATTCACGATATGTTCGGCACCTTTGATTCATGACGTCCCTTCGCAGTTCGTCATTTAGGCCTTATTGGAAGCGTTCACACCAGGCTTCCTTGTTGGGCAGGAAGGCGCCGGCAAACTTTGCCAGCTTTGATAAGTTCGAATCATAATCGTCGACAGACATATTTCTTTGTCGCAGCGTCATAAACTCGTCTTTTTTTTGTCGACGGACGGCGCGAGGAACGTACTGTTCGAGGAAGGCTTGCTTGAATATTTTCCAGGAAATCGTGGCATCCGTATCGGCTTCATAGATTTCTTACTTTTTAGCAGCCCACCAGTCGTACGCCCTCAGTTGCAGCTGTAACGCCGTACAAGTTACCCGCTGGGACCCTTCGATGCTAAGCAGATTAAACAAGTCCTCCATCTCCGCGAGCCATCCAACGATCACATCAGGCTCCGCTCGGCCGTTGAACTTTGGTGGATTCATCTTGCGGAACTCCTTTGCCTTGAACAAGGAAGAAGAATATCTATCATTTGCGGTTGAGTCTCTTCTTCCTCGTTTTCTTCTTGGTCGCCTTGCTTTTCTTCGGTCTCTTCGTCCGTCGTCTTGGTATTGCCCGCCATTCTGCTCACTATCTGAGTCAGGGCATTCATCTGTTTTTGTTGCACCTCGAATTGGGCTTTGAATTGTGTCTGCAGCTGCTGCTGCTGCAGTTCCATCAACTGTAGCATCTTCTGCATAGTCGCCTCGCTAGGCTCAGTACTTTTTGTGCTCGATGTACTATCTACAATTTGGGTTGGGGCGGGATTGTTCCTTTTCTTAGTCATTCCTACAAAACAGAGTAAACCCGTTAGTATTTTCAAAAATATCTACGGGCTTACCTGTATGGAACTTTTATTTCACGCAACATGTCGACAAGCATTCAATCGAGCCATCGTAACGGACATTCCAATAATGAAACATCTTTCAAAAATCCGAGGAAACATAACTGTGCTCTGATACCAATTTGTCACGCCCCGAGTCGACAAACCGTTCGTCCCCGGTGTTACTTTGCCGATTCGATCGTCCTCGCTAAGGCGTGATGCCGCACGAGCCTGGAGTTGCGCTCGTGCAAGGCAAGATGACAAGTTCTCAAATGGTTATCTTTTGATTTTGATATTAATACGCCAAGTCGAAACTTCACAATTTACATCAGAATATAAGACGCAGTATAGAAAGATAGAAATGCTTTTCATTCATAGCTTGCAATGAAGTGCAAGTCGTAATTTACATTGGATGTCGCTGCGGCTACATTGATTGAAAACAGAAAGAAGATACATTCGACAAGTTGCCTGAACTAACGCTTGCCGTCCCATACATTCGCCCTTTTATACAAAGCCGTCGACTTGAATTGGCTTCAAAATACTTCTGCATAGGAAGAGCTTCAAAACGCCTCTCCGTACTTCAGCTCCAGTTTAGTTGGTCGCGCCCGTCGCACCTGGAGAAATTGGGGGAATGGGATTAGCACACTTGCTAAGTGGACGAGACGAACCCACTCGTCTAAACCGACTCTAATTGTTAGGGTAGGCATGCTTTAGAGTTGTCTTTCTATTAGAACTAAATGAATTCAGTTCATATTCGATAGCCATCTTTGCGTAATAAAGCATACAGTTTAACATAGCAGTTTATCATATTTCTTACCACGGCCGTGCTCGTCCATGCATGAAAATAGAGATAATATTTACCCTGCATAAGACAATAGGTAAGCATGCTACTATCTTATATACGGTCATTGATGTTACACATTACATGGGACTATCTCAATGGTATTTCGGCCCGCTCAGTCTAGGTTGCAAGCCTGACTGACGGTCCGAAATGTATCAGTGCCGAAGCACGATTAATCCTTCCCCCTAGGTCGAGTCGATTCCGATGCCCCGGATATCGATTCGAGGAAAATATCAACTTGTGCACAAGCTGTCCATGACCATGCCAATGCGTGAACAGTTTATATATGCAACCAGTTTTGTATAGCACGGACAGTATTGAACGACATTATCATTTCCTCCAACTCATGCAACGTTTCATTTTCCCAAAGCCGTACTCCAATTTAGCGTCCCGTAGGCACCAAATTGTCCGAGGCATCATAACCCACAATCGACGTTTCATAATATTTTACAGCACTTGAAATAGTCTATCTTTTTCTGTAAACCTTAAACTTTCTGGTTTATGTAAAAAACTTGTATTTGTAAATCGATACGTTTTTTCCGAGTTCTTGACTTAGTGGAGTGGCATGCAATTAACTTGGCATCGTTCGATTTGAATGGATTCGAAGCAAGGAATAAGTTTGCGGGACAGAATAAAAAAGAAGGCCGAATCACCCACCGATTACTTGGCTTCGTGCAGGTCGTCGAAGCGCTACGCAACGTCAATCCTTAGTTACGCGAGCTCCTGCAATGTATCAACACTTTGTTAGATTTCCTTCTTTCCCTCTTGCATTGAAATTGTAATTGCATCCTTAAAAACGACGCAAAAGCACTTCAATCAAGCCCAGCGGCAAAGCTCCAAGAAAACTATACAGCGGTCCGGTCCCATCGAAGGGACTCTTATAGAGAGTTCGCACGCCGAGACGCAGCCCGCTGCATCTAGAACTTGTTCCAACAGAAGTCGTTCCATTAGTTGGATCGATTCTCGTATCTTCTGTCCAAATCGAATTGAATCGATGCCGCAAGGCGTTATCGTTTACCAAGCTTAGCGATCGAGTCAGATGGCCATCTAAGTTCCCGGCCGATCTGACTCAGCGCTAGCATATTATGAAGTTCCGTCGCCTATCGAAAGCGGGGCGCTACATCTAGGGGAGTCAAACGTGTCCACAAATCAAGACACAAGGTGTCAAAACAGACAAAAAGATAAAGTATAAGAAAACAGTGAAGTGTTGTCTCGTGCTTGCGTGTCATGGACTCGTGCACACGATACATGGCACATCAAACCCTGTGCTCGTGTCTAGGTGTTCGCCAAGGGTAGGGCAACACATTCGAGTCCCTGACACGCCACCACGAAGTGTCTAGAAGAGACACGAAGGCCGTATCAGAGACACAAAACACGCGTGCACAGTGCAGTACAAAACATGTACACACGCAATTTCTTCGTGCACACTCATCGAGGGCTAACAAAACTTCATGGACATGGTGTCAGTGGTTTCCCCCACGTGTCTATCAAGTTTTATGTCAAAAGAAACTGTGTTTTGTCCGCTAGGACACTCGAGCAGCAGGGGAGCACTGTACTCCACTGTACAGTGTCCTGCGGGAGAGTTAGTGTCCAAAATGGACACGAACAGTATCCCAAAACATGCTCAGTCAACATAGATACAAATCCCCACATATATGGCTTCCAAAATATGAAATCAGTTTTGAAAATGGTGCACAAACACTTCACTTAGGCATTTCATCAAACACATTGATACACACACTGATACGTGTTCGACACGCATATGTAATGGATACAATTTCTACCAAACCTGGTCTACAGATAGGGGACACCAAAATGAATGCTTCTATGAAAAAAAATCAAGAATTTGAATGTGTTTGATAGGTTTTACCTATGGAGGGTGAAACCTTAATGAAAAGCTTTGAAATGAGAGTCCTTCCCCAAATTACAATGATCCCAAGCCTCCAAATCCTCGCTAGCTGCCCACTATTGATATCCTCTACTGTAGGGGAGTCCAACACAATTGATTTGGTCCAATTTGGAGGAGAAATAAAGAATTGGTGAAGGTTTGGGGAAGAACTAATTAGGGTTTCTTGTAGGTATTTAAAAAGAGGCAAGAACAATATAGGTTGATACTTATAGGGGGATTTCTAGGTTGTGGCTGGCCATCTAAGTAGGAATTAGGGTTTGGCAATAGCTAGATGTGTGGCTAAGGTTCTTTCCATGCAAAGGCTAGAAACAAAACGGGTTTACCTTTATTAATATCTAACCAAAATATCCTACTAACATAATATCTAGATATTACTAACATTGTCATGATGGAAGTTTCTAATTTAATATTTTGGCTCATTACTAATATCTAGGTTAGAGCAACTTCTAGGTTAAGGCTTAACAAATAGATTAGCACATAATAAATTAATCAAAATTCATTTTTATTAAAAGTCAAAAATGATCAAAATACCCTTAGGCTAAAAAGTTGCAATTAGTCATCCTAATAACATGGTTAGGTCCCCGTGTTCAAGGTTAATCTCTAGGTCATACAGTCTCTAGGGTTACACTAGCAAAACATCAAAATCACAAGTCACAGATTTAAATAGTTATAAATTGATTAAAAATCATCAAAAATCATAACATGATTTAAATATCATTATTAAATTATATAATTACAAAATTTTAAAATTACCCTCATTTTAGAAAAGTAGGTGTTACAAGTCTACCCTCCTTAGAGAAATTTTGTACTCAAAATTAAGATGGTCGTACTCCTTCTAGGTCAAATCCCCAACAATCATAGTCTCAAATAACACAATTCGATAATCATATGCATCTGTCCAAAATCATGATACTCAGAATCTTCGTCGTGCCAGTAAGCAAGGCTACGATAATCACAGAGTCCTCGACTAAGGTACATACCTCTAAAATCATGGTATTTAAAATTTTCGTATCGCCGCATGTTTGGCCGCGAAAACTTTAAATTCCTACACCCGAGAAATACGTCCAAAACCAGACTATATGTCCTCACTACGCTAGCTTACATGACTATAGAAGACTCTAGATCCTATAACTGAGGCAACCTAGCCCATACGACTTATCTTAGAAGAAAATTAAATCACAATAAAATACCAGATCAAAACTTATCAACAAATAAGGAACAGATGGAATCGAATTTCAAGACAGTTATAAGGAGGCAAATGCGAAAATAGAATCGAAAAGAACGGAACCTGCAATAAGCTCTCCTACCGCCGGAGCATCCTCAACTGTCATGGCGTAAGCTCGCCCCTGCTGGCCTCCTCGGTCCTGCTGCATGAATCTCTGCTGCTGAGTCTGTAAGGATGGTCTCTGCTGCTGGCCCACCGGAGCCCTAGCTCCTGCTCCAGGAGTTGTCCATCCCGAAGACTTGGGATACTCTCTCAGCTGATGATCTGATCCTTTGCAAAGTAAACATCTGCCTAGCCTCTTCCGACAGTTGGTCCACTCGTGCCCTGGTTTCTTACAAAAAAGGTAAATGGTAACTGGTTGCAGCCTCTGCTGCTGCACCTGCTGGAAGGGTACACGGTCCTGAAACTGCTGCTGCTGAAGGTGGACCCTCGGCTGCTGATACTGCTGCTGAATCTGTATGTGAGGCCTCTTGGCCGGGCTCGCACTGCCACTAGCTCCATGAGTATCTCGTGTCCTCTTCCCTTTCAGCTTAAGATCGTCCTCTGCTGTCATGGCTCCTACCAGAATCTGCTCAAAAGTGGCATCGCGATCGCTGTCACGCCCCCTTCCGTAGGAGCGATCGTCCTCGCTAAGGCGTGATGTCGCACGAGACTAGATTGTGCTCGTACAAGGTGGGTTCCATAACGGTCGATTTCAACGGCTGTGACGGGGTCGTCGCACAGAAGTCCCAAGTAGAGACATTGAATAATAGCAGCAAAATTTAGAAAGCAAAACACATGTCATTGCAAAACACTCTTTTATTGATATTGAAACAAAGGTTACAATGGGGCGCAAGGCCAAGATTACAAGTCTCTCAAGCTCACTCAAGCTGACTCATCTCACATTACAAGTCACTCAGCTCTCTCTCATCTCTCAATACAAGTCTTGAACCAGCGGAAGCTTCGGAAGGCGACGTCCACACATTATGTCCAGTACAAGTCTTGAATACATGTGGCCGCACGCTTCAAATTGCCAAGGAACTCCATGCCTCGACGCATCCAAGCGAGCTCCGCGCCACGAGCTTCTACCTGTGCCTGCACATAAAAACTATGTGGGTATCAGTACTCAACTGTACTGGTGGAGTGAGCTCCTCGCCCACCCATACAAAACCAACACATTTGATTTACTTTGTGCAACATAGCCCATTCTTATCAATTATCTTTCTAGTCTTGGCTTAGGATCAATTTTATGACAAGCGCCTTGGCATATTTGTGCCTGAGGACCATCCCATGCTTGCAACAGTAACGTCCACTCAACGACGTTAACCTATCAAGTCGTGCTTGCCTTACGGCCATAATCAGAGATGCAACTACACGATAGACTCCATTTCCTTGCCTCTAGACCTTTCTTGTGCTTGCATTTTCAACGCACCGACTCATACTTGTCTTTTGTGCCATACTCTGTGACGTAACGACTCGGTCGTGCCATGAACTCGATTCATGCTTCAATATCTCTGAGGCAGTGCCTCCTCGCTAAGTCTTGCCTATACTTGTGTTGGGACGACGCGGTCGTGCCTCATATTTCGAGGTCGTGCCCTAAAACTCAACGTAACTTCACCAAACTTGTCCTACGGCCCTTCTTGACTTAACTCGCAACAGCTCAAGTCTAACTCCTGCAACTCTATGCCAACGACTTAACACTCGATGCCATATCTCGTACCGAAGCACGTCGCCTTCGTTGTAGCCAAATCTTAGGCCCAAATATTGTGTCTTCTAACTGCATACACATTCAACTCAACTCAATCCAAGGCACACACGCGGATTGCCGCCCGTGCCGACACATCTATATGAATGGTCACTGGCATTAACTAGCCATCGTAGACATAGCCTGGCATTCAAGACCCTTGCACCGTAGGTAGCGATCCCTGATGCAAGTCCACAAACTACCGATTGCCTATTACCCAGCTCGGCTATACCGTATTTCCTCCTAGGCCGAGTCGGTCCCGTTGCCCCGGGTTGCCGCTCGAAGAAACATCGCCCTTGTCGATAAGTTGTCCATGACCGTGCACCTACGGTAACTTCTAGACTTAACGTAACTGCTTGGTCTCATCATCATCATTTAGTTCCTTTGCTTTACTTCTTCCACTTTTCATACTTTCTTTTGCAGAGCCCAAACCAGGGTTGCCTCGGCGACTGAACTACAGTCCCGACATATTTTCTTTCGGTGACTAACCATCGCTTAGACTTAATATTTTTTTGAAACTCTGGGAACGGCTACGGCATAGCCTTCCCATTTAACTTGAACATAACGTGTTTCTTAAGTATCGATAGACCGTGGCTAACTTTCCACTGAACCAACTATGGCTCGTGCCTTAAACCAACTCGTGTTCTACGCAACACTATCGCCCAAGTCATACCTCATATGACGGGCCTTGGGATTGTGGGATTATATAACTTGACAACCACAGAATGAGCGGGACAGCACTTGGAATGACTTAGGTCGACCAGCATAACCTTGCCTAACTTACTCAAGCCTACAACTTAACCCGAGGGACGAGCAAAGGCTATGCCAAGCCTTGCGCAGTGGAAGTGTGCATGCTTTATCGAGCATTTACGTGGGCGACGCCTATGACTTAGGCAAGTTCATAGTTTTGTGTCGAAGACCAACTTTCCTTCTCCCAAGCCACGGAACGAAGGATCGAGTGTCATTTTCAAAACACGTGATGCACCAACTCTAAGTCGACCGTTGGACCTTTCCATATTCTATCTCAATTCGACCCGTCGGGATTACTCCCTTTAGCTATGTGGATTCATCTCTTTTATTATTAAGCCTACTTGTGCAAGTTAAAAACATGCGATTTATTATGTGAAGGCAAAGATGAGGCGAGTTCACTGAAACTACCCTACCTGAGCGATATCTTTGAGTCACCATTGTAAGGCCAAGTACGAACGCCGTTGGCGTTTCGATTCCTCCGATTGACTGAGCGGGATGGGGCACTACATCATACACCACTCAGAAAAAGTTTCATCCTCGAAACTTACTGAGTACACTTATCGGCTTATAACTTGATCCAACATCCTACGTTTCTCGCACACTCTACTCCTATGCATTCCCTCAATCCGAGCCACGCTCGTGCTTATCGCTAACTTAGTCGTTAGGCACACCAACCAATCAACCAACATTCTAACTCGTCTCAATTCAATGATCGCATTACCATCAACATTCCTTCGAAACTCACGATCTTAAAATCCTCGACACTTTCCCGTTCCTCAAGTCTCACTTGATTCAACGTATCACTTAGTTGGATCGTGCACATATTCCAGGCGTCCCTAAAATACATGCATTTCAGCCAAGCCTCGTGAGAGAGAATCTACCATCACCACTCGAGTCGGATCGTGCACATATTCGGGCATTCCTAATAAACGTGCATGTCAACCGAGCTCGCGAGTGGTGCCTCCATAATCCTACCACTTCGCACTTGGACGTCTGCCTAACCGCTAGGCTATGTCTTTCCGTCAGTATTGGAATCATAGTTCCCAAACAACAATATCAACACTGACCCCATTCCAAGGTCAAACCAAGTAGATAGTATGGGGTTTTCTACCCAAGCTCGCATCACTCCAATTTCTAAACATCGAACATCGATTCCCCACACACATCCCAACGTTCGTCACATGGGTCTGAGTCGTTCAGCAAGGCCATCCTACGATAACTCACGTTTCAACCAATTATCTCGACATATCAATATCACTCGTTTATCAAGCTATTTCGTATCATCTATCTCTTCGAACACGTTCGACATACTCCGCCTATCAATCCTTCCAAGTTAAGCACGCTATGACACAATTCACCGCTAAACCATAATTCATATTTCATATTCTCTAAGTCATCTATTCCAATTCACGTAGTCGATCACAAGGTCGTCTGACTTAACAATATGCTACGCTCCGATCTCACGCGAGTCTGATTATCCACGATGGACATGAAATCACCATGCAATGCTCCCGCAGAATAGTCATTCCTTATCGGGGTGTAACTCTTGCTTTAAGTATAGACTAATTCATTTTCGATGCACGGATTGGACCTACTCAATCCTCAAGTTTTATTCATTCATCAATCCCAAGTCCTATAAATCCTCGAATTCACCTTCGCATCAAGCCAACAATCAAGACAATCAAAGTTGCCGTATCCCAATTTTCTGAGTTCGATCATTCCCGCGACATGAATCACCATGCCAGCGCTCACACGGAACGATCGCCCCAAATTTGACACAACGTATATGCGAGGCTAGAGTTGCGCTCGTACAAGACAAGAAAGTCGATGCTGTGGTTATCCGTGTAACCATCAAGACACAATAATTTTTATCCAACATTTATCTCGATCAAAATCCTAAGTATAGCATCCAACCGAACAATAACACTTGTACGATCATCATTCACCGAGTCAGAGTACCCCCGAGTTATCGCATATCGATCTTTGATACTCCTCAATACCATTGACGATATGCATAACCTGACGATCTTCCTTCGCAACAAATTCTTAGTCGTACGATTGGTGCTATCGTCCGACTAAATAATCTTCTCAACATTTAAACTCAAGTTCGATCATTATCCCTCGAATCATTCACAACATCAATTTTCTCAAACCAATTTCACGTATTGTTCATCCGTTTATCCTAAGTCATCGACCAACGTATTTCCTCAATTTGTATCATTCCTTGCTAACTCAATCGTCGAATGACATCCATTCCAATCCTCAGAGTCATTTTCAAATATTTGAATCAAACTTTTCATGCACCCTATCTTCTCGTCGTGCTAACTTTTTCTATACGATTCACCTATCGATTTCCTTTATCAAGTTATCCGTTCATTACACCTTAACTTTTCCTCGATTTGATTATCTACTCATCTTCGTGTTTCATACTTGCGCAATCTTCAATCCCATGCACGTTCCGTGCATGTCAATCTCTAAGTCGTTCGAATCAACTTGTCAAATCTCAAGACTACAACTTATTCAACGATACTCAATCTACGGCTTTGCATAACGCGACGCTTGCTAACAGGCTCATCGACACCCCATATCCTCAATCGATCGATCGACATCCCTGAAGCTATCGCATACACCACTTAGGGATGAAGTCATTCAACAAATCCTTAAAACTATCATTCGTATCAAAATTGACTTTTTCAAACTTTTCGTTCGAACCTTTCCTCGAATTCCAAGCACGCTCATCTATATCGCACCGACGATATCGTCGCTCGATAGCACCCCTATCGATAGTCATATCACTTTATTCAATCTAGTCTAACACATTCTCGTCCGACACAATTCGATTTCCATACTCGACTTTTCTAAGGTCGACGCAACTTTGGTGTATAAGCCCAGCCCGACTTAGCCAACTATGCTTACGCAAACCATCTTTTTGTTTCTTTGTCAAAAACTGTTCTACTACGTTTTGCAAATTATTTAGACTTATTGTATGGACATCCCGTGGGACATTGGAGAGAGAGCGCACCAACGATATCAACTTTGCGGAAGCAACAATTCAGAGTTTGTGAAAACAACAGAGTTAAAGAATTCAATCGATAGTGTAAGCCCCTGATTTTCAAAAAAAATTTTAAACTAGTGTTAATTAATTATTAAATGTCATTATTGGTTTTAAAATAATTTAATATGATTTTAGGAATTTTCTAGAATTTTTAAATGAATTTTAAATGAGTTTTAAATACAAAAATATCATTTTGTAATTTTCTGAATTGTTTTAATAGTGTTTTGCAATTATTAGAATTGTTAGTATATCAGTTTGTAAATAGGAAATTATTTTTAATTAGGAAATGCAATTATTATTTTGCATTTTATTTATGTTAATTCATTTGTGTAAATTCCTAATTTCTAAGGACCCTACTGCAAATCTACCAAACCCCCCCCGACCAACTCTCTCTCTCCTCCAGCTCACTCACCCACCCCCGTTGACTCGCTCGGCTGCCCGACCGACTCGCCGCCCTGCCCCCGCCGAATCCGGCTGACCCCACCGACCTCAAACCCCCTATAAAACTCCCTCTACCCCCTCCGACCTAAACCCTAACCCTAAATTGCCCCCACAGCAACCGACGACCCTCTTCTTCCCCGACGAGCCCCTAAACCCTAACCCTACTCCGACGAGCTCCGCCCAGCCCCACCGTCGACTTCCACCGCCCCCGACCACCATCAGTCGACGCGCGGCGACGAGGCGACCCCAGCGCCACTGGAGCGCCCCGACCCCGACGTCTCCTCCGCCGTCCCCGACCTTCGTTTCACCCTGAGTTGATCGGACACGTAAGTGTCAGCTTCGTTTCGTGTCGGTTGTGTCTCGATTTCACGTGAGAGACTCGCCAGGACACGGGGATGTTCGTCCAGTAGCTGGACACGAGAATTAGGGTTCGTGCGTGTCGTGCGAAGCACGGACACGAGAAAACCCTGTGTCCTTAACTGTCAGGACACAGGATGGTTTTTATATTTTTTTTTAAGTATTATCAACCTAAAACGAAATAAAATAAACCCAAACCTATTCCTAACAATCGGGCCAACTGGCCCACTGGCCAGCGCGCAGTAACTAAAACCCTCCCCCCCTGCTCGGTTAGCCCGAGTTCGAGCCCCCCTGCTGCTGTTTCTTTTCTTTTTCTTTTCCTTTTCTTTTTTCTTTTTTTTTGTTTTTATATATAATTATATATATATATGTATACATATATTTGTATATATGTATATATGTATTATTATACATACTATATTTAGGTATATATAGTTGCTGTTTTTATATATATATATGAATATACTTCATTATTTTATGTATGTATATATATATATATATGTGTATTATGTATACATATATATTTATGTATATATATTTCCTTATGTATATATATTATTATATATATACTATTATATATATATATGTATACATTAATTTTGTATATATATATATATATATATATATATATATATATATATATATATATATATATATATATATATGTTATATAGATGAGTATTTTCTTATATGTATGTATATATACATATATTTGTATATATATATATAAATATATGTATATATATGTTTGTATATATATAAAAAAAAAAAAAAAACATATATTTGTATATATATATATATATATATATATATATATATATATATATATATATATATATAATATATAGTTGGGCATTTTCCTATATATATAAATATCCCTATATTTATATATATATATATTATTTCCTATATGTATTTACTTAGCTTAGTGTAAATTATTTATATAAAATAATGTTCATACTTTTATAGTTACTATGTAAAACTTTACCTTATTAAAATAATAATATTTATTTTGACTATTACCAAATTATATTTTTATTGTATTTAAATTACTGCAACCATTTGGTGTCCAAGCCTAGCATGGGTATTTGGGCTCAAATCTGTTTTCACACATTCAAGACCTGTACAAGTCATATTGGACTTGATTCATGGCCTTGGGTCCTGTATTTGAACTTTGGTTCAAATTATATACATGGACAAAATACGCAGATAATTAATTATTGTGTGCATTGCTGTTTTTGATTTTCTAAAAATACTTAAAGTATTGCTAAAATTATGGAAAAATAGTTTTTAGATACTATGTTAAGTTAGCTAATTTAGTATAATTTTTGTAGTATTTAATTTACTGTTTTGCCACTAGTTTGGCATATGAAACCAAAACTCATTTTCTGTATACTTAGGAAAACTGATTTTTATAAAATATTTGTACTGGTTAATAAATTCCAGAAAAATTATAATAAATTTCTATAGTTAGCAAGGATCGTTTTGGTACTTTGTTTTATGCAAAACTAGACTTTTTGTCTATCTCTAAAATTGTTAGAACACAATGATCTTTTGATTTATTTATTGATTAATTACGACTTGTAGCTTTTTGTGTTATTTGGAGTTTTTAGTCGTGTTGAACCCCATCCCTCACTAGAGTAAAGACCCTAGAAAGTTAGTTAACATAGTGTGTCACCCCACATTGGTCTCCTATGCCAAGTCATCATTTTGGCTAGGTGCCCAAATCACAAGTCGTGTTTCACCAATTAGTGTCCTAGTATTTTAGCTTAGTGTAAAACTAAGTTGTTGTATTTACTTCTACAGTGACGAGCTACCAGACATCCATAGCATTGTTATCGCAGCTTGTTTTGTTTTGCTTTGCTAGAGGCAAGTACTTTCTACGAACTTTACATATTGTCACATAAATGAACTGCAAACCCCACCATGTTAAATGCTGATCCTTGGGGTAGCAAGTTAGATCTCTACATGTTGTACTCTCAGTTACTACCATGCTTAGAACAGTCTTGATGTATCTCTCACATGATTAGAATATGGGTTATGGGGAAACTGATAGTAGAGTACGTGATCATACCCCCTCTTCAGTACCGAGCAAAGTTACATTTTATATGATACTGCGCCGTAGGCCTTACTCTCCAAGCTGTATTTGTACGTGTGTACATATATCGCCTTTACACTTGTACGTATGTACATTTTATTTATATTGTGCCTCAGTACATTGTACACCTATTGACCGATCACGTACCTGCTACAGTTTTAAACATTACATATACATCTGTCTCTATGACATATGTGTCCTTACCATGATAGACTATGTGATGCCATGCTTTCCAGTTATTCCTCTCATGTTCATTTCCATGTTTCATATGCTAGTTTGCTAGATTTAGTACTTGCTCCCGTCCTGACAGGATAACGTTGTAGGTATTCTTACTGAGGAGGAGTTGCTCTGTGATTCGTATTATGGAGTCACTGCCGAGGACCCGATTTTGCCATACGAGGATGTTCCTGCGGGGAGACTCGTCTAGTTTGCTTAGCTGCTTGGGATACTTAGTGTAGTCATGTATTAGACTATATCATTTTGTAACTGGACATGTATCCAGTTTTATATTTCAGTTTACTTGTACTTGGATATTTTACTATATACGACGACTTTTGTGTTTGGAGCATTTATGATTCTTCTTCACTTATAGAACTGTTGGTACATTTAGTCTTATCTTGTTATCTCTAGAATAGCTTACTGCGCTTTATCTTAAGCGTAGGCTGGACATGGCTCGGCCCGGCCCAACAATTTGGGTAGCGGGTCGTGACATATTTTTTTGGCGGCCCATGCAGGTCCTGACTAAACTGTTTGGTTACGTTATTGTACCAAGCATGCCTGCAATTAGGAACTTAAGGTAATTAGACAACATTAGGAAAGACGCTTAGAGCACTTAGAGGAATGCTAGGATTGCAACATAGGAAATACATCACATGTTTGCTATTATAATTAGATTTTCTTGTATATGATTGCTTACTTTAAACAAGTCCTTATAAGTCTTTTTATGTAATTTAGATGGTGCTTACTCGCTCGTCCCAGTATGTTACCCCCGAGAATGGGGCCTTCCATATCCAGTCAGCTGACCGGTTGACTGATACACCTCCACCTACCACATTTCCCCACTCCACAGATCCACAGACCCAGATACCACCTTCCATATCCCAGGCCCGGCAGGACCCGATACTTCCACCACCCCCTATTACTATACCCACCCAGGCTTCCGTCACTCTCGACGGGACCCAGCTGCTCACACTGATCCAGGGGTTCCTAACAACCCATCAGGAGCAGACTACCCTACTCCGCCAGAGCATGGAGCGTTCTGAGGGACGTCCCGTGGACCCACCACCTGTAGAGCCACGGCAGAAAGCGGGGACGGTCAAGGACTTCATGGGTCTGATTCCCAAGGAGTTCTCAGGGACTGAGGGCATAGTAGTAGCTGATGACTGGCTAGATTCTGTAGAGAGGAAGCTTCTGGGAGTTAGGATGCCGGATGACCTTCAGGTCGAGGCAGCAGGATTTCTGCTAATAGACTTAGCAGGAGTCTGGTTCAGGAATGAGCCGTTGTTCGCGAGAGGTAGAGCCACCTGGGACCAGTTCAAGACCCAGTTCAAGAAGAAATTATTCTCGACCACTGCTAGAGTAGCCATGGGGCTACGATTCCAGAACATCCAGCAGGGGAACCGTTCTGTTGATGACTATACAGGAGAGTTTAGTCGCTTGAGCCATTTTGCTCCTAGTCTGGTTGCTGATCCAGAGGAGATGACCCGTAGGTTTTGCCATGGTCTAGTTCCAGACATTGGCATTCTTATAGTGGCGAATGGTACGACTGACTACTACCAGAGCCTAGAGTTGGCCCGGAGCATTGAGAAGCGTCTTCTGTCTAGCAAGAGGCCGGCTTCTGTACACCATGAGGGACCGTCCAAGCGTCAGGCTTTCCAGCAGAGAGCGCCGACGCCACCCCCGCAGACTTACCATCCCCCTACACCGCATCGTCAGACCCCGCCAGTTAGTGCCCCGGGACCCCGACATCAGCAGCAGCAGCAGAAGGGAGCTATATGTTCTTTCTGCGGAAGACCAGGGCATGAATTCATCGTCTGCAGGAAGAGGTTAGGGCAGTGTTTAGCTTGTGGGTCTGCTATCCATCAGATTCGGGACTGTCCAGTAGCCAAGGGACCCCAGGGGAAGACTTATAGCCTAGTCCTTGAGCCGAAGCCGGAACAGGTTTCGGAAGGTTAGTTTCGATCGTAGCCTTAGTCATTTGTTGCATTGCTTGCTATGTTAGAATATTGTCGGGTCTTCAATCCTTGTGAATTTCGAGGACGAAATTTTTCAAGGAGGAAAGACTTGTAAGCCCCTGATTTTCAAAAAAAATTTTAAACTAGTGTTAATTAATTATTAAATGTCATTATTGGTTTTAAAATAATTTAATATGATTTTAGGAATTTTCTAGAATTTTTAAATGAATTTTAAATTAGTTTTAAATACAAAAATATCATTTTGTAATTTTCTGAATTGTTTTAATAGTGTTTTGCAATTATTAGAATTGTTAGTATATCAGTTTGTAAATAGGAAACTGTTTTTAATTAGGAAATGCAATTATTATTTTGCATTTTATTTATGTTAATTCATTTGTGTAAATTTTTAATTTCTAAGGACCCTACTGCAAATCTACCAAACCCCCCCCCCGACTAACTCTCTCTCTCCTCCAGCTCACTCACCCACCCCCGTTGACTCGCTCGGCTGCCCGACCGACTCGCCGCCCTGCCCCCGCCGAATCCGGCTGACCCCACCGACCTCAAACCCCCTATAAAACTCCCTCTTCCCCCTCCGACCTAAACCCTAACCCTAAATTGCCCCCACAGCAACCGACGACCCTCTTCTTCCCCGACGAGCCCCTAAACCCTAACCCTACTCCGACGAGCTCCGCCCAGTCCCACCGTCGACATCCACCGCCCCCGACCACCATCAGTCGACGCGCGGCGACGAGGCGACCCCAGCGCCACTGGAGCGCCCCGACCCCGACGTCTCCTCCGCCGTCCTCGACCTTCGTTTCACCCTGAGTTGATCGGACACGTAAGTGTCAGCTTCGTTTCGTGTCGGCTGTGTCTCGATTTCACGTGAGAGGCTCGCCAGGACACGGGGATGTTCGTCCAGTAGCTGGACACGAGAATTAGGGTTCGTGCGTGTCGTGCGAAGCACGGACACGAGAAAACCCTGTGTCCTTAACTGTCAGGACACAGGATAGTTTTTATATTTTTTTTAAGTATTATCAACCTAAAACAAAATAAAATAAACCCAAACCTATTCCTAACAATCGGGCCAACTGGCCCACTGGCCAGCGCGCAGTAACTAAAACCCTCCCCCCCCCGCTCGGTTAGCCCGAGTTCGAGCCCCCCCTGCTGCTGTTTCTTTTCTTTTTCTTTTCCTTTTCTTTTTTCTTTTTCTTTTTGTTTTTATATATAATTATATATATATATGTATACATATATTTGTATATATGTATATATGTATTATTATACATACTATATTTAGGTATATATAGTTGTTGTTTTTATATATATATATGAATATACTTCATTATTTTATGTATGTATATATATATATATTTTTTTTTTTTTATATATATATATGTGTATTATGTATACATATATATTTATGTATATATATTTCCTTATGTATATATATTATTATATATATACTATTATATATATATATATATATGTATACATTAATTTTGTATATATATATATATGTTATATAGATGAGTATTTTCTTATATGTATGTATATATACATATATTTGTATATATATATATATATAATATATAGTTGGGCATTTTCCTATATATATAAATATCCCTATATTTATATATATATATATATATATATATTATTTCCTATATGTATTTTACTTAGCTTAGTGTAAATTATTTATATAAAATAATGTTCATACTTTTATAGTTACTATGTAAAACTTTACCTTATTAAAATAATAATATTTATTTTGACTATTACCAAATTATATTTTTATTGTATTTAAATTACTGCAACCATTTGGTGTCCAAGCCTAGCATGGGTATTTGGGCTCAAATATGTTTTAACACATTCAAGACCTGTACAAGTCATATTGGACTTGATTCATGGCCTTGGGTCCTGTATTTGAACTTTGGTTCAAATTATATACATGGACAAAATACGCAGATAATTAATTATTGTGTGCATTGCTGTTTTTGATTTTCTAAAAATACTTAATGTATTGCTAAAATTATGGAAAAATAGTTTTTAGATACTATGTTAAGTTAGCTAATTTAGTATAATTTTTGTAGTATTTAATTTACTGTTTTGCCACTAGTTTGGCATATGAAACCAAAACCCATTTTCTGTATACTTAGGAAAACTGATTTTTATAAAATATTTGTACTGGTTAATAAATTCCAGAAAAATTATAATAAATTTCTATAGTTAGCAAGGATCGTTTTGGTACTTTGTTTTATGCAAAACTAGACTTTTTGCCTATCTCTAAAATTGTTAGAACACAATGATCTTTTGATTTATTTATTGATTAATTACGACTTGTAGCTTTTTGTGTTATTTGGAGTTTTTAGTCGTGTTGAACCCCATCCCTCACTAGAGTAAAGATCCTAGAAAGTTAGTTAACATAGTGTGTCACCCCACATTGGTCTCCTATGCCAAGTCATCATTTTGGCTAGGTGCCCAAATCACAAGTCGTGTTTCACCAATTAGTGTCCTAGTGTTTTAGCTTAGTGTAAAACTAAGTTGTTGTATTTACTTCTACAGTGACGAGCTACCAGACATCCATAGCATTGTTATCGCAGCTTATTTTGTTTTGCTTTGCTAGAGGCAAGTACTTTCTACGAACTTTACATATTGTCACATAAATGAACTGCAAGCCCCACCATGTTAAATGCTGATCCTTGGGGTAGCAAGTTAGATCTCTACATGTTGTACTCTCAGTTACTACCATGCTTAGAACAGTCTTGATGTATCTCTCACATGATTAGAATATGGGTTATGGGAAAACTGATAGTAGAGTACGTGATCATACCCCCTCTTCAGTGCCGAGCAAAGTTACATTTTATATGATACTGCGCCGTAGGCCTTACTCTCCAAGCTGTATTTGTATGTGTGTGCATATATCGCCTTTACACTTATACGTATGTACATTTTATTTACATTGTGCCTCAGTACATTGTACACCTATTGACCGATCATGTACCTGCTACAGTTTTAAATATTACATATACATCTGTCTCTATGACATATGTGTCCTTACCATGATAGACTATGTGATGCCATGCTTTCCAGTTATTCCTCTCATGTTAATTTCCATGTTTCATATGCTAGTTTGCTAGATTTAGTACTTGCTCCCGTCCTGACAGGATAACGTTGTAGGTATACTTACTGAGGAGGAGTTGCTCTGTGATTCGTATTATGGAGTCACTGCCGAGGACCCAGTTTTGCCGTACGAGGATGTTCCTGCGGGGAGACTCGTCTAGTTTGCTTAGCTGCTTGGGATACTTAGTGTAGTCATGTATTAGACTATATCATTTTGTAACTGGACATGTATCCAGTTTTACATTTCAGTTTACTTGTACTTGGATATTTTACTATATACGACGACTTTTGTGTTTGGAGCATTTATGATTCTTCTTCACTTATAGAACTGTTGGTACATTTAGTCTTATCTTGTTATCTCTAGAACAGCTTACTGCGCTTTATCTTAAGCGTAGGTCGGCCCGGCCCAACAATTTGGGTAGCGGGTCGTGACAGATAGTCCAAGGACGTAAAGCCGTGCTCTGATACCATTATGTCACGCCCCGCTCTCGTCGATCGTCCTCGCTAAGGCGTGATGTCGCACGAGCCTAGATTGTGCTCGTGCAAGGCGGATTCCATAACGGCCGATTTCAGCGGTTGCAACGGGGTCGTCGCACAGAAGTCCCAAGCAGAGACATTGAATAATAGCAGCGGAATTTAGAAAGCAAAATACAAGTCATTGCAAAACACTCTTTTATTGATATTGAAACAAAGGTTATAATGGGGCACAAGACCAAGATTACAAGTCTCTCAAGCTCACTCAAGCTCACTCATCTCACATTACAAGTCACTCAGCTCTCTCTCATCTCTCAATACAAGTCTTGAACCAGTAGAAGCTTCGGAAGACGACGTCCATACATTATGTCCTGTATAAGTCTTGAATACATGCGGCCGTACGCTTCGAATCGCCAAGGAACTCCGTGCCTCGATGCATCCAAGCGAGCTCCACGCCACAAGCTTCTACCTGTGCCTGTGTCACGCCCCAGAACCAGAATACTGGAGAGCGGGGGCAGACATAGCCAGCTACGTATATTGAAGTGCAACCCACCTCGCTATAAGGTCACGGCTATCTAGATACATGAGGGTTTAACTACAAGCTATCAGTCTCCTATGGTCAAGAACAAGCCTATTGTCTCAATCACAAGCAAGTAAGTAAATGTTGCAAGATGTAAGACCACCAAATATACAGTAGTGAGGCGTCCCAAATATTACATATTTAGCTGATCATGAAGCTAGTCGTTACAAAATGTCAGAACTAGCAAGAGTTTAGTCATACATGATCAACCCTAGGATCTGTTAATCATGTTACAGCCCGTAGGCAGACAGTAAGTAAAGGTACAATCGAGCTAACACGTGCTCGTCGGCTAAACGCCTCAAAAGAATAATTTAACAATAAAGTGGAAGGATAAAAAGAAACCCACTCGTTGCCAGGGTTACGCCTGGTGGTCACCATCTTGCTAGAAGACAGGTAGATCCTCTGGTGCTGCTCCGATATCTGGCCATACAAAACCAGCTGGGTCAGACCCCAGAAAGAGCAAGTGCCACAAAGGAGGCTTCACTTAGGAACTAAATCTAGCATATCACAATAAATAGTAAAGATAATTAAAAGATACTGATAATAATTAAGATAACAATAATATATTGAGCACGAAGAAACCATTCAAGTAGCCAGACTGCAACCCTTAAACCAAACAAGGACCGGGGTTGCAATCCTTCGCCTGAATAGAAATTCGCCTCAATTACTATTGATAAGGTAATATATTGAGCACGAAGAAACCATTCAAGTAGCCAGACTGCAACCCTTAAACCAAATAAGGACCGGGGTTACAATCCTTCGCCTGAATAGAAACCCGCCTCAATTACTATTGGTATAGTGAAGACAATAAACGAAGAGAGGACACAGAACTGCTCCGGGAGCCAGGTTACAACCCTTAAACCAAACAAGGACCGGGGTTGTAACCCTTCGCCTGAACAAAACTGGACCCCTGATCTTTATTGTTAAGGCCAGTATAGATAATCATGACGCTGAAATAAGTAAAACATGACGAGCATGGCATGGGGTTACAATAAGACAATAAACGAAGAGAGGACACAGAACTGCTCCGGGAGCCAGGTTACAACCCTTAAACCAAACAAGGACCGGGATTGTAACCCTTCGCCTGAACAGAACTGGACCCCCGATCGTTATTGTTAAGGCAAGTATAGATAATCATGTCATGTCACAATCTTGTACAGGATCAGGACAAGACTAAGCTGAGCTAGATTCCATCCAATCAATCACGGCCAAGCAAAGAGTACGGCTTGATACTTTAACTAACTAGGGTTATCACAGGCCTAGTTACTAGCAAGATGCAATGAGATTATCCCAACAGCCACAAGCCCTGCAGACCATCCGGTTATCCAGGTCGAATGTCCGTTTTTTGAAGAATGCAACACGTGACTGTGTGCTGGAAATGTGCCCTACTCATCGGTAGGCTACAAGTCCACTGAATGCGCCCAGATAACGGGATTGCCTGTAGCTGGAAATCTTTTCATGACTACTGAATTATTCTAGTTAATTAGCCTTAGTCAATTTCAGTAGGTACCCCTGACCGTGGTACTCAGGGATCCCCATCCTAGATATGATGCAAGATAGTGCCAGTTTATTTGTACAAACACAATCGCCCACGGTGTCTAGGCCTTTTATACTTGTCATGTCAGACTAGCTGTCATAATAACATGTCATGATATATCATGTCAGTTTACTTGTTAAGAGTGCGCCACGGCGGGCCACTATCGGGTTCTATTCTTACATTATCGTGAATGAGAGAAACTTGCATAAAATAACTAGTGACGTATTCTTGAAGCTAAGGAAAAGATCTACAACTTTCATGTTTTGAGTTTTTCAAGATTTTAGCTACAAAACAACTTAAACAGGCAAAAGAGTAAAATAGAGCAATTCAGGCAAATGGGATTCCTGTACCAATCGGCGCGTGGGATTCCTGCACCATCGGCGCATGGGATTCCTGCACAATCGGCGCGTGGGATTCCTGTACCAATCGGCGCATGGGATTCCTGCACGAATCGGCGCGTGGGATTCCTGCACCATCGGCGCGTGGGATTCCTGCACGAATCGGCGCGTGGGATTCCTGCACGAATCGGTGCGTAGGATTCCTGCACAATTGACGCGTGGGATTCCTGCACCAATCGGCGCATGGGATTCCTGCAACAATCAGCGCGTGGGATTCCTATACAATTGACGCGTGGGATTCCTGCACCAATCGGCGCGTGGGATTCCTGCACCAATCGGCACGTAGGATTCCTACGCCAATCGACGCGTGGGATTCCTGCACGAATCAGCGCGTGGGATTCCTGCACGAATCGGCGCGTGGGATTCCTGCACCATCGGTGCATGGGATTCCTGCACGAATCGGCGCGTGGGATTCCTGCACGAATCGGTGCGTGGGATTCCTGCACAATTGGCGCGTGGGATTCCTACACCAATCAGCGCATGAGATTCCTGCACCAATTAGCGCATGGGTTTCCTGCACAATTGGCGCGTGGGATTCCTGCACCAATGGGCGCGTGGGATTTCTGCACCAATCGGCGCGTAGGATTCTCACGTTGCGTCTTCAGTACATGCGCGTAGGGAACTTACGCGCATGACACGCTCAGAGTTAAGGGATGCGTTGCCGGGATTTTACAGCACATGGCCTTCCGGGCGTATGGGGGTCATCGTCCCCAAACAGCAAGTTTAGCCATGAAAGTTCCGAAAACTTGTCATGGCCATAACTTACTCATCCGAAGTCGAAATCAAGCGAAACAAAAGCCAAAACTACATGAAATTGAATTCTCTACAACATAGAACCATTAGTTTTCGAAAACTAGTAAGTTTTAGAGATCAAAATCAAGAAAAACCAAAAAGTTACAAACTTAGATCTACAAGAATCCATCCATCAAATCCAAAAATAATAAGTTCTAAAGAGGCTTAGAATCAAGTGAGGAAGAGAATGGAACAATAAAACTTGAGATCCATCATGAAGCAAGTTTGCACTTGCCTAAGCTCTCTCTCTCCCTTCTGGTGGTTGAAGAAGTAATGGTGGAGAGTAAATGAAGAAGGAAGGAAATAATGATGAGAGAGAAAAGGAAGGGGTTATAAATAAGGAGGGTGGTGGTAGGTAGGAGGGTTCACCTTTAGTTCATGATGAACCAAAGCAAACCAAGCCAAGCCGAACCAACCCAATGAATAAACCAATCAATGAAATGCTAGAATAAATCAAGCAGGAAGATATGCAATACGAGTCAAATTACGTACACGTATACCAAGATACGCAATACGAACCACATGCATTATAACTCTACCCACCTTAAAAGAATTCCATCCTCAGAATTTAATTAAGAGGCTAGAGGGACAAGAACAAGCTATACTATTCATAGGCAAGCTATACTAATCAAGCAATCAATTAATTATTCATGCAAGCAAGGAATCGAAGGCATGAGGCATAAGAAAGATATTATACCTCACGAGTCAAGCAGGTCGGGATATCGCGATCGGATATCATCCTCATGCTCCCATGTTGACTCACCCAAAGAGTGATGACCCCAAGCAACTCGGACTAACTTGATAGTCTTGTTCTTGAGTGTCTTCTCTCTTTGGTCCAATATAGACACGGGCGTCTCCTCATACGAAAGGTTGGTACCAACAACCAATTCCGAATGATCCAGGATGTGGCTCGGGTCCAGAATATACCATCGTAGTTGGGATACATGGAATACGTCATGCACCTCACGTAGCGATGGTGGAAGAGCAAGACGATAGGATACATCTCCTACTCGCTCCAGAATATCGAACGGTCCTATATACCTAGGACTAAGCTTTCCCCGTATGCCGAAACGAATGACGCCATGGTTAGGCGAAATCCTCAGGAATGCATGGTCGCTGACAGAAAACTCAAGAGGGCGCCGATGAGAATCGGCCCAATGACGATGGCGGTCTTGGGCAACTCGAAGATGATCTCTGACTCTCCTGACCACTTCAACGGTCTGAGCAATCATTTCCGGACCAAGCATCTGTCTCTCTCCGACATCGTCCCAGGCTAGCGGGGATCTGCACTTCCTACCATACAGTACCTCAAACGGTGCCATCTGGATACTGGCCTGGAAACTGTTGTTGTACGAGAACTCCACCAGGTGCAGGTGATCTTCCTACGATCTACCAAAGTCGAGCGTACAAGATCTCAACATGTCTTCAAGAGTCTGGATTGTGCGTTCTGACTGGCCATCAGTCTGCAGATGATAAACGGAGCTGAACTGGAGGCGAGTTCCCAAACTCTCTTGCAGGCTATGCCAAAAGTGCGACATAAATCTGGAATCTATGTCCGAGGTGATACTGAATGGTACACCGTGAAGCCTGACGATCTGCCTGAGGTACATCTCTGCTAGCTGAGCCGTCGATTGACCAACTCTGAACGGGAAAAAGTGAGCCACCTTCATGAGCCTGTTTATAATAACCCAAATAGCATCTCTGCTAGCCGGAGATCTAGGTAATCCAGTCACGAAATCCATGGTTATATGCTCCCACTTCCATTCTGGAATTGGCAAGGGCTGAAGAAGTCCAGCTGGCCTCTGATGTTCAGCTTTAACTTGTTGGCAAATCAAACATCGAGAGACAAACTGGGCTATCTCCCTCTTCATGCCATTCCATCAAAAGTGCTGACGGATATCACGGTACATCTTCGTACCGTCGGGGTGGATGGAATATTGAGAACTGTAAGCTTCTGTCATGATCTCATGTCTGATATCTCCACTGGGTACACAAAGACGCCTCCCATGCCTAAGTGTACCATCTTATAGATACATAACTCTGGTCTTCGTCCTGCCTCACACTCTGTTTTGCGTCGCTGAAGCTTGGAATCTGCTAACTGCGCCATCTGGATCCTCACGACTATAGTGGACTGAACCTGCACACTGGCCATCAATGCCATACTGGAAGGGAGAACAACTTCTATACCCATCTTCTGAAGATCTGCTAACAGCTCTGGTTGCGCTGTTAGAAAATAAATTTACGGCTCTCCTGCTCAACGCATCTGCAACGACGTTGGCCTTCCCTGGGTGATACTGCAGATTGACATCATAATCTACAAGTAGCTCTAGCCACCTTCTCTGACGCATGTTAAGATCATTCTAAGTGAAAACATACATTAGGCTCTTGTGGTCGGTGAAAATCTCTACCCTATCTCCGTATAAGTAGTGCCTCCATAACTTAAGTGCAAACACTACTGCTACCAATTCTAAGTCATGGGTTGGGTAATTCCTCTCATGATCACGAAGTTGTCGTGATGCATAAGCTATTACCTTCCCATGCTGTTACGACCCGATTCCCAAATTGTTGGGCCGGGCCGAGCCATGTCCAGCCTACGCTTGATTAGAGCGTAGTAAGCTGTTCTAGACAGTCAGGTAATAATGATAAATGTGCTAATAATTAAGATAGTTTAAGAATGATCACAACACAGCTTCTATATAGATAGATGAAAAACCACTAAGTTTGTTATAAATAGTACCCAACCAAAAGTAGTACTGGAGACAAGGTCCAGTTTAAAGGTACAAAATAGCGTCTGTGATAATAACCCAACACTAAGTCAAACTAAGCAGCTAAGCAGGATTCCCTGCTGGAATATCCTCAACTGGAGCTCCATAGTACGGGTCACAAAGCATTTCTTCCTCGGTCAAAATACCTACAACGTTATCCTGTCAGGACGGGAGCAAGTACAACCTCTACTACTAAAGTACTGAATGTATAATGCAAGAGATGTACAACAGGAACATGGTATGATAAGACTGAAAAATAGACATACTGGAATCATGGTAAATCATATAAAGCGGGAAATCATGGTATATCTTGATTATCATTTTAAGACACTCTTGTCAATTGTGGCATATTGTACATTATGTATTAAAACTGGAGCAGGTATGAGATCGGTCAATAGGTGCTATGCTAGTTTACTGCAATGTACGTATGTACATTCCACAAGTCCAGAAACTACATTCTTAGTTTACTGCAATGTACGTAAGTACATTCCACAAGTCCAGAAACCGCACTGCTAGTTTACTGCAATGTACGGGAGTACATTCCACAAGTCCAGAAACTACACAATTAGCATACTGCAATGTAAGTGAGTATATTCCACGAGTCCAGTAACTATACTATCAACTCTCTCATAACCCAGTAATCATCAAGTAAAAGATACGGGAAATAGTGTAAAGCATGGTGGGAACTGGCAATAGTATGAAACATGTTATGATTTGACTTGCTACTCCAAGGATCAGCATTCACATGGGTTGATTAACATTCTTTTATCACATAACAGTGTTTTAACATGTACAATTAACAAAAGACTTGTAACTGGATTAATGGTAATTCACAAGGTTGTCACATGTGCTTAACATTAAAAGACAGTAAATGAGTTTATAGATGTACTTGCCTGGAGCAAAGCAATGCAATGACAATAAAGCTAAGATGTAGAGTGTCCTGGCACTGAAAACATATATATACTCAGACTCTAAGTTACAAGACAATATAAATACACTAGTGATGTGAGAAGGCCAAATTGGACATTGGCTAGGTGAACTTAGCCTAGGGGTTCAAATTAAAGTGATTTGGCATCTAAACTAACACATGGGTCTCCCATATTAAGGCTGGTTAGCAATCCAAATACTAGAAATACACAAAAATCACAAGTCATGACTTAGTCATAATTATTGGTAAAATAAACATTCTGTGCACTGTGTTCTAACAATTTTAGAAAATACTAGAAATCTCCAATAAATGCAAAATAATATACTGACAGAAACCTTGTTAATTATAGAAATTTATTATAATTTTTCTGGGATTTATTACCCAACAGAAGTATTTTATAAAAAAATCAGTTTTCATAAATATATAGAAAATAAGTTCTGGTTTGATATGGCTAAACAGGGGCAAAACTGTCAACAAAATGCTATAAAAATTATATTAAATTGTCTAAATTGACAGAGAATCTAAATACTATTTTTCCAAAATTTTTACAGCAAGCTAAATATTTATAAAAATCCAAAAACAGCAAGTTACATAATTCTGAATTTAAATAATTAATTATCTGTATATTTTGTCCATGTATATAAATGAACCAAGGTTCAAATACAGGACCCAAGACCATGATTCAAGTCCAATATGACTTGTGCAGGCCTTGAATGTGTGAAAACACATTTGGGCCCAAATACCCATGCTAGGCTTGGACACCAAATGGTTGCAGTAATTTAAATACAATAAAAATATAATTTGGTAACAGTCAAAATAAATATTATTATTTTAATAAGGTAAAGTTTTACATAGTAACTATAAAAGTATGAACATTATTTTATATAAATAATTTACACTAAGCTAAGTAAAATACACATAGGAAATAACATATATATATATATATAAATATAGGGATATTTATATATAGGAAAATGCTCAGCTATATATTATATATATATACAAATATATGTATATATACATACATATAAGAAAATACTTATCTATATAACATATATATATATATACAAAATTAATGTATACATATATATAATAGTATATATATTTTATATATATAATAATATATATACATAAGGAAATATATATACATAAATATATATGTATACATAATACACATATATATATATATATACATAAAATAATGAAGTATATTCATATATATATTTATAAAAACAGCAACTATGTATACCTAAATATAGTATGTATAATAATACATATATACATATATACAAATATATGTATACATATATATATATAATTATATATAAAAACAAAAGAAAAAGAAAAAAGAAAAGGAAAAGAAAAGAAAAGAAACAGCAGCAGGGGGGGCTCGAACTCGGCCTGCTGGCTAAGACAGGATGAACCCAAGTGAGCTCGGGCTGGCCAGTGGGTCGGTTCGGCTCGTGTGATAGAATAGGAACTCGTGTAATAATAAACCTAAGTTAGGTTAATGGGTAGGGATTTAGCCCAGACCCGTTAGCAATTTGTTAATGGGTTTTAAAACCCGATAACACGTTTTAAACCCGATAGATAATTATTCAGTTCGTCTCGTGTCCATACAGTCCAGGACACGAGAATATGAAATCTGACACCGTGTCGGCGTGTCCATGCACTGCACGACACGTACGACACGATCTACGCGTGTCCGAGTACGGGGCTGGGTCGTCGTGTCCTGGCGAACAACATACTCGAAAACGAGACACGTACGATACGAAATGGAGACTGCTACGTACGTGTCCGACGAACTCGAGCGTGGAAGAGTGGGCGATCGGCGGCTGGGGGCGTCGGCGTCGTGGCGCAGCGGTGGCGCTGAGTTCGCCTCGGCGTGGCGAACACGTCGACGGTGGTTTGGGTCGACGACGGCGAGCGGTGGTGGTGTAACGAGGGTCGCCGGAGTTGGGGGTCTGTCGAGTTTGGGAGTGGGAAAACGCGGCGGAGCTTGGTCGTGGTGGGGTGGAGACAGTGGTGGTGAGATGAGGAAGACGAGGGGGTTTTATATAGGGGGTGAAGGCGGTGGATTACGGCCGGATTAGGGTTAGGATTAGGGTTTAGTCGCCAGAAAATTAGGGTTGAGGCGGTGGGGGAGATGAGGAGTTTTAGGGTTAGGTCCTCCTTAGTTTAGGAATTACAAACAAGTCCCTGCCCTAATGTTTGTGCAATATCAATATTGCAAAACGAGGCCCGCAGTTTAAGTTTGCAAATAAAATTTGCAAACAGAGTTTGGGAAATTACATAAAGGGTTTAAACAATTCAAAAAAATTACAAAACATATTAAAACAATTCTTTTAATTGCAAAGAGGCATTTTAGGTATTTAAAACCATTTTAAAATCATTTAAAAATTCAGGAAAAATTCCTAATAATTATAATAAAACATTTTAATGCCAAAATAATCATTAATGGCCAATTTAATACTGATTAACAAAAATTTTGAAAAACTGGGGCTGACAAGTCTTCCCTCCTTGAAAAATTTCGTCCTCGAAATTTACAAGAACTGAAGACACGCGAGGCAACTAACGTTTTTAAAAATAATTACAGCGATGACTAAGGCTATCTCCTAATTATGGAACGTCTATGAAACAGGTCTACTGGTCAATGGCTTGGTCTCATGGGTGCAGTTACTAAATGATGGTTTGGCATGAGTCTAGTGATAGGTAACTTAATGAGACACTAGAATCAAACAGTCATATGCAAATAAATTCAACCTGTGGCACCGTCTGTCAAGTATTCTGGCTCTGGCTCTGGGCCCTGCACTGGTACTGCTGCCTGGATGGCTAAAGGGTATGCTCTCCCTGAAGGTCCTCTGGTAAATGGCTTCGCCTTCGGGCACTCCCGAATCATATGGGTGGAAGACCCGCAAGCAAGACACTGGCTCAATTTCTTCCTACAGATGGAGACATCGTACCCTGGCTTTTTGCAGAAGGCACAAGAGACCCACTTCTGTTGCTGTTGCCCCGGATCTCGGGCAAATGATAACTGATGCTGAGGATGAGCTGGTGGAGAATAGGCCTGCTGGTGCTGGGTAGTCGTCCTCTGCTGGAAAGTCTGGTGCTTGGACGGCCCGTCATGATGTGTGGCAGCTGGCCTCTTGCAAGACAAAAGACGCTCCTCGATACCTCGGGCTCTCTCCAGTAGCTGGTAGTAGTCTGTGATCCCGTTGGCCACTAGTAAGATGCTAATGTCCGGGACAAGACCATGGCAGAATCTGCGAGCCATCTCCTCCGGGTCGGCTACTAAGCTCGGGGCAAAACGACTGAGTCTGCTAAACGCACCTGCGTACTCATCGACTGTACGGCTCCCCTGTTGCAGGTTCTGGAATTGCAATCCCATGGCAACTCTAGCGGTGGTGGAGAAGAACTTCCTCTTGAACTGGATCTTGAATTGCTCCCAGTTTTCTCTGCCGCCAATGAACATCGTCTCATTTCTGAACCAGACCCCTGCCAGGTCTGCTAACAAAAATCCTGCTGCCTCGACCCAAAGGTCGTCAGGTAATCTAGCCCCTATGAGCTTCCTCTCTACGGAATCTAACCAGTCATCAGCTACAACTATGCCTTCCGTCCCAAGAAACTCCTTCGATTTTAGGTTCATAAAACTCTTGATACTACCTAGCCTCAATTGATGTTCTATAGGTTGCGAGACGGGGGTATGCTGAGTATTCAGGAGCCCCTGGATCAAAGCCAGTAATTGGGTTCCGTCAAGGAAAACAATAGTCTGGGGAGGCATGATAGGAGGTGGGGGTGGAGGCATCTGGGTCTGCGGGGTAGGAGGTGGTGGAGGTATACCGTCACCTGAGGTGGCGGAATCGGGAGAGTGTGTAGGGTCCATCTATTTATAAAAGACAAAGGAATTATAAGAATAAAGCAAGCAGTCATAAGCAAACAATTTAGTTACACTACCGGTCCTACGCTGTGATGAGTTTTCCTATGTTGCAATCCTAAAATTTCTCTAGGTGTTCTAGATGTTGTTCCTAGTGTTATCTAGTTATCCTTAATTTCTGCAGGCGTGCTTGGTACAGTAACGTAACCAAACAACTTTAGTCAGGACCTGCATGGGCCGCCAAAAAAACATGTCACGACCCGATTCCCAAATTGTTGGGCCGGGCCGAGCCATGTCCAGCCTACGCTTGATTAGAGCGTAGTAAGCTGTTCTAGACAGGCAGGTAATAATGATAAATGTGCTAATAATTAAGATAGTTTAAGAATGATCACAACACAGCTTCTATATAGATAGATGAAAAACCACTAAGTTTGTTATAAATAGTACACAACCAAAAGTAGTACTGGAGACAAGGTCCAGTTTAAAGGTACAAAATAGCGTCTGTGATAATAACCCAACACTATGTCAAACTAAGCAGCTAAGCAGGATTCCCTGCTGGAATATCCTCAACTGGAGCTCCATAGTACGGGTCACAAAGCATTTCTTCCTCGGTCAAAATACCTACAACGTTATCCTGTCAGGACGGGAGCAAGTACAACCTCTACTACTAAAGTACTGAATGTATAATGCAAGAGATGTACAACAGGAACATGGTATGATAAGACTGAAAAATAGACATACTGAAATCATGGTAAATCATATAAAGCGGGAAATCATGGTATATCTTGATTATCATTTTAAGACACTCTTGTCAATTGTGGCATATTGTACATTATGTATTAAAACTGGAGCAGGTATGAGATCGGTCAATAGGTGCTATGCTACTTTACTGCAATGTACGTATATACATTCCACAAGTCCAGAAACTACATTCTTAGTTTACTGCAATGTACGTAAGTACATTCCATAAGTCCAGAAACCGCACTGCTAGTTTACTGCAATGTACGGGAGTACATTCCACAAGTCCAGAAACTACACAATTAGCATACTGCAATATAAGTGAGTACATTCCACGAGTCCAGTAACTATACTATCAACTCTCTCATAACCCAGTAATCATCATGTAAAAGATACGGGAAATAGTGTAAAGCATGGTGGGAACTGGCAATAGTATGAAACATGTTATGATTTGACTTGCTACTCCAAGGATCAGCATTCACATGGGTTGATTAACATTCTTTTATCACATAACAGTGTTTTAACATGTACAATTAACAAAAGACTTGCAACTGGATTAATGGTAATTCACAAGGTTGTCACATGTGCTTAACATTAAAAGACAGTAAATGAGTTTGTAGATGTACTTGCCTGGAGCAAAGCAATACAATGACAATAAAGCTAAGATGTAGAGTGTCCTGGCACTGAAAACATATATATACTCAGACTCTAAGTTACAAGACAATATAAATACACTAGTGATGTGAGAAGGCCAAATTGGACATTGGCTAGGTGAACTTAGCCTAGGGGTTCAAATTGAAGTGATTTGACATCTAAACTAACACATGGGTCTCCCATATTAAGGCTGGTTAGCAATCCAAATACTAGAAATACACAAAAATCACAAGTCATGACTTAGTCATAATTATTGGTAAAATAAACATTCTGTGCACTGTGTTCTAACAATTTTAGAAAATACTAGAAATCTCCAATAAATGCAAAATAATATACTGACAGAAACCTTGTTAATTATAGAAATTTATTATAATTTTTCTGGGATTTATTACCCAACAGAAGTATTTTATAAAAAAATCAGTTTTCATAAATATATAGAAAATGAGTTCTAGTTTGATATGGCTAAACAGGGGCAAAACTGTCAACAAAATGCTATAAAAATTATATTAAATTGTCTAAATTGACAGAGAATCTAAATACTATTTTTCCAAAATTTTTACAGCAAGCTAAATATTTATAAAAATCCAAAAACAGCAAGTTACATAATTCTGAATTTAAATAATTAATTATCTGTATATTTTGTCCATGTATATAAATGAACCAAGGTTCAAATACAGGACCCAAGACCATGATTCAAGTCCAATATGACTTGTGCAGGCCTTGAATGTGTGAAAACACATTTGGGCCCAAATACCCATGCTAGGCTTGGACACCAAATGGTTGCAGTAATTTAAATACAATAAAAATATAATTTGGTAACAGTCAAAATAAATATTATTATTTTAATAAGGTAAAGTTTTACATAGTAACTATAAAAGTATGAACATTATTTTATATAAATAATTTACACTAAGCTAAGTAAAATACACATAGAAAATAACATATATATATATATATATAAATATAGGGATATTTATATATAGGAAAATGCTCAGCTATATTATATATATATATATATATATATATAGACAAATATATGTATATATACATACATATAAGAAAATACTTATCTATATAACATATATATATATATATATATACAAAATTAATGTATACATAAATATATAATAGTATATATATATATTTTTTTTTATATATAATAATATATATACATAAGGAAATATATATACATAAATATATATGTATACATAATACACACACATATATATATATATATATATATATATACATAAAATAATGAAGTATATTCATATATATATTTATAAAAACAGCAACTATGTATACCTAAATATAGTATGTATAATAATACATATATACATATATACAAATATATGTATACAAATATATATATATATAAAAAAAAATATATATATATATATATAATTATATATAAAAACAAAAGAAAAAGAAAAAAGAAAAGGAAAAGAAAAGAAAAGAAACAGCAGCAGGGGGGGGCTCGAACTCGGCCTGCTGGCTAAGCCAGGATGAACCCAAGTGAGCTCGGGCTGGCCAGTGGGTCGGTTCGGCTCGTGTGATAGAATAGGAACTCGTGTAATAATAAACCTAAGTTAGGTTAATGGGTAGGGATTTAGCCCAGACCCGTTAGCAATTTGTTAATGGGTTTTAAAACCCGATAATACGTTTTAAACCCGATAGCTAATTATTCAGTTCGTCTCGTGTCCATACAGTCCAGGACACGAGAATATGAAATCTGACACCGTGTCGGCGTGTCCATGCACTGCACGACACGCACGACACGATCTACGCGTGTCCGATTACGGGGCTGGGGTCGTCGTGTCCTGGCGAACAACATACTCGAAAACGAGACACGTACGATACGAAATGGAGACTGCTACGTACGTATCCGGCGAACTCGAGCGTGGAAGAGTGGGCGATCGGCGGCTGGGGGCGTCGGCGTCGTGGCATAGCGGTGGCGCTGAGTTCGCCTCGGCATGGCGAACACGTCGACGGTGGTTTGGGTCGACGACGGCGAGCGGTGGTGGTGTAACGAGGGTCGCCGGAGTTGGGGTTCTGTCGAGTTTGGGAGTGGGAAAACGCGACGGAGCTTGGTCGTGGTGGGGTGGAGACAGTGGTGGTGAGATGAGGAAGACGAGGGGGGGTTTATATAGGGGGTGAAGGCGGTGGATTACGGCCGGATTAGGGTTAGGGTTAGGGTTTAGTCGCCGGAAAATTAGGGTTGAGGCGGTGGGGGAAATGAGGAGTTTTAGGGTTAGGTCCTCCTTAGTTTAGGAATTACAAACAAGTCCCTGCCCTAATGTTTGTGCAATATCAATATTGCAAAACGAGGCCCGCAGTTTAAGTTTGCAAATAAAATTTGCAAACAGAGTTTGGGAAATTACATAAAGGGTTTAAACAATTCAAAAAAATTACAAAACATATTAAAACAATTCTTTTAATTACAAAGAGGCATTTTAGGTATTTAAAACCATTTTAAAATTATTTAAAAATTCAGGAAAAATTCCTAATAATTATAATAAAACATTTTAATGCCAAAATAATCATTAATGGCCAATTTAATACTGATTAACAAAAATTTTGAAAAACTGGGGCTGACACATGCTGCATCAGAACACATCCTAAACATCTGTCTGAAGTATCACAATATACTGAGAATCCTCCAGTTCCATCTGGAAGCGTGAGAATGGGTGCCGTCATCAAGCCTCACTTTAGCTTCTCAAAAGAATCCTGGCACTCTGCTGTCCAAGAAAACTGCACACCCTTGCGGGTCAACTGGGTCAATGGCGCTAAAATTCGAGCAAAGTCCGAAACAAATAGATGGTAGTAGCTGGCCAATCCAAGAAAACTGTGAACTTCTGCAACCGTGCTAGGTACCGGCCACGTTTCAATGGCCACGATCTTCTGGGGATCCGCTTCTACTTCTCCTCTGGTGATGATATGGCCCAAGTACGAAATGCGATCGAGCCAGAACTCGTATTTACTAAACTTGGCATACAACTGGTGCTCTCTGAGAATCTAAAGAACAACTCTGAGATGTTGCTCATGCTCCGCCTCACTTTTGCTGTAGACCAGGATGTCGTCTAAGAACACAATCACGAACTGATCCAAATAGACATGAAGATACGATTCATGAGGTCCATGAATACAGCCGGCGCATTGGTTGTTCCAAATGGCATCACAAGGAACTCCCAATGCCCATACCTAGATCTAAAAGCTATCTTCGGGATGTCCTGCTCTCTGACTCTGATCTGATGATATCCAGAGCGCAAATCAATCTTCGAGAATACTGTCGCTCCTCTGAGTTGATCAAACAAGTCATCTATCCTCGGAAGAGGGTATCTATTTTTTTATTGTTACTGAGTTCAAGGTACGATAATCTACACATAATCTGGACATACCATCCTTCTTTTTCACAAGAAGCATAGGGGCTCCACAAGGCGATCCACTTGCATGAATGAATCCCTTGGTTCTAAGTTCTTCAATCATCTTGTACAATATCTCTAATTCTGACGGCACCATCCTGTAGACTCTCTCTGACACTGGGGCTGTTCCGGGAATCAAGTCGATGGTGAACTCGATCTCTCGCTCTGGCGGCATCCCTGGAAGCTCTTCTGGGAAAACATCTAGGAACTCCTCGACTATCCGAGGTAACTGCACTGCTGCTACTGTCATCCGCAACACTGGAGGAGAAGGTTGAACTTCGTCTCGGGAAAAGAAAAACTCTGGCTCGCCTGGAATGCTAAAAGCAACCCGGCCGATATGGCAGTCTATCCTAGCATGCTGGTCCATCAACCAATCCATCCCTAAGACCACATCATAATCGGCCATCGGGAACTCAATCAATCTAGCGGGGAACTCTCTACCGCTAACTACGATCCGACACGAGAAAAATATTCTATCTACTCCCACAAGTCCATTACCAGTAAGTATATTGAGCCTTACTGATAATGACTCGGGCTCCAATCCTATCCGTGTCGCGAATCGTGCAGACATAAATGAATATGAGGCACCAGAATCAAATAATACTGAAGTTAGAAAGGTGTTGACGAGAATAGTACCTGCCACTACCTCACCTGGTGCTATTCCTTCTTCTTCCATAGTTAAAGCCAGCACTTGACCATGTCCTCTGGGTGCGGGTCCCCTCTGCTAAAAATTCCCCTGCCTGCTCTGGATCAGGGCTTGGGCTTGGATATACTGCTGCGGTCCCTGCTGCTGGAATACCTGGGCCTGCATCGGTAATGGTCTCGGGAACGGGTACAGCAGCTGCTGCTGCTGCTAGACTGGTGCTGGTCCTCTAACCGAAGGACTAGAGAAGGCCGATGAACTCCCCCTATTCGGGCAATTTCCAACCTTGTGGTCCGGGGCACCGCAAACCAAGCACAAATCCTGTGCTCTGCGACACTCTGATACCACATGCCCTAGCTTCCCGCAGTGTGAATATCCCACTGCGGAAGACTGCTTCTGCTTCTGCTGCTGAGGGTGCATCGGGGTTGAATGCTGAACCGACGTTACTGAGGCCGCCCGCCTCAGAGCTTCAATGGTCAAAGCCCTGGCTGCCGGGGCTGGTACTGAAGAATGATTCATCTGGCTGTGGGATCGCTTTCGACCTCCAGTCCTATCTACGATCCTTTGGGAGGTATACTCGTGCCTCCGAGCTGCCCTCAATACTGTATCAAAAGTCTGATGCTCAAACTGCTCCACTGCCAATAGAATCTCCAGATGAAGCCCCTGCTGGAATCGCTGGGCTCTATCGAACTCGGTTGCTACCAAGGTGGGAGCAAACCGACTAAGTCTCGAAAACTCGGCCGCATATCCGTCAACCGTCCTGCCCATCTGCTTCAGATTGGTGAACCTCGTCTGTAGATCATACCGAGCTACAGCATCAAAATACTTGGTCTGAAATCTCTTCCTGAATACTGCCCATTAAATAGGGGCCGCTAATCCATCGGCCTGCGCTGCCCACCAGCTGCGGGCAAGATCTAGTAACTGTAGGTACACTACGGCCACCTTCTCGTTCTCTAGAGTCCTGGCTTCTTCCAGAATCACCTCTGTGTCCTGAAGCCATGCATCTACAGCAATCTCATCTTCACTGCCATCGAAGAAGGGAGGGTTCAAGCGCTTGAAGTTGTTGGCTGCGCTATTACCCTGATGACCTCCTCTGGTCAAAGCATCTGCCACCGCCTGGTGCAAGGCATCTCCTCGACGATCCTGGGAGGCTAATAGTGACCTGATGAGACCCACCAAAGTGCCATCATCAGGCTCTGCAGGCTGGACGGGCTGAATTGGTGGTTCTCCTCCGGTAGGCACGACTCTGGAGGCTACTCCAGAATGTTGGGCTTGATCTCCAGGTTGCTGCTGGTCAACGGGAGGTGCTTCGCCTTACTGATCGGCAGGTCCAGGAACAATGCCGCTGAAGAAGACGACATAGGGAACAATAAGGAAGGACCAGGACAGATCAACGATAGAAGCATGTGATCAGGCCAAGAATTCAGGGATTCAGAGGATACGAGTAGAGATCAAGGGCGAGTACTGATTGAGATATCTATTCGGTAAACCCTCACATATCTTGAATTACAAGACCTGCATGGGCCACCACTTAAACCATGTCACGCCCCAGAACCAGAATACTGGAGAACGGGGACAGACATAGCTAGCTACGTATATTGAAGTGCAACCCACCTTGCTATACTGTCATGGCTGTCTAGATACATGAGGGTTTAACTACAAGCTATCAGTCTCCTATGGTCAAGAACAAGCTTATTGTCTCAATCACAAGCAAGTAAGTAAATGTTGCAAGATGTAAGACCACCAAATATATAATAGTGAGACGTCCCAAACATTACATATTTAGCTGATCATGAAGCTAGTCGTTACAAAATGTCAGGACTAGCAAGAGTTTAGTCATACATGATCAACCCTAGGATCTGTCAATCATGTTACAGCCCGTAGGCAAACAGTAAGTAAAGGTACAATCGAGCTAACACGTGCTCGTCGGCTAAACGCCTCAAAAGAATAATTTTACAATAAAGTGGGAGGACAAAAAGAAACCCACTCGTTGCCAGGGTTACGCCTGGTGGTCACTATCTGGCTGGAAGACAGGTAGATCCTCTGGTACTGCTCCGATATATGGCCATACAAAACCAGCTGGGTCAGACCCCAGAAAGAGCAAGTGCCACAAAGGAGGCTTCACTTAGGAACTAAAACCAGCATATCCCAATAAATAGTAAAGATAATTAAAAGATACTGATAATTATTGAGATAACAATAATATATTGAGCACGAAGAAACCATTCAAGTAGCCAGACTGCAACCCTTAAACCAAACAAGGACCGAGATTGCAATCCTTCGCCTGAATAGAAACCCGCCTCAATTACTATTGATAAGGAAATATATTGAGCACGAAAAAACCATTCAAGCAGCCAGACTGCAACCCTTAAACCAAACAAGGACCGGGGTTGCAATCCTTCGCCTGAATAGAAACTCACCTCAATTACTATTGTTACAGTGAAGACAATAAACGAAGAGAGGACACAGAACTGCTCCGCGAGCCAGGTTACAACCCTTAAACCAAACAAGGACCGGGGTTGTAACCCTTCGCCTGAACAGAACTGGACCCCTGATCTTTATTGTTAAGGCCAGTATAGATAATCATGGCGCTAAAATAAGTAAAACATGACGAGCATGGCCTGTGGTTACAATAAGACAATAAACGAAGAGAGGACACAGAACTGCTCCGGGAGCCAGTTACAACCCTTAAACCAAACAAGGACCGGGGTTGTAACCCTTCGCCTGAACAGAACTGGACCCCCGATCGTTATTGTTAAGGCAAGTATAGATAATCATGTCATGTCACAATCTTGTACAGGATCAGGACAAGACTAAGCTGAGCTAGATTCCATCCAATCAATCATGACCGAGCAAAGAGTACGGCTTGATACTTTAACTAACTAGGGTTATCACAGGCCTAGTTACTAGCAAGATGCAATGAGATTATCCCAACAGCCACAAGCCCTGCAGACCATCCGGTTATCCAGGTCGAATGTCCGTTTATTGAAGAATGCAACACGTGACTGTGTGCTGGAAATGTGCCCTACTCGTCGGTAGGCTACAAGTCCACTGAATGCGCCCAGATAACGGAATTGCCTGTAGTTTGGAATCTCTTCATGACTACTGAATTATTCTAGTTAATTAGCCTTAGTCAATTTCAGTAGGTACCCCTGACCGTGGTACTTAGGGATCCCCATCCTAGACATGATGCAAGACAGTACCAGTTTATTTGTACAAATACAATCGCCTACGGTGTCCAGGCCTTTTATACTTGTCATGTCAGACTAGCTGTCATAACAACATGTCATGATATATTATGTCAGTTTACTTGTTAAGAGTGTGCCACGGCGGGCCACTATCGGGTTCTATTCTTACGTTATCGTGAATGAGAGAAACTTGCATAAAATAACTAGTGACGTATTCTTGAAGCTAAGGAAAAGATCTACAACTTTTATGTTTTGAGTTTTTTAAGATTCTAGCTACAAAACAACTTAAACAGAAAAAAACAGTAAAATAGAGCAATTCCGGCGCATGGGATTCCTGCACCAATCGGCACGTGGGATTCCTGCACCATCGGCGCATGGGATTCCTGTACAATCGACATGTGGGATTCCAGCACGAATCGGCCGTAGGATTCCTGCACCAATCGGTGCGTGGGATTCCTGCACAAATCGGCGCGTGGGATTCCTGCACGAATCGGCGCGTGAGATTTCTGCACGAATCGGCGCATGGGATTCCTGCACCATCGGCGCATGGGATTCTTGCATGAATCGGCGCATGGAATTCCTGCACGAATCGGCTCGTGGGATTCCTGCACCAATCGGCGCGTGGGATTCCTGCACGAATCGGCGCGTGGGATTCCTGCACGAATCGACGCGTGGGATTCCTGTACCATTGGCGCATGGGATTCCTGCACGAATCGGTGCGTGGAATTCCTGCACGAATCGGCGCATGGGATTCCTGCACGAATCGGCGCGTGGGATTCCTGCACGAATCGGCTCGTGAGATTCCTGCACCAATCGGCGCGTAGGATTCCTGCACCAATCGGCGCGTGGGATTCCTGCACGAATCGACGCGTGGGATTCCTGCACCATTGGCGTATGGGATTCCTACACGAATCGGCGCGTGGGATTCCTGCACGAATCGGCGCATGGGATTCCTGCACAATTGGCGCGTGGGATTCCTGCACCAATCGGCGCATGGGATTCCTGTACCAATCGGCGTATGGGATTTCTGCACAATCGACGCATGGGATTCCTGCTCCAATCGGTGCATAGGATTCCTGTACGAATCGACGTTGGGATTCTCACGTTGCGTCTTCAGTACATGCGCGTAGGAAACCTACGCGCATGACACGCTCAGAGTTATGGGAGCTCAGAGTTATGGGATGCGTTGCCGGGACTTCATAACGCATGGCCTCCCGACGCATGGCCTCCCGTGCGCATGGGGGTCATCGTCCCCAAACAACAAGTTCAGCCATGAAAGTTCCGAAAACTTGTCATGGCCATAACTTACTCATCCGAAGTCAAAATCAAGCGAAACAAAACCCAAAACTGTATGAAATCGAATTCTCTACAACATAGAACCATTAGTTTTCGAAAACAAGTAAGTTTTAGAGATCAAAACCAAGAAAAACCAAAAAGTTACAAACTTACATCTATAATAATCCATCCATCAAATCCTAAAATGCCAAGTTCTAAAGAGGCTTAGAATCAAGTAAGGAAGAGAATGGAACAATAAAACTTGAGATCCATCAAGAAGCAAGTTTGCACTTGCCTAAGCTCTCTCTCTCTCTCTCTCTCTCTCCCTCCTGGTGGTTGAAGAAGTAATGGTGGAGAGTAAATAAAGAAGGAAGGAAATAATGATGATAGAGAAAAGAAAGGGGTTATAAATAAGGAGGGTGGTGGTAGGTAGGAGGGTTCACCTTTGGTTCATGATGAACCAAAGCAAACCAAGCCAAGGCGAACCAATCCAATAAATAAACCAATCAATAAAATGCTAGAATAAATCAAGCAGGAAGACATGAAATACGGGTCAAATTACGTACATGTATACCAAGATACGTAATACGAACCACAGGCATTACAGCCTGCACATAAAAACTATGTGGGTATCAGTACTCAACTGTACTGGTAGAGTGAGCTCCTCGCCAACCCATACAAAACCAACATGTTTGATTTACTTTGTGCAACATAGCCCATTCTTATCAATTGTCTTTCTAGTCTTGTCTTAGGATCAATTTTATGACAAACGCCTTGGCATATTTGTGCCTGAGGACCATCCCGTGCTTACAACAGTAACGTCCACTCAACAACGTTAACCTATCAAGTCGTGCTTGCCTTACGGCCATAATCAGAGATACAACTACACGATAGACTCCATTTCCTTGCCTCTAGACCATTCTCGTGCTTGTATTTTCAACGTACCGACTCATACTTGTATTTTGTGCCATACTTTGTGATGTAACGACTCGATCGTGCCATGAACTCGATTCGTTCTTCAATATCTTTGAGGCAGTGCCTCCTCGCTAAGTCTTGCCTATACTTGTGTTGGGACGACGCGGTCGTGCCTCATATTTCGAGGTCGTGCCCTGAAACTCAACGTAATTTCACCAAACTTGTCCTACGGCCCTTCTCGACTTAACTCGCAATAGCTCAAGTCTAACTCATGCAACTCTATGCCAACGACTTAACACTCGACGCCACATCTCGTGCCGAAGTACGTCGCCTTCGTTGTAGCCAAATCTTAGGCCCAAATATTGTGTCTTCTAACTGCATACACATTCAACTCAACTCAATCCAAGGCACACACACGGATTGCCGCCCATGCTGACAATATGAATGGTCACTGGCATTAACTAGCCATCGTGGATATAGCCTGACATTCGGGACCCTTGCACCGCAGGTAGCGATCCCCGATGTAAGTCCCCGAACTACCAATTGCCTATTACCCAGCTCGGCTATACCGTGTTTCCTCCTAGGCCGAGTCAGTCCCGTGGCCCCGGGTTGTCGCTCGAAGAAACATCGCCCTTATGGACAAGTTGTCCATGACCGCGCACCTATGCTAACTTCTAGACTTAACGTAACTGCATGGTCTCATCATCATCATTTAGTTCCTTTGCTTTACTTCTTTCACTTTTCATACTTCCTTTTGCAGAGCCCAAACCAGGGTTGTCTCGGCGACTGAACTACAGTCCCGACATATTTTCTCTCGACGACTAACCATCACTTAGACCAAACATTTCTTTGAAACTCCCGGAATGGCTACTGCATAGCCTTGCCACTTAACTTGAACATAACGTGTTTCTTAAGTATTGACAGACCGTGGCTAACTTTCTACTGAACCAACTGTGGCTCGTGCCTTAAACCATTTCGTGTTCTACGCAACGCTATCGCCCAAGTCATACCTCATATGAGGGGTCTTGGGATCGTGGGACTATTTAACTTGACAACCGCAGAATGAGCGGGACAACACTTGGAATGACTTAGGTCGACCGGCATAACTTTTCCTAACTTACTCAAGCCTACAACTTAACCCGAGGGACGAGCAAAGGCTATGCCAAGCCTTGCGCAGTGGAAGCGTGCATGCTTTATCGAGCATTTACGCGGGCGACGCCTATGACTTAGGCAAGTTCATAATTTTGTGTCGAAGACCAACTTTCCTTCTCCCAAGCCACGGGACGAAGGACCGAGTGTCATTTTTAAAAGCACGTCGTGCACCAACTCTAAGTCAACCGTTGGACCTTTCCATATTCTATCTCAATTCGACCCGTCGGAATTACTCCCTTTAGCTATATGGATTCATCTCTTTTATTATTAAGCCTACTTGTGCAAGTTGAAAACATGTGATTTATTATGTGAAGGCAAAGATGAGGCGAGTTCACCGAAACTATCCCACCTGAGCGATATCTTCGAGTCTCCGTTGTAAGGCCAAGTCCGAACGTCGTTGGCATTTCGATTCCTCCGATTGACTGAACGGGACGGGGCACTACAGTCGCTCTTAGTAAACGACTTGATCTCTTTGATCAAGCCCCTGCGGAACCTCCTCGCCTTCACGGCCTCAGCAAGATCCTCCACGAATCTGCCCAGACGGCAGAATGCTCCGACGTACTCCTTAACGATCTGGTTCCCCTGAACCAAACTCTCGAACAGCTCCTCCAAGGCACCAAGTGCTGTATCTGGAATGAATTTCTCCTTGAACAGTTTCTTGAAGGCTGCCCAAGTCTGACCCTCAGTGCCTACTCGGGGGTCCATCTGGTACCAAGTACGGGCCAAGTCCTGCATCTGACTACCCACTGCCTCGATCTTTAACCTGGCCGGTATCTGTGCCAATCGGAATATCTCCTCAATATGATCTATCTAATCATCAGCATTTATGATACCCTTTGTACCTTTGAAGTCCCGGGGTCGCATCTTCTGAAAGGTTTGGATGTCTGGCGTCTTCGGCTGATACTGCTACATCTGCTCTCTCCGTGGCTGGGCAGCCACCAGCACTACTGTCGTCCTGACCAGCTGGTGGGCATCGCTTATGCCCTGTCAGAAGTCGACAGACTAGCTCTGCTGTTGAAGCTGTTGTGCCTCCATGAATCGCTGGAAGAAGGTAAATATTTGAACCGCATCGACTAACCCCGAAGGTGGCTGCTGCTGAAACGTATTCGGTATGACGGGGGAAGACCTCCGAACAGGTGGAGGTGTACCCCCAAAAGCTGCAGAAGCTCCGACATACGAAGTGACAAGAGAAGCTGCGGTCCCTTGGTCCAGTTGGACCGGTCGAGAGGTGGCAGACCTCTTAGCGGTATCCTCCTGGCTGGGACGATGAGATCGTGTCTCCATAACCATCCTGAAGACAGATCAAATAAGGAAATCAATACTGAGAAGGAAGCGATGTCATCAAAGGAGGATAGTTTATTTCAAAGGGAAACAATTTTCAACAAGAATTTAGATGGCAGGAATTTAGATAAGAACTTTTTTTCCTAGTTGTGATTGAGTACCTCAAAACTTATATCCTATATCCTACCACAGGCTGTAGTGACACTCTAGTTCGAGTACCACTACAAAATTGCACTAACTGCGACTCTCAGGACCTGCATGGCCCACCACTAAAAATATGTCACGACCCCCACCTGGTATAAGGGTACAAAAAGTGGGTACATCCAGCCTACGCCGCAGTGTCGGCGGTAGAACGCTGTTCTAAGTCATGAACATAACTAACCACAATATGATATACTCTCCAAACGGAGGCCAAATCATAAAAGGTACATCTCAATCACAAATCTAGAGGTGGAAATAGCACGATGTAAAAGATAAAGAAATCCCCAAAACTGAGGTACAAAACAAAAGTGAAACAAGACCAAGTTAACAACCACAAGTCTCAACATCTCAAATATAATACAACTCTGAAACCACAAACAACAAATGACATCAAGAAAGGAAATAACAGTCTAACTATCTACTCTAGGCAATGATAGGATCCTTAGCAGCTTTCTGAACCTCCTGGGGGTCCAGGTTGCAAGTTTCATCTAAGCTTGCTCCATAGTAGGTAGGGTAGAACTCCTCCTCATCTTCTGTAATATTTTCAACAGGTCCAGTCAGGACAGGAACGAGCACAATACATCTCACACAGTTCATATCATAGTAGAAAATATAAAGCAAGCAATAGAGTAAGATACATGAAATGCCGTAAGAAGATGTACATGAAAATAGGAGAGATATTTGATAACTGAAAATATATACGTGATAAGTAAGAACTGTAAGTAACTAGTGATTTAGAGTACGAGATGGTATGTAATTGGCTTGGGTTGAACATGATATAACATGGGTGTACATGAGGGACACTAGCCAAGAAGGCTGTATTGTACATGATAAACACATAAAAAGTAACAGAGTGAATATGATGGCTAAATCATATGACCATTTATACTCACCCCTACCCACAATCAATACACAAGGATCCAGTCAAGTTACGTTACGAACATGATAGTTTGGTTACACATGAAGCACATGAGAAAATATGGGCGTACATAAAGGCACATAAAATTACATGAGCGTACATGAAGGCACATAAGAGAACATGAGAATACATGAATAACGCAAGAGCAAGGAATACATGATGTACATGAAACATATGACATGACATATCCGATGCGTCCGTTAAGGGGGATAACATCTCATAAAAAGATCCATATAGTACCAATCCGTGATGATAACGTGACAGCATCAAGTAAAGTAATCTAGACCAAGAATATAAGTCCTAGCAAGTATGAAACGGTCAGAGAATGTACTCGCCTGAGATCCTAAATATCTGTGAGAATATACTGTCTGAATCGAGGTATCTAACTCCTATTTAGAGCAAGACAAGTGTAACGCCCCAGTCCCAAAATACGTAGGACTAGGAACGTAGACATGCCAGCTGTATTTATACGAAGTATACTCCAATATATGGAATCCTCGTATGAGTACATAAGCTGTAAAATGCAGTAGAACCAATACTAATCTCATCCACACAAAATAAATAAATAAAAGATCATATAATAAGAATGAATTTGTCTTGATACAATATGTTGGGCGGAGACAAATCCACTACCAACAAAATAAGGAAAATACATAGAAAATGAAATGAGTGGCGAGCGAAGCGAAGACGATCCAAATACAATTATCCTCGAAGAAGTAGCAAAGACCACGGCTAGAGCTAGAACACCTGCGAAAGACAATAGCACACACCTGACAAGACAACCAGGTCCTCAGAGGGACGTAACAAGACACATAATAGCATGCCATATAAACTGAATAAATATTGCTCAATAAGTAAGTCAATCGAATTTATAACATGGTCCAATACGCACCTACTGAACGAGCGTACCATCCCCCAACCAAACAAGGACAGGAGATGGTAAACTAATTCACGGCGACGTATCTTTCCATGCTAAGAATCCGATATGGTATCCGGACCCCAACAAGGTTCAATACCTTCTCATCGAAGTAGTAAGTCACACCTACAACCAAACAAGGACAAGATGTGACAAACTAATCCGCGACAAGTTATTATTCCAAGCCACGGTCAGATACAAGTACCCAAACCAAAAGTACTCGTACCTAACGGATAGGGTAGCCTACCGTTCTAAGTGAAATTTAGTTAAGAACAATCCTTCCAACGCATGGGCCCTGGCTGAATAGGATCGGTGTAGTCCCCCTTGGGCACCAGAGGCCCCATCAGGAAGAGCATGACGTTTCGCAGAATCGTCAGTGGCCGTCAATAATCATGGGTCATCAACCCCGTATCTCCAGCGGAGAGTCCGGGTCACAAGGGAAGTGCATCGAAGCCCATACGCTAAGGAATTGTCCTCCCTGCCCAATGCCTACTGTGTTGTATCCACAACACAAACTACTATAACCGCTAAGTCAAACTAGCATGCAACCTCTATTAGCGGTTATTCCTATCGCACGGCTTGTACGTACTGGTGGCCAGCCAATCACGCACTTCCGTGTTCTACATGCGACACACAACCTCGTGTTACAACGTGTCAAGGCCAATGAATGCAACACACAAGGTGGTCCCTTAAATCTAGGTTAAATTTGTAAGAAAAATAATACACAGCAGGAAACTGAACAGTAAATTCTAACAGTTATGCTATGTATCACAGTTTATTTTGCATAAAGAAAATAATGAACATGCATGAAATATGAGCTAAAATAATTAAACAGCAAATGGCAAGGTGTCTTGCCTGATAGTACGTCTGGTGTGCTGCAATGATCAATGTGGCACGATCTGCAACTTCGGTGCAACAACTATACATGGTGACCTCGGATGGTGGCACGGACAGTTTCATTGGGTCCAGAAGGGTCAAATTGGTTAGGGTAGACATAAGGTAGTCTAGATTGGAAGGAATAGGAACATGATTAGTCATGGTCAAGAATCGATATTCGAGGAGATTTGCAGAAATAAATAAGTAAATATCTTATTTTGAAAAATAGTTTTGATAGTTGTAAATAATTTGTTGAAAGAATACCTTTAGGTAAGAAGATATGCCCTTTTTTTAAAAAAATAATAATAATAAAAAAACCAGTAAGTATAAGAACTAAATTTTGTTAAGTACTATTTTTGGTAAAATCTACCTTTGAGAATAGTTGGAAAAATAACATTTTTATAGAAATTTCTAAAAATAATAATGCTTGCAAAGAAATAGTTTTTTTTTGTAATAAGAGCAACAATAATCATAATAAAATACTATGAATAATACTAATACTAATACTAATACTAATATTAGCAAGTATAATAAAAACACCAAAAAAAATATTTACATATATTTATCCAAAGTTATACTAAGGTCGTATTATAGCCCAAAATAAGGATTAACTATATTATAGTCTAAAATAAGTTATGACAACAAAATCCATCCCTTAAGCTCAATGACCCAATCCAGTACTAAGCCCAAATAATCCTTCTTCCTAATGATTCCTTTTATACCACAAAAACAACAAAGATAATAATAATAAAAATAATAATAATAATAATAATAATAATAATAATAATAATAATAATAATAATAATGATAATGCAGCAGAGTTCTCTCTCCTCCCGAGAGGGAGAGAGATGAATGAAAGAAAATAAAAAAAATATCCAGAAGAAAGAGGAGGGGTGAGAAGTGGGTTCGGCGGAGCGGTCGATGGGAGCGCCAGCTCGGAGAGGCGCAGCGAGGCGAGGCTGGCGCAGGGCGGCGGTCAGCTCGCGGAGAGGAGGAGAGACGCGGGTGTGAAGGGAAGGAGAGCGGAGGGAATCGACGGTCCGGTTGAGGAAGAGGGAGGCCGACGGGCGACGTAGGAGGGTTTGGGTGGAGTTCGTCGGCGGAGCAGGCGGCGGTGGCGCGACGCGGCAGCGACGTTCGGCAACGGGAGAGAGGGGAAGGATCGGGGAGTAGATCGAGAGGGCTTGGGATGGGTGGTGGTCCGGCCGAGAGGCTGGGCGGCTGACGGCGGAGGAGGATGATGGGCGCTGCGGGAGTGGGTTTCCGGCGATGGGGGTTTTTCTCGAGTGTGGCGGACGGCGGGCTCGCCGTGAGCGGCGGTAAGGTGTAGGCGGCGACGCGGCGCGGGGCGGAGGAACTAGGGCACGCGCGGGTCTCGCCAGCGAAGGCCCGGGCAGTGGCGCGCTTGTCTCGGCGCGAGGGGGCAGGCGGAGCTGATGGTGGTCGGGCTCGTCGGCGGACGACGGTTGGAGGCCGGCTACGGGCGACGGACGGAAGGTAAGCGGTGGTGGTTCTGTTTCATTTTTTTGGGTTTTTTGACAATGGTCGTGAAGGCGGTGGTGGTTGGGTTACCGGCCAGTGGCCGTGGGGGCAGGGATGAGTGTGGTGGTGATTTTGGTGGCTGGTTTTTCTTTTTTTTTGCCGTGGTTGTGGCCACGGTGGTCGGGTGTCCAAAGGAGGGTGATGGTCGGTGGTGATTGCGGTGATGGTCGGGTGATCGGGAAAACAGGGTCGTCACGGGTGCGGACAATGTCGGGGTGGCTGCGGTAGTGGAAAATTGGTCGGGGGAATGCCGGGATGGGGTGTTGTGCCTCCTAAGTCAGGGACAGGGGCTGTCGTGGTGGTGATGATCTGTGGCTGGACTGTCGCGGAAGGCGGGGTCGGATTATCGTGGTGGCGAAGTTTGTTGGCGAGGGTGGTGTTGAACTTGGTGGCAGGACAGGGAGTTAGGTTAGGGTTAGAGAATTTGGAATCAAAAATTTAGGGTTTAGAAATTTGGGAAATTAGGTCATGTCCGGTGTGTCGGATCCGACGAGGAATATGTAATTGTAATAAAAAATAGTGGAAGAAAAAGATGGACAAGGACACGATGCACTCACGGTTGATTTTGTGGAGAATTTGTGGATGTGAAAAATTGGAGGAGTACCTGCCTATTTATAGGACGTGGAAATTCCCAATTAGATAGGGATTAGAATTTACTTAAAACCCAAATTAGATATTCATAATTTAATTTAAAAGCAATCAAATCCAAAACCAAATCCCAATCAAAATCTAATTTAAATCAAATCTTAAATTTTTAGTTTAAAATCAATGGAATAAATCTAATTCTATATATGGATATTAATTAATCTATTTAAATAACTCCAAGAATCAAATCATGATTTAAATGGCCAAAATAACTTTCAAATATATTTTCTAAAATACTAATAATATTAATTTCAAAAATTACATTAAAAATTATAAATATATATGTATGCACAAATAAAGTTTTCATACTTATGTTTTTCCTAGTATATAATAAAATATTATTTATATTTAATAACTGCTAAAAACAAAAATGACTTTTATAGCAAGAATAGAAATTATAAAATATTTGGAAAGTGTATAATAAAAATAAAATATTTTTCTAAAATATGTACGCTCGCACATAATCGCACTCGGCGAGCAAATTCGAAAATAAAATTTCGTGCGCGACATATAATACGACTACGCGACGTAAAATACAAAATTTTAAATTAGTACCATTTTAAATAATAATAAAAAAATTAGTAGAAATTTAGGGGTTTTACAACAAGTCAAGATGTACACAAAGGGGTTATAAATGAAGCGTACAATGCATCTACTACATGATTCTAGGTTAATCTGGGCCAAAGTCAACTTTAGTCAACTCTAAAGTCAAACTAGGTCAACTCTAGTCAAACTAGTTAGGGTTTGGTCAACCATGGTTAACTAGTCTAGGTTAGTCATTTCTAGGTCATTCTGGGTCAAAGACAACTCCACAGTCAAACTAGTCAATCTGGTCAACTATGGTCAACTAGTCCAAGTCTAGTCTAGGTTAACCAAGCCAACTCTACTCTTAAGTCTAGTCAAAACCCTCTATCAGAACCATATATATAGATATCATCTATATACAAATCAATGTGTATATATGTATACAAATGGAATCATATATATAGATATATATACACATCCAGTATCCCACAATCATATACTATCTATATACATGCATACTTAAATACATGGTATATATACAACATACTAGGTATATATATATATATATATATATATATATATATATATATATATATATATATATATACACACACATCACCCATATACAAAATATATATATACAACCATACTTGCATTTAGGGAAGGGAAATGAAAGGGGGATAATATACATTATGCACACATACATACTTACCTACAAGAACTCCATGTATACATCCTCTACATGTATACATTCATTCAAATATATATATATATATATATTATATATATAAATCACATACACATGGCATTATTTATATATACATGCTTATATAGAGAGGAGGAAGGGCAAGTGTGTGTATAGGCACATGTGTGTGTGTGTGAATATATGGTGAGTGTAAAAAAATGTGTCAATGAAGTGAGGGGGTATCTCAGTTATCAAAAGATGAAGTTCACATTCATATAAAAAAACAACTTCACATTGAAACCCAAACCAATTCTCAGGAACTAAAAAGGAAATCTCAGTGAAGCTATTGTACTTCACTGTATAGTCAAGATGTTAACATATGTAAATATGTTAACATACACATTGAAAATGGACTCAACATTGAAGGCATATAAACAAAATCTTGTCCCACACAATCCTAGTCTATATACATATCATTACCGTATATATATAACCTACAAATTCGTATTTAAACATTTTAAAATCAATTAAAACATATTAAAACCCATTATCCAAATTTCGAACACTATTTAATCTTGACAGTTAAAATGAAGAACCCAAAATCGAAACTTAAGAATAGAAAACCAATCCACATGTCATCAAACCTGAAACCAAATGAAACTTCTCAAAACCTATTGAAAACTGAGATTAAACATCTAAATCGTATTTCAAACTCACAGTTAAAACTCAGTATCAGAAATAATGAAACCAACCTTCAAAACCAAAATTTAAACTAAAACCCAAAATCGAAGTGTGTCAGGAGTGTACAGTCATAGGGGTATACTCCACGTGTCTAGTGTCACGCCCCGAGTCGACAAACCGTTCGTCCCGGTGTTACTTTGCCGATTCGATCGTCCTCGCTAAGGTGTGATGCCGCACGAGCCTGGAGTTGCGCTCGTGCAAGGCAAGATGACAAGTTCTCAAATGGTTATCTTTTGATTTTGATATTAATACGCCAAGTCGAAACTTCACAATCTTGTATCCCACAATCATATACTATCTATATACATGCATACTTAAATACATGGTATATACAACATACTAGTACCCTATCATATATATCTATATATATATACATAAACCATATGCAAAATATAACATATATACAATATATATATATATATAATATATATAATATATATATATATTTTTTTTTTTTTTTTTTTTTGGGGGTAATTTTGAAATTTTGTATTTTAATTTATTTGATTATGATTTGTAAATAATAATATGATTTTTGGTTATTTTAATCATTTAAAACTATTTTAAGTTATGACTTATGATTTTGGTGTTTGACTAGTGTAACCTTAGGGCCTAGCCATGTGATTAGGATGTTTGACTAGTATATTTTAGTCTAAAGGGTATTTTGGTCATTTTAGAATTTATTTGAATTTATTATGATTTGGGAATTTGTGTGAATTTAATATTAATTAAAATATTTCTATGTGTTATGTTAGTATTGACTAGTTGAGACCTTGTAGAACTAACTCTAGTTGGTGATCCTAGTCTAACTCTAGTTAACCTACTTTTAGTCATTAGAAATTAGTCTTAAGGTAGGAAGGATTACTTAAGTGAAATTAGTTCATGACTTATGGCTTAAGTCAATGACTTATGATTTATCAATTTTAAGTCTAGTATTTAAGCCTTGGAAATAGATCTCAAGTTTAGAAAGAGGTAAATCCCCAACCTTAAAAATTCCTAATTAATTCATTTTAGCTCCTTTTTAGTCATAGAATTTGCAATAGGATCTAATTTATGTTTATATACTGATTTTGGAGGAGCACCTCAGTTTGCATGCCATTTGGAGATTTGGAGTTGCCATTTGGAATCCCCTCTTTAAAGCTTTTCTTGAGTTTTGATACTCAATAGGTTAATCATCTAAACTCATAGTTTTTCCTAATTTCTTTGCATATAAGGTTAGGTTTTAGGGTTTCCTAGCTGTTCCCAAAATTTGGGCACAATTTGTGTCCATTTCGTGTCCGTATCGGACACGTATCATGATAGGTGCATAGGTGTTTGTAGAAATGCCACATAGGAATAAATTTCATATTTTTGAAATGTAATTACATGGATTTGTAGATCTTGATGTGTGTATCAATTTTTGTGAAGGTGTCCTAGTGTTTCGTGTCCATTTGTGTCCTATTTTTATGCGTGGACACGCAGCACGGGCCCGTAGGCCGTGTCCTGCATCACAGGGTCAATTTCTCTGGACACAGGACACGTCGTGTCCTGATTTTTGTGTGAGCCTTGGGGCAACGTCTACGACCATGCTCCCAAAATTTGGGAGCATCTCGTGGAGTGTGCGTGGCGCAATCGCCCCCGCACTGGCCGTGCGCTGTCGTGCGCAGGCGGCTGTGCACGCACACAGGAGCTGACACAGGGTTCGTGTCGTGCCTATGTGTCACGTGGACACATTTTAGGCTGACACAGACCTAGCCCTACCCTAGGCGAACCTAGGTGCACACCCACCAGTCGTGTCGTGTCGTGTCGTGTGTTGCGTGTTAGATGCGCGTGCACGCGTGCACGACGATTATTTGTGCACAGTATGTGTCTGTGTTCGTACAGTTATTTTGGACACGATTCGTGTCCAATTTTTGGACACGAATACACTTCCTAGTACCTTCACATGTATACCATTAATTACCAACTTGTTATTTGTAAATTTAATGGTTTATTTGAATTTGAATTTCTGAATTTCTGTGTGCACTGATACACTGCTCACATTTCCTGATTTCTGAGAATTCGAATCGGTTTTACTATTTTCTAATGATTTTTGCAAGTTAAATATACCTATATGTATCTGAGTGTTAATGTACATGCTAAGGATTCATGTTGATTAAGGGATTCATGGAGTTTGAATTGTTTAGGACTGTTAAATTGAACTGCCAATGTTGGACTGATACGGCTGACACCAATTAGCCTATTTGTGTTTTTTTCTTCTGAAATCAATTCCCTGATAGATGATGTTAATGTTAAATTAGTTCATCTACACATTGTTTACCTAATGAGTGATTGATAGGTCACTTTGATTTGTACTAAGGCTAAGGGATCATCGAAATGGGTTTTTGTGTTTTGAGTTGGGGATTCCTGTCAACAGGTTCAGGAAACTGAACCTGAAAACTAAATCCCTGATTATAAACTGAATTAATCCCTTTTAATCCCTGTTAAAACTGATTTATGGTGAGTTCATTTTCCATTATGTTATTTCCCAAGCATGCTAGTTCAATGTTAGAATTTAATTAGGTTAGTTAGGTTCTTTGTTGAATGGGATGTGGAATTCAAAACAATTCACTGTTGATCATTATAAATTGTCATTTGGTAATTCTCATAACTGAGATTTAATTCATATTTTTGACTGAATATCGATGCTCATATTGCCATGTTGATTTCCTACTGATTATCTTATTTGAACTGTAAAGTATTTTGCAAAACTGAGAGTGGCATTGGTTTTAAACTTGCATTTCAGGTTTTGGTTCAAATTTGGTTTGGTTTGATGTGTTAGCTGTAGGAGTTAACTGCCATTACCCTTTTCCTGAGAACCACACTGTTGACACTCTCACACACACACAGGCTACCCCTTTATGCTCATTAGTTCACTCTCACACTCTACTACATGTACACACACACACATTGCTGTCCTGTCATCTACACTACACCCACACTCTTCACTACACCCTACTTTATTTCCTGTCACACTTCCTTAGCACCCACACACATCCTCTATGTGACACCATACACACACATATGTGGATTCCTATCACTGTAACACTAACACACTCACAACACACTGGACAATGTACACAAATAGGGACACTTCCTGTCATGCCTAACCTGAGAAACACAGGCCACCCTCTCTTGCTCACTGTCACACAACCCTCACACTCTCACTTAATCACATTGCACACACACACAAAAGCCCTCAACCTATCACTGATTTCCTGTTTACTCATACACACATGTCTACACATGACATACACACACACATTCATGTATCCCTTTATATGCATATATTTATATATATATATATATATTTTATATATATATATATATATATATATATATATATATATATTACATGTATATATACTTTATGTGGGTATATAAATAATGGTATGTGAGTGAATATATATATATAAAAATATATATATATATATATATATATATATATATATATATATATATATATATATATATATATATATATATATATATATGTATATATAACCTAATGTGAAATATGCATGTGATTGGGTAATGTGAATTGGATATGGCATTTGCCTATAGATAATGTGGTAGTATAATGTCAATATTTCAATTGCCTATGTGTAATGTGAAATAGAGATTGTATTGGCCTATATGTGATAAGGCTCATTGCCTATGTAGTTGGCCTATGGCATGTGGTGTGGATACACTTGTGTATCACCAGACTAGTGTGACTTGTGTGATATTTAGCTAGTTGACCTAGAATTGACTGGTTAAGCCTAGGTTTGACCGACCTAGACTAGTTTGACCAAGTTTAACCTCGTTTGACCTAGTTTGACTTATTTAGACTAGAACTGACCTAGTTTGACTGTTAGGGTTGACTAGAGTTGACCAAAGGTTGACTTTAGCCTAGATTGACCCCAAACTTCATGTAGATGCATTGTAGCAGTCTATTTCCTTATTTTAGACTTGTTGTGACTTGTAATGTTCTATAGGAGACAGACACCACTCCTCGGACAGTATATTCTCTTCGGACGTTTAGGATACCAAGCGAGTACATTCTCTGATCATTTTATATCATGTTTAGAATTATTTTCCTGCTTTAAATTACTTTACTTGATATTGTCACGTTGGTCACACGGATTGGTACTATATGGATCCTTTCATGAGATGTTATCTCCCTCGGGAGCATCGGATACTGCATGTTTTGTGTGTTTCACGAATCATCACGTATCTCTATGCTTTCTCTGATTCACGAATCGCTTGTGACACATGTACTCTCATGTTCATAGAGCCATCATGAATCACCTTCACGTATCACTCATTTTATGAGCCATGTGAAGTTTTACGAATCTTAACATAACTTGAATAGATCCTTGTGTATTGATTGGGGATGGGGGAGTAGAAATAGGCATGTGAATATTATCCAAGTAGCTGTAGTCATGAATCACTCTCTTAGCTGTAGTCATGAATCTCCTATGCCATTCACATGTTTATATTTTACTCTGACTCACTAGTCACTGTTAGTTCTCTATGTATAGTAGATATTTCTATTACAGTTCTCTCTCTGTTTACATACTGTATTTCTTCAGTTCATATATCTTACTTTACTGCATGATTATATTTTCTAACCTGCTATGATCTGTTGAGATGTACTGTGCTCGCTCCTGTCCTGACTGGACCTGTTGAAAATATTACAGAGGATGAGGATGAGGCCCTATGTACCACCTATTACGGAGCAGGCTTATACGACACATGCGACCTGGTTCCTCTGGAGGACCCAGCTGAAGTACAAGATGCTACTCCATAGTCTAGGCTAGATAGCTAGGCTTTAGCTTTTCTTTCATCATTGTTATTTGATTTTCAGTTGTTGTTCTGAGATGTTGTATATATTTAGAGACTTGTATTGAGCTGGATGTCTTGAGTTGTTATCTTAGACACTTAGATTCTCTCTCTTATTTGTATTACATTGTGGTTTTGATCTCTCTATCTACCTTAAATATTCTGTATCTGCCTTAGATGTGATTGAGACTGTTCTGTTATGTCACCTCCATTCGGAGTGTATATACTGTACAGGTACCTTTATATTGTTAGATGATTGACCTAGGACAAGCGTTCTACCGCCAACACTGCGGCGTAGGCTGGGCGTTGTTACGTCCTCGTACCCTCACAGTGGGTGCGGGTCATGACACATTTTAGTGGTAGCCCATGCAGGTCTAGTTATGTAGTGGTATTCGAACTAGAGTATCACTACAACCTGCAGTAGGATTAGGATATTTTTGAAGGTACTCAATCACAAATAGGAAAAACTCTTATTCATATTACGTATATCTACATTTTGCTGCTTATTGTCTCCCTTGAATATAACTGTCCTTCCTTGATATTTCGACTCATTCTCAGCAATTGTTTCTTTTTGATCTGTGTCTCCAGGATGGTTGAGACGAGATCGCATCGCCAGGGCCAGGGGGACGCCGATGAAAGGTCTGCCACCTCTCATACTCAGCAGCCAGCCCCTGGTACTGCAGCCCCAGTCATGCCAGCTGGGGTAGGCATTTCGGCTGCTTTCGGAGGAGCCCCTCCACCTGTGAGGCATGAGCCGTGTCCGGTGATTCCGGATGTACTTCTTTAAGTAGCAGCAGCCACCTGTAGGGACAGTTGACGCCGTTCAGCTGTTAGCCTTCTTCCGACAGTACATGGAGGGAAAGCAGACCGAGCAGCAGAGGCACACAGCAGAGCTCACACGAGGCATTGAGCTGGCAGTGACCGTAGTAGAGAGAGTCATAGCTCAGCCAGCGACAGCCCCGCAGCCGTACCAGCCACGGGAGAAGGGCATCCAAGATTTTTAGAAGATACACCCGAGGGACTTCCGAGGGACAGAGGGGATCTTGTATGCCGATGAGTGGATCGAGCATATTGAGGAGATTTTCAAATTGGCTGAGATCCCAACGAGGCTCCAGATAGAGGCAGCGGCCAGCATGACGCAGGATCTGGCCGTACCTGGTACCAGACCGACCCGAGGGTCGGTACAGCAGGACAGACTTGGGCACCATTCAAGAAGCTGTTCAAGGAGAAGTTAGTAAAGGAGGTCAAGTCCTACACCAAGAACGCCCGCAGCGCTACCTATGAGGAGATCCTGGTGGACGCTTTAGCTGCAGAGGATGATCTTGAGCTTAGGCTCAAGAGGGGGCGAGACTCCCAAGGAGGCAGCAGTAGCGGAGGACCGGCTAAGAGGCCGCACGTACAGCATCAGTTTCAGCAGCAGTTCCAGGGTCAGGGCCATCAGCAGGGACAGCAGCAGCCCAGACAGCATCAGGCACCCAGACAGCAGACAGTCAGTATCCCTACTGCAAGAAGCCGGGGAATGGATGGGGTGAGTGCAGGAAGAGGCTAGACAGGTGCCTACTATGTGAAGCAGCGGACCACCAGCTGAGGGAGTGTTCCCAGTACATAGGCAGAGTAGCACAAGGAGCAGCACCAGGAGGAGGAGCCAAGGCTCCGGTAGGTCAGCAGCGGGGACCGTTACAGACACAGCAGCAGAGATTTGTACAGTATCAGCATCAGGCTGGAGGAGGCCAGCAGGGGCGAGCTTACGCCATGACAGTCGAGGATGCTCAGGCAGTGGGAGAGGTGCTTACAGGTTCTGTTCTTTTCGATTCCATTCCCACCTTGCCTCATTATATCTATCTTGAAATTCAATTCCATCTGTTATTATCTGCTTCCTTATTTGTTGATAAGTTTTGATCTGGCATTTCTTTTCAATTTGGTTTTCTTCCGAGATAAGTCGTATGGGCTAGGTCGCCTAAGTTATGGGATCTAGAGTCTTCTGTAGTCATGATAGCTAGCATTGTGAGGACATATAGTCAGATTTTGGATGTATTTCTCGGGTGTAGGAATTTAAGATTTTCGCTGCCAAGCATGCAGCAATACAAAAATTTTAAATACCATAATTCTAGAGGTATGTACCTTAGTCGAGGACTCTGTGATTAACGTAGCCTTGCTCACTAGCATGACGAAGATTCTGAGTATCATGATTTTGGACAGACGCATATGATTATCTGACGGTATATTTGAGACTTTGATTATGGGGTGTTTGACATAGAAGGACTACTACCCTTTTAATTTCGAGGACAAAATTTTTCTAAGGTGGGTAGACCTGTAACACCCAGTTTCTAAACTGAGGGTAATTTTGAAATTTTGTATTTTAATTTATTTGATTATGATATGTAAATAATAATATGATTTTTGGTTATTTTTAATCATTTAAAACTATTTTAAGTTATGACTTATGATTTTGGTGTTTGACTAGTGTAACCTTAGGGCCTAGCCATGTGATTAGGATGTTTGACTAGTACATTTTAGCCTAGAGAGTATTTTGGTCATTTTAGGATTTATTTGAATTATTATGATTTATGGGAATTTGTGTGAATTTAATATTAATTAAAATATTGCTATGTGTTATGTTAGTCTTGACTAGTTGAGACCTTGTAGAACTAACCCTAGTTGGTGACCCTAGTCTAACTCTAGTTAACCTACTTTTAGTCATTAGAAATTAGTCTTAAGGTAGGAAGGATTACTTAAGTGAAATTAGTTCATGACTTATGGCTTAAGTCAATGACTTATGATTTATCAATTTTAAGTCTAGTGTTTAAGCCTTAGGCCCATGAATTAAGCCCAAGACCAATCCTAGTCCACCGATGGCAGCCAACCTAGGGTTTCCCACCCCTATTTAATGCCTCCTTCATTTAGGGTTAGCCTCTCTTGGAAATAGATCTCAAGTTAGAAAGAGGTAAATCCCCAACCTTAGAAATTCCTAATTAATTCATTTTAGCTACTTTTAGTCCTAGTCTTTTGCAATAGGATCTAATTTATGTTTATATACTGATTTTGGAGGAGCACCTCAGTTTGCATGCCATTTGGAGATTTGGAGTTGCCATTTGGAATCCCCTCTTTGAAGCTTTTCTTGAGTTTTGATACTCAATAGGTAAATCATCTAAACTTATAGTTTTTCCTGATTTTTTTGCATATAAGGTTAGGTTTAGGGTTTCCTAGCTGTCCCCAAAATTTGGGCACAATTTGCGTCCATTTCGTGTCCGTATCGGACACGTATCATGATAGGTGCATAGGTGTTTGTAGAAATACCACATAGGAATAAATTTTCATATTTTTGAAATATAATTACATGGATTTGTATATCTTGATGTGTGTATCAATTTTTGTGAAGGTGTCCTAGTGTTTTGATACTCAATAGGTAAATCATCTAAACTCATAGTTTTTCCTGATTTCTTTGCATATAAGGTTAGGTTTTAGGGTTTCCTAGTTGTCCCCAAAATTTGGGCACAATTTGCGTCCATTTCGTGTCCGTATCGGACACGTATCATGATAGGTGCATAGGTGTTTGTAGAAATGCCACATAGGAATAAATTTTCATATTTTTGAAATGTAATTACATGGATTTGTATATCTTGATGTGTGTATCAATTTTGTGAAGGTGTCCTAGTGTTTCGTGTCCATTTGTGTCCTATTTTTACGCGTGGACACGCAGCACGGGCCCGTAGGTCGTGTCCTGCATCACGGGGTCAATTTCTCTGGACACAGGACATGTCGTGTCCTGATTTTTTGTGTGAGCCTTGAAGCAACGTCTGCGACCATGCTCCAAAAATTTGGGAGCATCTCGTGGAGTGTGCGTGGCGCAATCGCCCCCACTGGCCATGCGTTGTCGCGCGCAAGCGGCTGTGCACGCGCACATGCTGCTGACACGGGGTTCGTGTCGTGCCTATGTGTCACGTGGACACGTTTCAGGCCGACACAGACCTAGCCCTACCTAGGCGAACCTAGGTGCACACCCACGAGTCGTGTCGTGTCGTGTGTCGCGTGTTAGATGCGCGTGCACGCGTGCACGACGATTATTTGTGCACAGTGTGTCTGTGTTCGTGCAGTTATTTTGGACACGATTCGTGTCCAATTCTGGACACGAATACACTTCCTAGTACCTTCACATGTATACCATTAATTACCAACTTGTTATTTGTAAATTTAATAGTTTATTTGAATTCGAATTTTTGAATTTCTGTGTGCACTGATACACTGCTCACATTTCCTGATTTCTGAGAAATCGAATAGGTTTACTGTTTTCTAATGATTTTTGCAAGTTAAATATACCTATATGTATCTGAGTGTTAATGTACATGCTAAGGATTCATGTTGATTAAGGGATTCATGGAGTTTGAATTGTTTAGGACTGTTAAATTGAACTGCCATTGTTGGACTGATACCAATTAGCCTATTTGTGTTTTTTTTCTGAAATCAATTCCCTGATTTTATTCTCTTTTTAAACTGTTAGATGATGTTAATGTTAAATTAGTTCATCTACACATTGTTTAACTAATGAGTGATTGATAGGTCACTTTGATTTGTACTAAGGCTAAGGGATCATCGAAATGGGTTTTTGTGTTTTGAGTTGGGGATTCCTGTCAACAGGTTCAGGAAACTGAACCTGAAAACTAAATCCCTGATATTAAACTGAATTGATCCCTTTCAATCCATGTTAAAACTGATTTATGGTGAGTTCATTTTCCATTATGTTATTTCCCAAGCATGCTAGTTCAAGGTTAGAATTTAATTAGGTTAGTTAGGTTCTTTGTTGAATGGGATGTGGAATTCAAAACAATTCACTGTTGATCATTATAAACTGTCATTTGGTAATTCTCATAACTGAGATTTAATTCCTATTTTTTTTTGACTGAATATCGATGCTCATATTGCCATGTTGATTTCCTACTGATTTTCTTATTTGAACTGTAAAGTGTTTTGCAAAACTGAGAGTGGCATTGGTTTTAAACTTGCATTTCAGGTTTTGGTTCAAATTTGGTTTGGGGTTGATGTGTTAGCTGTAGGAGTTAACTGCCATTACCCTTTTCCTGAGAACCACACTGTTGACACTCACACACACACACACAGGCCACCTCTTTATGCTCATTAGTTCACTCTCACACTCTACTGCATGTACACATACACACATTGCTGTCCTGTCATCTACACTACACCCACACTCTTCACTACACCTACTTTATTTCCTGTCACACATTCCTTAGCACCCACACACACATATCCCTCTATGTGACACCTTACACACACATATGTGTGATTCCTATCACTGTAACACTAACACACTCACACACACTGGACAATGTACACAAATAGGGACACTTCCTGTCATGCCTAACCTGAGAAACACAGGCCACCCTCTCTTGCTCACTGTCACACAGCCCTCTCACACTCTCACTCAATCACATTGCACACACACAAAAACCCTCAACCTATCACTGATTTCCTGTTTTCCTCATACACACACATGTCTACACATGACATACACACACACACACATTCATGTATCCCTTTATATGCATAGATTTTATATTTATATATATATATATATTTTTTTTTTTTTTATATTTATATATATATATATATATATATATATATATATATATATATATATATATATATATATTTTATATGCATATATTTTATATATATATATAATATATATATATATATATTTTATATATAAAATATAAATATATATATATATATATATATATAGATATATATTATATATATATATAGATATTATATATATATATATATATATATTAAAATATATATAAAATATTATATAGATAGCTATATATATATATATATATATCTATATATAATATAAGATATATAAAAATATAGATATATATTATATTACCTAACCTATGTTATGTGTGTTTACAAGTATATATACTTATGTGGGTATATAAATAATGGTATGTGAGTGAATATATATATATATATATATAATATATATCTAATATATATAATCTAATAACCTAATGTGAAATATGGCATTTGCCTATAGATAATGTGGTAGTGTATGTCAATATTTCAATTGCCTATATGTAATGTGAAATAGAGATTGTATTGGCCTATATGTGATAAGGCTCATTGCCTATGTAGTTGGCCTATGGCATGTGGTGTGGATACACTTGTGTATCACCAGACTAGTGTGACTTGTGTGATATTTAGCTAGTTGACCTAGGATTGACTGGTTAAGCCTAGGTTTGACCGACCTAGACTAGTTTGACCAAGTTTAACCTCGTTTGACCTAGTTTGACTATTAGGGTTGACTAGAGTTGACCAAAGGTTGACTTTAGCCTAGATTGACCCCAAACTTTATGTAGATGTATTGTAGCAGTCTATTTCCTTATTTTAGACTTGTTGTGACTTGTATTGTTCTATAGGAGACAGACACCACTCCTCGGACAGTATATTCTCTTCGGACGTTCAGGATACTAGGCGAGTATATTCTCTGATCATTTCATATTCTGTTTAGAATTATTTTCCTGCTTTAAATTACTTTACTTGATACTGTCACGTTGGTCACACGGATTGGTACTATATGGATCCTTTCATGAGAAGTTATCCCGCTCGGGAGCATCGGATACTGTATGTTTTGTGCGTTTCACGAATCATCACGTATCTCTATGCTTCCTCTGATTCACGAATCGCTTGTGACACATGTACTCTCATGTTCACAGAGCCATCATGAATCACCTTCACGTATCACTCATTTTATAAGCTATGTGAAGTTTCACGAATCTTAACATAACTTGAACAGATCCTTGTGTATTGATTGGGGGTGGGGGAGTAGAAATAGGCATGTGAATATTATCCAAGTAGCTGTAGTCATGAATCACTCTCTTAGCTGTAGTCATGAATCTCCTATGCCATTCACATGATTATATTTTACTCTGACTCACTAGTCACTGTTAGTTCTCTATTTATAGTAGATATTTCTATTACAGTTCTCTCTCTATTTACATACTGTATTTCTTTAGTTCATGTATCTTACTTTACTGTATGATTATATTTTCTAACCTGCTATGATCTTTTGAGATGTACTGTGCTCGCTCCTGTCCTAACTGGACCTGTTGAAAATATTACAGAGGATGAGGATGATGCCCTATGTACCACCTATTACGGAGCAGGCTTAGACGACACCTGCGACCTGGTTCCTCTGGAGGACCCAGCTGCAGTACAGGATGCTACTCCCATAGTCTAGGCTAGATAGATTGGCTTTAGCTTTTCTTTCAGCATTGTTATTTGATTTTCAGTTGTTGTTCTGAGATGTTGTATATATTTAGAGACTTGTATTGAGCTGGATGTTCTTGAGTTGTTATCTTAGACACTTCGATTCTCTCTCTTATTTGTATTACATTGTGGTTTTGATCTCTCTATCTACCTTTACTATTTTGTATCTGCCTTAGATGTGATTGAGACTGTTCTGTTATGTCACCTCCATTCGGAGTGTATATACTGTACAGGTACCTTTATATTGTTAGATGATTGACCTAGGACAGCGTTCTACCGCCGACACTGCGACGTAGGCTGGGCGTTGTTACGTCCTCGTACCCTCACAGTGGGTGCGGGTCGTGACATATATATATATATATATATATATATATATATATATATATATATATATATATATATATATATATATATTTACAACAACCATACTTGCATTCAGGGAAGGGAAATGAAAGGGGGATAATATACATTATGCATACATATATACTTTACCTACAAGAACTCCATGTATACATCCTCTATATGTATACATTCATTCAAATATATATATATATATATATATATATATATATATATATATATTTTATATATATATATATATATATATATATATATATATATATATATATATATATATATATATATATATATCACATACACATGGCATTATTCATATATATACATGCTTATATAGAAATGAGAAAGGGCAAGTGTGTGTATAGGCACATGTGTGTGTGTGTGAATATATGGTGATTGTAAACAAATGTGTCAATGAAGTGAGGGGGTATCTCAGTTATCAAAAGATGAAGTTCACATTCACATTTAAAAAAACAATTTCACATTGAAACCCAAACCAATTCAGGAACTAAAAAGGAAATCTTAGTGAAGCTATTGTACTTCACTGTACAATCAAGATGTTAACATATGTAAATATGTTAACATACACATTGAAAATGGACTCAACATTGAAGGCATATGAACAAAATCTAGTACCACACAATCCCAGTCTATATACATATCATTACAGTATATATATAACCTGCAAATTCGTATTTAAACATTTTAAAATCAATTAAAGCATATTAAAACCATTATCCAAAATTCGAACACTGTTTAATCTTGACAGTTAAAATGAAGAACCCAAAATCGAAAATTAAGGTTAGGGTTAGGGTTAGGGTTAGGGTCCAAGAAAGTTTCGTGTCAAAAGAAAGTGTGTCATGTCCGCTAGGACACTCGAGCAACAGGGGAGCACTGTACTCCCCTGTGCAGTGTTCTGCGGGTGAGTTCGTGTCCAAAATGGACACGAACAGTATCCCAAAACATGCTCAGTCAACATAGATACAAATCCCCACACATAGGGCTTCCAAAATGTGAAATCTGTTTTGAAAATGGTGCACAAACACTTCACTTAGGCATTTCATCAAACACATTGATACACACACTGATACGTGTTCGACATGCATACCTAATAGACCTGAATTTCTACCAAACTTGGTCTACAGGTAGGGGACACCTAAATGAATGCATCTATGGAAAGAAATCAATAATTTGAATATGTTTGATAGATTTTACATATAGAGGGTGAAACCTCAATGAAAAGCTTTGAAATGAGAGTCATTCCCCAAATTGCAATGCTCCCAAGCCTCTCAATCCTTGCTAGCTGCCCACTATTGATATCCTCTACTATAGGGGAGTCCAACACAATTGATTTGGTCCAATTTGGAGGAGAAATGAAGAATTGGTGAAGGTTTGGGGAAGAACTAATTAGGGTTTCTTGTAGGTATTTAAAAAAAGGCAAGAACAATATAGATTGATACTTATAGGGGGATTTCTAGGTTGTGGCTGGCCATCTAAGTAGGAATTAGGGTTTGGCAATAGCTAGATGTGTGACTAAGGTTCTTTCCATGCAAATCAAGCTCAATCAAAGGCTAGAAACAAAACTAGGGTTTACCTTTATTAATATCTAACCAAAATATCCTACTAACATAATATCTAGATATTACTAACCTTGTCATGATGGAAGTTTCTAATTTAATATCTAGGCTCATGACTAATATCTAGGTTAGGGCAACTTCTAGGTTAAGGTTTAACAAATAGATTAACACATAATTAATTAATCAAAATTCATTTTCATTAAAAGTCAAAAATGACCAAAATACCCTTAGGCTAAAAAGTTGTAATTAGTCATCATAATCACATGGTTAGGTCCCCGTGGTCAAGGTTAATCTCTAGGTCATGCAGTCTCTAGGGTTACACTAGCAAAACATCAAAATCACAAGTCACAGATTTAAATAGTTATAAATTGATTAAAAATCATCAAAAATCATAAGATGATTTAAATATCATTATTAAATTATTATAATTACAAAATTTCAAAATTACCCTTATTTTAGAAAGTGGGTGTTACACTGATGAAGAGCATGGAGAGTACATATCGGCTAATGTCAATGCTCCATCCCTCGATGATGTAATCCCTCGGGACAAGATCCTGTATTTTATCAATAATAGAGTGTCTTTCAATTATTCTAGTCTTCAATATTGGAATACCATATACACTCTAGATAATGCTCTACAATCGTTGCAAACACAAATAATGACTATGAGTCATAAAAATCGAGTCGTCCTGTACCAAGGAGTCTGTTATATAGTCCCACCTCGAAACAAGGACGATAAGTCCATTACCTTTGGCAAAGTCGAGCGTCACCAAGACCTTCAACCGACGGAGCCAGAACCCGATACTGGCAGAATGCAAATCTACCGGTACAACGATCGAGCTAAGTATCTCATCCAAAAGATGGATTACAACTTGAAGAGCGGCCAAGGTCTGAGCTACGGCAAAGGTCAACGTCTTCCCCTACGACTTCCAGTGCCAAAAGGGAAGCCGCAAGACTACTATCACCGTACCCGACGGGAGGTAGGCTATATCATGCCTCCAACAACTCCAGAAGAATCAGAAGCAGAGGATGTCATACACTCTTACTCATCTGAAACTTCAACTTGGGACTCCGACACCAGCATCAGTTCAGTCTTTAGGAAGATGATGTCAGCCAATATGACATCCGTACATCCTTCAGAAGATAAATACGTCGATCAAACAGGAGAGTTCTTCGAAGAAGAACCCTGGGCTCAACGCCTAGTCGTACGATGGGAGTCTTGCTTTAAATTGTGAGAACCCCCTACCGAAGACGAAGTCGAGCAGATCGACCTTGGGGATGGTTCTTCATCCAAACCCATCTTCATTAGCAAGAGCTTGGTGGGGAAGGACCGAGAATCCTTGATCCACCTGGTCAAGGAATATATCGACATCTTCTCCTGGAGCTACGAAGACATGCTGGGACTCGACCCACAAGTCGTAATGCACAAGCTTAACATCTTGCATGACGCTAAGCCTGTTAAGCAGCAACAGCGGCGCTTCCGTCCTAACATCATGGACGCCATTGACAAAGAGATCGACAAGCTCTTGGACAGCGGGTTCATTCGTGAAGAGCAACACCCCGACTGGATAGCCAACATCATCTCCATCACCAAGAAGAATGGAAAGATCCGAGTCTGTATCGATTTCCGGGATCTCAACTTTGTATGCCTAAAGGATGAGTTCCCACTCCCGATCACTAACGTAATGATCGACAACACATGTGGCTTCAAGCGTATGTCCTTCATGGACGGCTACTCAGGCTACAATCAGATCAAGATGTTCCCAGACGATGAAAAACATACGTCGTTCAGAACTTCAAAGGGGGTTTACTGCTATACAGTAATGCCCTTTGGCTTGAAGAATACAGGTACCACATACTAACAAGCCATGAGCACCATCTTCTGTCAACACCTTCGTAATACAGTCGAGTGCTATATTGACGATATCGTCGTCAAGAGCCGTCTTAGGGGTGATCATCTACGAGACCTGAAGACAGTCTTCAACCTTATGCGGTCGCATCAGCTTAAAATGAACCCCGCTAAATCCTTCCTTGGGGTCTCTAGTAGAAAGTTCTTGGGCTTCATCATCACTGCGAAAGGCATTCAAGTCGACCCCGAGAAGACTAAAGCCATCCTTGACATGGACCCTCTGAAGAACCTCAGAGAACTTTGAGGCCTACAAGGATGACTCGCCTACATCCGGAGGTTTATGGTGAACCTTTTCGGAAAATGTCAACCCTTCACCAAGCTTATGAAGAAGGGAGTTTCTTACGTCTGGACGGAAGAATGTCAAAAAGCTTTCATCAACATCAAAGCTTATCTGATAAGTCCCCCAATCCTGGTGGCACCCGTCGCAGGCAAGCCATTCTTGCTTCATGTCCGTGCAACGGACCATTCCCTTGGCGGTTTGTTGGCCCAGAACAGCGAAGTAGGCCATGAGCAGGCCATTTACTAACTCAACAGGACGATGGTTGGGACTGAACACCGGTACAACCCCGTGGAAAAGAAGTGTCTAGCCTTCGTATTCGCTATCCAGAAGACTCGCCACTGCCTCAGGACAAACAATCAATGTCATCTCCCGACTCAATCCACTCAGAATTCTTATAACAAAACCAGGAGCGCTAAACTCTCGGTTGGCTATGTGGGCGATATTATTGACACCATATGATATGGTATTCGTACCATAAAAGGTTGTCAAGGGCCAAGCATTGGCCGACTTCCTAGCCGCGCACCCAATCCCGAAATCATCCAGGCTCTACAAAGATATCCCTAATGAGGTGCAAGAAGCAAACATTACCGAAGAAAGCCCAGTCTGGTGGATGTTCTTCGACGGTGCTTCCAGAACAGGCCCCAAAGGCGAAATTATCGTAGAAGTAGGGGTGGTCTTAATCTCTCCCGACAAACTGGTCATCCAGCGTACTTATTCTCTTTCAGAGACGTACTCTAATAATGTTGTGGAGTACAATGCCCTCATCATGGGACTTCAGTTAGCAAGACAGCTGGGGGTGGACTACCTTGACTCTTACGACGACTCAAAGCTCGTCATCAATCAAATTTGGGGATAATATAAGGTCCGCCATGAAGACCTCATCTCCTATGATAAAGCAGCGTTGGACATCATCTCAACATTCGTAGAATTCTTCATAGAGCATGTCCCTCGGCTGCAAAACTTAGAAGCAGACGCTCTGGCCGTCCTTGCAGCCTCATTGGCTGCACCCGTCGGGACTCAACACTTCGTTACGGTGACAAGTTGGGACTTGGCTTGCCCCAAAAATAATCTGTGCATGCAAAAAACTTATGCTATGGCCACGGACCCTAGCATCAATGTCAGAGATTGGAGGTTCTTATTCATCAACTTCGCTGTCTACGGAATCCTCTCAGAAGACCCGAAGGAGGCAGTCTCAGTCAGAAGGCATTCCTTTCGATTCTATAACGATACAGCCTCCAAAATGTTGTACCGGCGCTCCTACGACGGACTCCTCCTCCAATGTCTATCTAGCGAACAAGCCGCCGAAGCTCTTCGAGAAGCTCATAATGGAACGTGCGGAGCTCATAAACCAGGTCCTAAGCTACAGGATCGACTTCGACGCACGGATTATTACTGGCCCACCATGATGGCCGATGCTGTCGAGTATACAAAGAAGTGTCGTACCTGTCAGCTGCAGGCTGACTTCATCCACAGACCGCCAGAGCCTCTACACTCGACGGTTGCCTCTTGGCCATTTGAAGCCTGGGGTATGGATATAGTGGGGCCTATCACTCCTCTTTCGTCAAGGGGACACCGCTTTATCCTGGTAATCACCGACTATTTCTCTAAATGGGCAGAAGCAGTACCTCTCACAGAGGTGAAAAGCTCAAGAGTGATCAGCTTCATCAATCATCATGTCATCTACCATTTCGGGTTATCTCGAAGGATTATCCACGATAATGGCCCACAATTCATCAGCCATGCGTTCTGCAGATTCTACGACAAGAACCATATTCATAATGTGGCATCAACCGCCTATAATCCGGCAACAAACAGATTGGCTGAAGCTTTTAATAAGACCATCATCAAGCTACTCAACAAGGTCATGTTATACAATAAGCGCAACTGGGACGAGAAGCTCGGCGATTGCCTTTGGTCCTATCGTACAACGGTACGGACCCCGACAGGCAATACGCTATTCTCTATGGTTTACGGGAGTGAAGCAGTGCTACCGCTGGAGATCCAAATACCCTTCCTACGGGTGGCGATCACAAATCAGTTGATGGAAGAGGAAAATTAACGTCGTCGTCTGTAAGAGTTGGAAGCGCTGGACAAAAAATACCTCTTGGCTGAACAGCGCATCGAACTTTATCAACCCCACATATCATAGGCTTTCAACAAAAGAGTCCGACAGAGGACTTTCCAAGTGGACGACCTGGTTCTGGCGGTCAGAAGACCGATGGTGATCACTCACAAAATACCAGGAAAATTTGAACCCATATAGGAAGGACCCCTCATCATAGAGACGGTATACTCAAACGGTGCTTATCGTCTCGCTCAAGCTAATGGAGACTTGTTTATGATGCCCATCAACGGCAAGTTCCTAAAAAAGTACTATTCTTGACCTCCGGCGAGAACGTACTACCTCTCCCCAGAGAGAGGACTGGTGAACTTGACCAAACCAAGTTCACACCCATCTTCTGACAAATCATATGCTTCTGGAACCAAGCTGTTTCGTTGCATTCTATCCCCAGTAGAAGAACAACCACGTCCACATTACCTCTGAGTTATTTCTCTACACCTCATCAAGCAGGATCCTGCATCCTGTAAGATCATTATTAAGACAATATTTACCACGTCCACATCACCTCTGAGTAAACATTCCATACAACAATCCTTGTGTTGTCGTTGTAGAAGCATGGAATTTCACGATAAGAAATCCTATACACCAAACTACACGTGCCAGGAAGTTCAGACAAAGTACTCATCACAGAAGCAAAAGAATATACATCAAAAGAGGATTTTTATTTACATATAAAAGTCTATTACATGACTAGAAAAGGTTGTACAAAGAAAAATTTCTAAAAAGAAAAGACCCTAAGTCTACAGCCAGGCGCAGCAGTCAACATGCGCTCTCGAACAGGCGCATCTCACCATGCGCTCTCAGTCAGGCGCATCCTACCATGCGCTCCCAGCCAGGCGCATCCCTTCAGCAGCTCAGTTATGTATATCCTCAGTTATGTGCATCCCTTCAGCAGCTCAGTTATGTGCTACCCTTCCAGCCAGGCTCACCGCCGTCTAAATGCTTCGACTAATGAAGCATTTATTGAGCAGAATGAGGGTGGCAATCAACCCTCTAGTTGGAGGAAGAGCACCCCAAACCGAGGAAGAGAAGAGTACTGTAAGTCAACCTATGGCCAGTGGAGGCTTCGAAAGAGCCTCCAAAGGCGAAGGAAGACCGCAATCGAAACCACGGCTAAAGGAGCAGCTTTCAACACAACCAGAATGGGCAACACCCACTCTGACAGATGAAAGAGCCCCCAAAGCCGCAGCACCGCAATTCCGATCTGCGGCTCTTCCTGCATAACGGAGACGAGGCTCGAGCATCCCGGTCTTTGGATGCAACAGGCACCTTCTGCCTGCCTCGGAAGCCTTCGACTCCGACTTTTGGATGTAACAGTTACCTTCAAGTGCATCAATGAAGACAATGCGTCGCATCTTCACCCTCGGGAGCATCTCATCAATAGAATGTGCTCGAGTAAAAAAGTTTATTTCGGGGGAACGTGAGAGAACGAGAAGCAAACACTCTCCATGCCATAATTTATAGGCCGGGCAAATCAAACCCATGCGCCAAGTGGATGGCTCTCCGAATCCCATGCAATGAATTTGTATTAAATGGATGAACCAGACGCTTCGAATTCAACCAAGTCAAAAATGGCTATTTAAAGCACTCGAAGAACGGAACAGTCGCACCAGAAGACGTGTCAAGCGGAGCGGATGCGCCGGACAGACCGTGCATCATACTGACGTGCCTTTCAACACCAAGCGCTTCATAAGCATGCGCCCCCATGCGGCTCCATGCGCCTAGTGGAACACCGATCGATGCGCCTACTCCAACAGTCCATCACCTGTCAAAAACATTAAATGCTGAAGTCTGACAGAGTTGGCAGCACGCCTCTCGATGACTGAACAGTTGATAGCTTTTTCAGAAAACGAAGCGTCGCCAACGTCAGCATCACCATTACTTTCCTTCGACGGTTACAAGCCATGTGGCCACCCAACCACTCGCATGCGCCTCCACGGCCATATGCCCAAAGTTCTGCATGCGCCTCAAAATCCATGCGTCTCAGACTTTCTCTCTGATCCCTAAAGACAGAAGTAAAGTCACTACTAAAGTTATGTATGCGCCTCAAAAGCCATGCATCCCAGACTTCTCTCTGATCCCAAAAGACAGAAATAAAGTCACTACTGAAGCTTCGCATGCGCCTCAAAAGCCATGCGCCCTGAATGGTTCGTGACTCCCAAAGGTTACGAGCCAAATTCTCCTTATGTGCCCAATCCCAGGCGCATCCTACCAGATCATTCCCCACCAAATCCGAGATCTCCGAGCCATGGGCCGATGATACGTGTCCTTTGACTCGATTCACCCAAGATCTCAGCAACAGAAAAATCCTCTTCTTTGCTACGTGCCAGCCCACAACAGCAGCATGAAGAATTCAACCCCTCAATCAGGGCGCATCTCCATGCGCCTCCATCAGCAATCACCATGTGGCGTCCTCGCGTCCAGGCGCATCCGACATATGCGCGTATGCAGCAGCCAGCCTGCAAAGTTATAAATAGAGGGATCATTTCCTTCGTCCACACATATACAGACGAACATACATAGACAGACAGAGACATCGCATAACCAGAGTTGCAGATACAAATACTCAACGTCTTCCTCCTCTCAGCAAGCTCCAGCACCCAGAGCAATCCAAACCTTCAGAGAACCGATAACCGTCGTCAGATCATCAACGGAGTCAACGTATTACTACTCGCTCCATCGGCACAAGGGACCCAGATAAATAAAAGTGTACTCCTAGGACTACGTCTAATTCCTATATTGTAATACTGTTCTGTTTGTATTGAAATTTGCAATCAAAAGATTTTAATGGAAAACAAGCTGGCGACTCTGCTGGGGACCTCTTTCTCCTCCACCGAGAAAGCTGTGTCACAATCCGACGATATGAAGGTGGGCTCCTCCCACAAGACGCTGGTCGTACGCCTCAATCAACAGGCGTATGAGGAGTTCATCTCTAAAGGCAGTGCGAGTCCTTCGAAGCGGCTGCCAAAGCCGAAGAAGACCCGCCGAGTCTGGGTGCGCAAGGTCGACGCCTCTGGCACCACCACCGAAGGGGATGCGCCGATCCATCCTTCCCTTTCTGCTGACATCCTCAGCAACCAAGATACGCCCATCGGTGCAGCACATCTCTCGGGGAAACGTGTGGCTGACCACATTCTCCAGCCATCTCCCTCTCAGGCGAGGAAGATGCGTTGACAGAGCAGGGGCGCAGCCAATGCCCCGTGCATCATCTCTGATGCGCCACAGAATGTCTCTGTCTTTGACAGACTCACTCACTGTAGTGGCGAGGAGAATTTGGATTCTGAGTACTACGCGCCCCAGCGGCCTGGTACGAAGAAGTCCAAGTTAGCACGGGCCATGCGCCCCAAACGTGTTATGCCAGCAGCAAGCCAAAAGCATGCGCTCACAATCATGCGCGCTGCTGATGGTAAGCTGTATACGGTCAACTCAGGTGCTTCTGTGCCAGAAACGAGCCGACCTTCAAAGTCCTTATCTCACTTGGGTGCATATGTTGCGTTCGCAACCAAGTCGAGTAAGGCAAACCCAATGGTCTTGAACTCCCGCGCCCCCTCTGGTTGTGCGTCTGAGGTCCGTTCAAGTCACTTCAAATATTGTTCCCCCACTACTGATCTGAGCACCTGTTTGGTGTTGGATCAGGGGGCACAGCATTCACTTGACCACCCCGGTGCTTGGCCTTGCCATGCGCCTGAAGAGGATGCAAAGGTGGCACTCTCCTCCAATGATCTGCGTAATGTGATCACTCATAAGCGCCGATCAGGAGAGTCGACTGACAAGCACGATGCGCCCCTCACAGGGCACACTTATGCTGTAGTCACCATCAACTGCTATTGCAAGGCAGCAGTCCTACCAAGACAGTCGGTGTTCCAGCGGCTGCAATCATCGACACACCTCCGACGTCGCCTCGGAAAGAAGGTGTCAACAAAAGAGGAGCCAGATGTTGCTTTATGCAATGTAATCTCCAACTCCTCGTCAGTCCGAAAGACGACTGGCAATTCCTCGTCCAAGAGCCAGCCGAGGAAAACCAAGACAACCGTCTCCTCCTCCGGAGTGTTCGAAGGCACTCGGGGGAGGAAGAAGATCTTGGAGAAAGCTGGGGGTAGTCAAGCCCTTGTTGATCCTCCTTCCGAAAACGAGAGTGTCCTCCAAAGTACAGCTGGGGTGGATCTTCATCCTCAGGGCGAAGTCAGCCTCCCCGACATAGCTGGGGGTCGTCTAGCCCCTGTCGACCTGCATCTCGAAGATGAAGAAGTCCTTCAAGACATAACTAGGGGTAATCAGGCCCTTACGGATACTTCTTCCGAAAATAAAGGCGTAGCTGGGGGTAGTCTAGCCCCTGCGGATCCGAGTCTCGAAGACGAAGAAGTCCTCAGGAACATAGCTGGGGGTAGCCAAGACGAAGCTCTGGGAACAACAACTCCTCTACAGGAGAGTGAGGCTGAAAACGAAGCCTCAACCGAGCCATCCGACTCCAGACGTTTCATGACAGTCTACATGACTGGGGGTGACACCGAGTCGGATGCGCCACCAGCGGACCTCGTCCAGCACATGGATATCCTGGAGGAAGGACTCAAAACCCTCTCTGCCTCTATGCAAACACTGACTCAAGCAGTGTTTGAGATACGGTCAGATTTGGCCAGGACGCCTTCTACCGGTCCCGACCCAGGGGTCAATGGAGAGTCAAGTGTACCCCCTCAACGGGTATCCTTGGATACGGATCGCCGCGAAGCCCCTCGGACGTCGGAGCCCTCAAATGCTCAACTCCAGGTGGTACCACCTTCCCCGACTCCCAGCTCCACGGAAGACGTAGTCGAGATGATCAGGAACCTGCGCGAGCGCTTTGAATCCAAGACGTGACAAGAGGAGCGCCAAAAGATGGGCATCCCCCAACCTTATTCCCTTGAATGGAATAAAGTAGTTTATCCTCCCAAATATAAACCACAAACACTGACGCCATACGACGGGAAGGACTCTCCGCGTCGCTATCTGACATATTTTCGAAGGAGGACGCGCTACTCACCAGCATATTTGTCAGCGCACTAAAAGGACTGGCGTACGACTGGTACTGCAGCCTCCCCGACAATTCCATATCTTCCTTCGATGATTTGACGTGCCGTTTCCTCGACCGTTTCTACGACGGCGGGAAGGACATGACAATGGCATCTCTCATAGAGATACGCCAGAAGGAGAAGGAAACAGTTCAGGTATTCATCGAACGCTTCCGACAGGCCTGCTTCAGACTGCCCCCGGGCATGCCAGAACATGTACTCCTCTCCTCCTGCAGCATGAACATGCTGCCTGCAGTCAAACTCTGGCTCAACTCTACTCCTCCTCCCGACTGGAGTTCCTTGATCATCGAAGCCGAGGCCGCAGAAAAGAAGGCGGCCAATGCTCATCTTCTGGGAGTCAGTTTCCCCGCCTTTGAAGACAAAGGGAAATGGCCTGCAGCCAACAACCCTGGACGAAAGACGAAGGGGAAACAGGCATTGACCGTCAATGCCTCAAAAGGTGCATCAGTGCCTACTCAGAAGCCTCCACTTGCACCACGGCCAAAGGAGGTTTATTCTTTCAACGATGAAGACACCCTGCAACTCTTTGAGATACTAAAGCAGGGTGACAAGATCAAGTTGCCGGACTCGAAGCGTCCGGACGAGGTTGGGAAAGTGGACAATCCGAGGTACTGTCACTACCATCGGTTTGTCAGACACCCAACCAAGGACTGTTACGTCCTCAAAAACTACATCCAGTGCATGATCAATGCGGATGTTATCTCCGTCGACTACGAGGAGAAGACGGTTTCGGCCAACGTGGTGTCACTCCAGTTCGGCACCTTGCCGCCAACTACAACACAAGATGGTGTCGTCCCCATTCCTACGGCGACAATGGAGGTGGTTAACTTACCACCTACTCGTGACAACGTGAGTGGACTCATCCCACTCACCACATCTAGGGGGGAGATCTTATGGGTTCACCCTGATCTCGTCTCCGATGTTACTCAACCGGAGGTACGCTCTGCCTCCAAAACTAAAGGCCGGAAGATCAAGTCTTGCCGCATGGTCTCTTCCTCCGCAGAAGAGGCTCTTCCTGTACAAACGCGTTCACAATAGAACGCCCAACCCGATAAAGCTGCCGTCAAGGTGGTGCCTCCTTGCACCGTCCCTACTATCGAAGAAGGGGTCCGTCCAAGCCTCCAGCAGCTAATAAGCAAAAGCATGTAGAGGCTCATTTCGACAGAACGTCCAAGCCTCCTTGCACTCTAAAGTGCCATATCGGTAACCTCAGAACCGAGGTGACTTGTTATATCGTGGATGCCGACGTCAACTGCAACCTTCTGTTGGGTCATCCATGGCTGCATCAGTACATGGTGGTGCCATCCACACTCCACCAATTTATGAAGTACGTGTCCACCAACGACGTCATCCGGACAGAGTTTGCGGACATTGACCCTTTCAAAGGGGTTGAGGCCTACTTCACCGATTCCTCCTTGTACAAGTTACCTGATGAGGAGGAAGCCAATTATACTGACGACGAGGCAGAAACGGCAGCAGAGCCGGACATGGAGCCTGAGATGACTCTCGGCGCTCGTTTGAAGATCCGACTCAAAGGCAAACTGCCTAAGAAGTTGCCTCCCATGAACATCAAGCTACCCGGGAAAGCACCAATTGCTCCTGAAGCTCCTTTGAAGATATGCCTCAAGGGAAAGCCGCCTCAGACATCGGCTCCCCTTGTGGCAAAACTACAAGGGAAGGCACCAATCACCGGAGGCACAGTGGAGGCACCTCTGAAGGTGCGTCTTAAAGGCAAGCCTCCGCAATCCAAGCTGCCAGAAAAGGCCCACATAGCCCTCTCGGACCCCGAAATCAAAGCTGTGGTGGACTCTCCTGATCCAACCCCAGTACTCACAGATGAAGAGCTAGGGGAATATATCTCTGCTGACGTAGACGCACCCTCTCTGGACAATGTAATCCTACGGGATAAAATCTCGTATTTCATCAATAATAGAGTGTCTTTTAATTATTCTAGTCTTCCATATTGGAATGTATATATTTGATAACGCTCTACGGTCGTTGTAAACACAAATAACGATTGTCCATCATGTAAATCGAGTAGTCCCGTTCTAAGGGGTCCGTTCTGTAGTCCTACCGCAGAGTCGAGACGAAAAATCCATCATTTTTGGCAAAGTTGAGCGTCATCAAGACCTCCCGCCACTCGAGCTAGAACCAGATACCGGCAGAATACAAGTCTATCGGTACACGGACAAGGCAAAGTACCTCATCCAAAAGATGGGTTATGACGTAAAAAGCAACAAAGGCTTGAACTACGGCAAGGGTCGACGTCTTCCTCTCCGGCTTCCAACACCTAAAGGAAAGCCACAGGACTACTATAATCGGACTCGACGAGGGATAGGCTATGTCACGCCGTCGTCAACTCTAGAGAGTTCGGAGGCAGATGAAGCAGAACATTCTCATTCGTCTGAAGCATCAACTTGGGATTCCGATACCAGTATCGGCTCAGTCTTCAAGAGAGTGCTGTCAGCCAACATGACATCCGCTCAACCTCAAGAAGATGAAGGCGAAGATCAAGCGTCAGAATTCTTCGAAGAAGAACCCTGGGCACAATGCTTAGGAGAACAATGGGGGTCTCGTTTTGAGCTACGTGAACCCCTACCGAAGACAAAGTCGAGCAGATCGACCTTGGGGAGGGATCTTCTTCCAAACCCATCTTTATCAGCAAAAGCCTAAAAGGAGAAGACCGGGAGTCTTTAATCCAACTGGCTAAAGAATATATTGATGTCTTCGCCTGGAGCTACGAAGACATGGCAGGACTTGATCCTCAGATCGCGATGCAAAGGCTCAACATCTTACCCGATGCCAAGCCTATCAAACAACAACAGCGACATTTTCGTCCGGACATCATGAACACCATCGATCAGAAGGTGGATAAACTCTTGACCAGCGGCTTCATCCGTGAAGAACAACACCCCGATTCGGTGGCCAACGTTGTCCCTGTCACCAAGAAGAATGGAAAGATTCGGGTCTGCATCGACTTCAGGGATCTCAACTCCGCTTGCCCGAAGGACGAATTCCCGCTTCCTATCACCGACGTGATGATCGACAACACATGTGGCTTCGAACACATGTCTTTCATGGATGGGTATTCGGGCTACAACCAGATCAAGATGTTTCCCGATGATGCAAAACATACGTCATTCAGGACTCCAAAGGGCATTTTTTGCTACACAGTGATGCCCTTCTGCTTGAAGAACGCTGGTGCCACATACCAACGAGCTATGAGCACTATTTTCTATCAGCATCTTCGTAAGACAGTCGAATGCTATGTTGATGACATCGCAGTCAAGAGCCGCCTCAAAGGAGATCACCTACAAGACCTGAAGACAGTCTTCGATCTCATGCGGGCGCATCAACTCAAGATGAACCCCGCTAAATCCTTTTTAGGGGTTTCTAGCAGCTTCATTAACACGGCGAAAGGCATTCATGTCGATCCCGAGAAGACCAAAGCCATCCTCGACATGGGCGCTCCGAAGAACCTCCAAGAACTTCGAGGCCTGTAAGGGCGTCTGGCATACATCCGGAGGTTCATAGCAAACCTTTCCGGAAAATGTCGACCCTTCACTCAGCTTATGAAGAAGGGAGTCTCTTACGTCTGGACAGAGGAATGCCAAAAAGCTTTCGACGATATCAAAGCTTACCTGACGAGTCCGCCAGTCCTAGTGGCACCCGTCGCCGACAAACCGTTCCTCCTCTACGTCCGTGACATGGATCATACCCTCGGCGCTTTGCTGGCTCAGAACAGCGATACAGGCTATGAGCAATCCATCTACTACCTCAGTCGAACACTCATCTGGGCTGAACACCGGTACAACCCCGTTAAAAAGGAGTGCTTGGCGTTGGTGTTTGCCATTCAGAAGACTCGCCATTATATCTCGGGCCAGACAATTCATGTCATCTCCCGAGTCAATCCACTCAGTGTTCTCATGACGAAGCCAGGATCCTTGAACTCCCGACTAGCTACATGGGCAATCCTGCTAACTCCATACAACATGGTGTTCGTTCCGCAAAAAGCCGTCAAGGGTCAAGCTCTGGCCAACTTTTTAGCTGCACACCCCATCCCCGAGTCCTCAAGACTTTATGAAGACATCCCGGATGAGGTCCAAGAATCAAACGTCACCGAAGAAGGCTCTGTCTGGCGGATGTTTTTCGATGGCGCTTCAAGAACAGGCCCCAAAGGCCAAATCATCGCAGGAGTGGGGGTAGTCTTGGTCTCCCCCGATCAGCTAGTCATACAGCGTGCCTACTCCTTTTCGAAGCCATGCTCCAACAATGTTGCCGAGTACAATGCGCTCATCATAGGACTCCAGCTGGCGCAATAGCTGGGGGTGAATCATCTGGAAGCCTACGGCGACTCAAAACTCGTCGTAAACCAGATCAGAGGGCAATACGAGGTTCGCCATGAAGACCTGATCCTTTACCATGAAGTTGCGTTGAACATCATTTCAACCTTTACCGAGTTCTTTATCGAACACGTACCTCATCTACAAAATCTGGAGGCTGATGCTCTGGCTGGCCTCGCAGCCTCATTGGCAGCACCTCTCGGGACTCAACACTACGTCATGGTAGTTGGTCGAGACTTGGTCTGTCCTAAAAATAACCTATGTTCATGAGTGGCCCATGCCATGTCAACAAGTGCTAGTGTTAATGTCCGAGACTGGAGATTCCCGTTCATCGACTTCGCTGTCTATAGAATTCTCCCAGAAGACCCAAAAGAATCCGTCTCAGTCAGGAAGCGTTCCCTTCGATTCTATTACGACACAGCTACTAAAATGCTGTACCGACGCTCCTACGATGGACTTTTCCTTCGATGCCTGTCCAACGAAGAAGCAGCCGAAGCCCTTCGAGAAGCTCACGATGGGACCTGCGGAGCCCATCAACCTGGCCCTAAGTTGCAGGATCGACTGCGACGCATGGGCTACTACTAGCCAACTATGGCCGCTGACGCTGTCGACTATGCTAAGAAGTGCCATGCGTGCCAGCTTTACGCAGACTTTATTCATACACCGTCAGAACCACTACATCCTACAGTCGCCTCCTGGCCCTTCGAAGCTTGGGACATGGGCATTGTGGGACCGATCACCTGTAACACCCAGTTTTCCAAAAGAGGGTAATTTTGAAATTTTGTAATTATAATTATTATTTAATAGTATTTATTTTATATTATGATTTTTAGTGATTTTTAATTATTTTTAAACTATTTAAATTCATGACTTGTGATTTTTGGTATTTTGCTAGTAAACAGTAGAGACTGCCTACCCTAGAGCCTAGCCATGTGATTAGGATATTTTTGACATTTTTAGGATCATTTGAATTTATTATAATTTATTTGAATTTATGGAAATTTTTAGAATTTATTTTGGAATTGTTTGAATGAGGGTTGACTAGTTTGACTTTGACTAGCAATGACCTTGGTAGGCTAACCTAGAAACTAACCCTAGTTGTGTTTGGACTTGGTTAGGTTATGTAACTCTAGTTTAACCTAAGTTAGTGAGGATTAACTCATTAGAATTAATTTGGAGAAACTAGGATTTGAATTGATTTAGAAATGGCTTGTGATTTCACAAGTCATGACTTGTGACTTAGGCTTAATAGCCCATAGGCCCACACCATGAACCAAACCTAACCCTAATCAGCCCATGGCAGCCAACCTTGGGTTTCCCACCCTATTTAATGCCTCTTCCATTTGTTCTTGCCTCCTTTATTATTTTTCTCTCAAGCTTTGGAAAGAGGTGAGCCTCCATCTTCAAAAATCCATAGTAATTCTATTTTATCTCCTTTTTCCCTCTAATCAATTGCATTAGATCCTAATTTTAGTTTTCTTGCTGTTTGTGGTGTTCAACCTCAGCTTTGGGGCAATTTGGAGAAGTTTGCTAGCAAGAGGAACCCCCCATTTGAGGCTTTTCTTGCATATTGACACCAATAGGTAAATCATTGTAAACACCATTAAAATTCTAGTTTCATTGCATGTAGACCTAGCCCTAGGTGTCCCCTAACTATAGGATTTGGTTTCGTGTCAAGGTGGACCCATTTCGTGTCTGAATCGGACACGTATCCAATAGGATACCTAAGTGTTTGTGGAAATGCCACATAGGAATTTAGTTTACTGTTTTAGGAATGTTTTTGAATGGAATGATAGATCTAAGTGTTGTTTCTAGGTTTTCATGAGACTGAGCTTGTAATGGTGTCATGTCGTGTCGAGATCTGGACACGAACACGTTGTTCTGACACAGTGCACATTGCCCTGCTACTCGGGGGCAATTACTCACTAGACATGCCACTAGGACACGAGAATTTTGACACACAGGTCGGGGCTGACACTAACACAAGGCTCCCCAAGCTTCCCGAGTCCTCGTGTCATGTCGAACACGCATTCGTGTGTGCATTGGTCACACACTGTACTATTCCGTGCGGGAAGAGGCCACTGATACAGTATTCGCGTCGGACACGGACACGCCTAGGACTCGATACAGGGTGTCGACCCTCTAGCCTGTGACTTCATCTACCTAGGGACACGAGCACGAGACTCTAGGACACTTGTGTCGTGTCCTAGACTTGCACGAACACGTGCACGATGTTGTGTATTAGTGTGTGTCTGTGTTGTGCTCGATGTGGGTTTTCCCTTGGTTTGGATACTGTATCATATTGGGGTGGACACGAAACACTCCCTAAGACACGAACACTTGTTGGGTATTTATTACCAACCTATAATTTATCATTTTAACCTATTTTCATTATTTGAATGTGGAATTCCCCTTGTTGACTGATACATGTGTTCCAGCTTTTGGTTTGATTTCAATTCCTATTCTTAACTAATTTTGATGATTAATTACCATGTTTAAACTTATTGCATGTGCATTAGGTTGCCTTAATGTTGTGTTATAGGTTGTGTTGGAAATTGGATTCGAATTTGGGTCAAATGGCATGTTAGCTGTTCGCAGGGTCTGAAACATGTTAGATACATTATTTTTTCTTCAAATTCCTGAGCTATTAATCCCTGTTATTGATGTTTTTCAAGTGAAATTTACTCTCACATATTTGTTGCTTCACATTATTGAATATTGCAATTCAAATATGGGCTTTTGAGTTGAAAATGGAAATTTAGCACTTGTGTTGGATTTGGATTCGAAATTGTTAAGATTATTTCGACTGATACTCAAGTTCTAATTTTGATACCTGAGATTTATTTTATCTTTTAAAGCTGTTAATCCAATTCTAAACCTGTTAATTTGTGTTAAATAGTCATGTATGATCCTAGACATAACTGTTGTTCATGATTGATTCATTTACATTCGAAATTGGGCTTGGTGTTGAGTTTTCGAAATGCGGGACTGGGAATTGGTTTCCTATCCTTAACTGAAATGAAAGTTTGTTTCAATGCTTCACTGATATTGTACCACATTTCCTATCACCCACTATACACAGATGCACACACTAGTTACTGATTATCCTATTGCCTGAGATGAGATTCAGTCCTATTTCTGAGAGTTCCAGATTTTCAAATGTGAACCTTGACAGTTATTTTAACCATGTTAATGCTTCTACTTATGTGTTTTAGATCCTAATATAGTTTCTCCACATGTTTACTAACTATGTGTTGAGTTTGGGTTGATTTGTGTATTGAATTGGGATCAATTCTGGATTTGAATGTCCTAGACTGAAAACTAAATTTTGTTGAAAGTTGGGACTGAAATCTGGTTGATATGGACTGTTTAAAGACTGAAATGAATGTGATTCACTGTTAATACAAAACCTGAGTTTATTCCCAGATTTCTTTTAACCTGAGGATCGGGGTTTTGATGTTATGAACTGTTAGCAAGGCTAAATTCTAAACCTGAGCATGAATTGTTAAAACTGAGAAATTAAGGCTTGATTGTTTTGAACTAAGGTCTGATTTTCCCTTTCCATTTCATTGCAATGGTTGTTTTCCTATACCTGAACTGGTTTTCTTTTCTTTTGCCTTTGTATGTTGTTCCCAGTTAACTGAGTATTTGAATGGGACTGAAACTGAGTTTCTAGGTGTCTTCACAGATTTTACATTGAGCACTCACTGTTTTCCTCACTGATTTTATGTATTACTGCACACTGTTCAGGATTCATCACACACACCTACACATTTATGTTCCTGCCACACTCTCATATGTCACACACATGACACTATACACAACCCTTAACACTCACTGATTCTTCTCCTATTTTGCCACTATTTGTATTCCCAGAATTCAGGATCACAAATGCACTCATGTCCATGTCTAACACACACAATTTCATATATGAACTCACACACACAACTATATGTATGTAGGCTCACACACTCTAATATATATAGACCTATAAGGGACACCTATAAGGCTCATGAATACACACACACAAAGGCATGTAGGACTGGATATGGAGGCTAACATTTGACAGGTTTTGGGAGCATTGGGGATGTATGGACAGGATTACATACATGCTAGTATCCCCACACACCCTACACTATGGCACCCACTACACACATATATAGACACACACATGCACATGCCTAAACACATATGTACACTCACATTTTACTTAGTTTCATTCTCTCTCTAACCTCCTATGTGTATAGGTATATAGATGTATACTTGTAGCCATACATGTTAAGTATAAATACTTGTGTAATGTAGATGGTTAGTTTTGTGCCATGTGTAGTGTAAATTCATAACTAGTGTTGATTTTTCTTTTCATGTACACCTCCATGTTCACACACACACGTAGCTTTACATATTAGTTCCTTTCTCTTATATAAATATATATATATAATATTGAATATGCATGATAGTGATGTATCTTGATGTGTGACTTGTGTTGGCTTGTATAGCCTTGAGATTGGTGTGTGATTGCTAGACTAGACTTGGTTAGGCGTAGTGAGACTTATTAGACTTGTTTGGGTTAAGTTTGACCTAGTTTGACTAGTCTAGTTGACTAGAGTTGACCGAGTGTTGACTTTAGTCTAGATTGACCTAGAATCATGTAGAATGCATAGTAGGACTTCATTATATCATTTTAGACTTGTTGTGACCTGTGCTGTTCTGATTAGGAGCCAGACACCTCTCCTCGGACAGTACATTTCATCCGGACACTCAGATACAGGCGAGTACATTCTCTGATCATTTCATATTCTGCTTAGAATTATTTCCTGTATTAAATTACTTTACTTGATACCGTCACGTTGGTCACACGGATTAGTACTATATGGATCCCTTCTTGAGATGTTATCCCTTCAGGGAGCATTGGGTACTCTATGTTCTGTGCATTTCACTTACATGGCGTATCATATGCTTCTTTAGTTCTTTGATCACTTGTGACATATACCCATATGATCACAGAGTCTTCTCTGAATCCTTATCCCATTTATTAGGTCTATCAGAATCCCCATTTATGGGACTACTATGTACCACCCTTTGGGGGCATATCACCCTTCGGAGGCTTATCACCCTTTGGGGGCATATCACCCTTCGGGGGCTTATCACCCTTTGGGGGCATATTACCCTTTGGGGGCTTACCACCCTTCGGGGGCTGTTACATAGAATCATAACATAACCTGGTTGGATCCTTGTGTATTAATTAGGGGTACGGGGGAGTATAAATAGCCATGTGAACAATTCCAAAGTAGAATAGCCATGTACGCCTCTTTAGTATAGCTATGTACAAATCAAGCCGTTCACATGTCGACTTTGTGCTCTAAATCACTAGTCACTGGTAGCTCTTTACTTATAGTAGATATTTCTATTACAGTTCTCTCTCTCTCTGTTTACATACTGCATTTCTTCAGTATCTATATCTTACTTTACTGCATGATTATATTTTCTAACCTACTATGTACTGTTGAGATGTACTGTACTCGCTCCTGTCCTGACTGGACCTGTTGAAAATATTACAGAGGAAGAGGAGGAGGCCTGGGAGGATACCTTCTACGGGACAACTCTAGCTGAGGACATCACCCCCACTGCCTAGACTAGTTTATTTAGGCCTTATCTTATTTTTTGTTGTCTTGAGACTGTTTAGCTAGACTTTACTTCTGTTCAGAGATGTTGAGTTGTATATATTCTTTCATATTCAGTAGCTGAGATATATACTCTGGATATTTGTTGGGATATTATCTTAGACTATTCTATCTTCTGTATTTCCTTGAGTTCTATATCATATCGTGTTTTCTTCTTCCTTAGTTGTGATTGAGTTCATTTACTGCTATGTCACCCCCACTCGGGGAGTATAAACTGCTTAGTATTATATTACTAGCTGTATGTTGACCTAGGACAGCGTTCTACCGCCGACACTGCGGCGTAGGCTGGGCGTTGTTACGTTCTCGTACCCTCACAGTGGGTGCGGGTCGTGACACCACCCCTCCTTCATCGAGAGGACACCGCTTCATCCTAGCCATCACCGACTACTTCTCCAATTGGGCAGAAGCAGTTCCACTAGCGGAGGTGAAGAGCTCTAGGGTGATCAGCTTCATCAAGCACCATGTCATCTACCGTTTCGGGGTACCTCGGAGGATTATCCAGGATAATGGTCCTTAGTTCATCAGCCACATTTTTAGCAGATTCTGCGACAAGAATCGCATCCAAAACGTGGCCTCAACCGCCTACAATTCGGCAGCAAACGGATTGGCCGAGGCGTTCAACAAGACTATCGTCAGGCTACTCAAAAAGGTCGTGTCATCTAACAAACGCGACTGGGACGAAAAGCTCGGCGAATGCCTTTGGACCTACCGCACAACGGTACGGACCCCGACGGGCAACACACCATTCTCCCTAGTCTACGGGAGCGAAGCGGTACTACCTCTCGAGATCCAGATAACCTCACTCCGCGTAGCAATCACAAACCAACTCACAGAAGAGGACAATCAATGTCGTCGTCTGCAGAAACTGGAGGCACTTGACGAAAAGCGTCTCCTAGCTCAACAACGCATCGAACTCTACCAAGCCCGTATATCACAGGCTTTCAACAAGAAGGTCAAGCAGAGGACTTTCCAAGAAGGCGACCTGGTTCTGGCAGTCAGGAGGCCGATGGTGTTGACTCACAAGACACCGGGAAAGTTCGAGCCCAAGTGGGAAGGACCTTTCATCATAGAGACGGTATACTCAAACGGTGCTTACCGCCTCGCTAAACCCAATGGGGACTTATTCATGATGTCCATCAACGGCAAGTTCCTAAAGAAGTACTACTCTTGACATCTTTCAGACATGTACTTCCATAAAATCAGATGCTTCTGGAACCCAGCTGTTCCGTGGCATTCTCCAGTAGAAGGACAACCACGTCCACATCACCTCTGAGTTGTCCTCCTACGCCCTACAAAGCGGAGTCTTACACTCCGTAAGATTACGCTGCCCATCATGTTTACCACGTCCATATTACCTCTGAGTAAACATTCCATACAGACAACCCCTGCGTTGTCGTACATTGATCGCAGAACTTCCACGTCCACATTACCTCTGAGTAGTTCCGCGTAACCCCCAGAGTCATTCCTACAACGTCCATAACACCTCTGAGTAGGAAGATTCTATCATTTTTGAATCCCATATTTGCCACGTCCACATCACCTCTGAGAAAACATGTTGGTTCTCTCAAACTTATTATCTGTACCTAAAAACCAAGGTGCGCAAAAGATAATAGGTCCACACAAATTATAAAGTTTATGACAGCAAAAAATGAACACATCACAAAAAATTTTGTATTTCTGTCACGCCCCAGAACCAGAATACTGGAGAGCGGGGGCAGACATAGCCAGCTACGTATATGAAATGGAATCCATCTTGCTATATGGTCACGGCTGTCTAGATACATGAGGGTTTATCTACAAGCCAGCAGTCTCTTAAGGTCATGAACAAGCCTATTTTCTCAATCACAAGCAAGTAATGAATGTTACAAGATGTATGATCATTAAATATACAATAATAAGGCGTCCCAAATATTACATATTCAGCTGATCATGAAGCTAGTCGTTACAAAATGTTAGGACTAGCAAGAGTTTAGTCATACATGATCAACCCTAGGATCTGTTAATTATGTTACAGCCCGTAAGCAGACAGTAAATAAAAGTACAATCGAGCTAAACAGGTGCTCGTCGGCTAAACGCCTCAAAAGAATATTTTTACAATAGAGTGGGAGAGCCAAAAATAACCCACTCGTTGCCAGGGTTCCGTCTAGTGGCCACCATCTGGCTGGAAGGTCGGTAGATCCTCTGGAGCTGCTCCGAAATTTGGCCAAATAAAACCAGCTGGGTTAGACCCCAGAAAGAGCAAGTGCCACAAAGGAAGCTTCACTTAGGAACTAAAACCAGCAATCAGCACAATATATAAATAAAAGTAAGAACTGGAAATAAAAAAAATACATCAGGATGATATACGACGAGATAACCATGTAACTATTCAGATAACCAGGTTACAACCCGTAAACCAAACAAGGACCGGGGTTGTAACCCTTCGTCTGAACAGAACTGAAAATTCTCACCATTTATCGGTAAAATAAATACAAGCATTCTGGTCATTCAATAATCTGGAACAGGATCAGGACAAGACTAGACTGGTTAGACTCCATCCAATTACTTCACGGCCAAGCAAGAATTATGGCTTGATACTTTAACTAACTAGGGTTGTCACAAGCCTAATTACTAACAAGATGCAGTGAGATTATTCCACAACCACAAGCCCTGCAGACCATCCAGGTTACCCGGGTTAAAAGATTAGAGTTGAATTCAGGTAGGTACATCGTCCAGGAAACGAATGTACCCTTAGGTAGCTTGAAGGGTGCAACACAGGACAGTGTGCTGGAAATGTGCCCTACTCGACGGCAGGCTACAGATCCCAAGGCGTGCCCAGGTAACGGGATTGCCTGTAGCTGGGAAATCTCGTCATGACTAATGTATTAATCTAGTTATTAGCCTTAGTCCATTTTAGTAGGTACTCCTGACCGTGGTACTCAGGAGTCCCCTCCTAGACATGATGCAAGACAGGACTGGATTATTTGTACAAGCACAATCGCCCACGGTGTCCAGGTCATTATACAGGTCATGTCGTGTCAGGTAGCCATCGCAACAGCTATTCGAAATAATCATGCCAGGTTTATCATATCAAGTGTACTAGTCAGGAGTGCGCCACGACGGGCCACTATCAGGTCATGTCAGGTTATTATGTCAGGAGTGCACCACTACGGGTCACTATCACGTCATGCTCAATTATCAATTCTAACATATCAAATGAATTCATGATTCTCAAGTTCAGGACAAAAGGCGTAAGGATATAAAATGGACGTTAAATATCTAATAAAATATCAATATATAGGACTATAGAAGAGCCATGCGGCTAAGGCACATGCGGCCAGGATGGATCTCATGCGGCTGGGGAAGGAGTCGGGTTCATGCGGCTGGGGAGAGATTCATGCGGGTCGGGGGAACTAAGGACCCGTGCGGCTTGCAGGAGAGGGATTCTCATGCGGCTAAGAGAAGGGCAAGACACATGCGGCTCAATTAGGTGAGCGCATGTGGCCAGGGTCACTGGAACCCATACGGCCAAGACAGGAGGGGCGCATGCGGCTCAGGGGAACGAGGGCGCATGCGGCTTGGAAATAAAGGATGCATATGCGGCTGGGATTAATCAGGGTCATGCGGCCCGGACTAAGAAGTCCATGCGGCTGGGTCTAGGGGTTCTCATGCGGCTGGAAGATCAGGGCCTATGCGGCTCGGGGATCCAGACAGTCATGCGGCTGAGAGGACTCGAGTCCTCATGCGGCTGGCGAGTAACTGGTCTATATGGCTCGCGGGGAAAAGTTCATGCGGCTGGGTCCAACTCATGCAGCCAAGATAAGCTGATGCGGCAGGATAAGGTCCTCAGCCCTATGCGGCTGAACTGACTGGGTCACATGCGGCCGAGAATACTTGCCGCATGAACTTGTCACACGGTCAAGTCAAGGCAATAGTGCATGCGGTTGGAACTGACTTGCCGTATGAATGTTCATGTGGTCAAGTACATCATGCGGCTCGGGGCTGTGCTTCTTCTCTAAATTTTCGAGAAGAAGTACACCATAAGCCATGGCTTCCAAGCTGCATAACTCTATCATCCGGAGCCCAAATCCGAACTTCCATAGGTCAAAATGGGGTAGAACGAAATTCTCTACAACATAGAACCATCAAAACTAGGAAACAACAAGATTAGATAGATCAAAACCCAAGAAATCTAAAAATAATATAAATGTAGATCTACAAGAACTAGCCATGGAAAGTGAAAATGCCAAGTACTAAAGTAAGTTAAAATGTTGTAAGGAAGAGAATGAAGTAATAAAATTAGAGTTCCTCCATGAAGCAAGTTGCACTTGCCTAGACCTCTCTCTCCCTCTCTCTGGTAGGTAAGAAAGTAATGGTGAAGAAGATGATAAATGAAGAGAGAGAAAGGAGAAGGGTTAATAAATGGTAGTGGTGGTGGTAGGTAGGGGGTTCACCCCTTGGTTCATGATGAACCAAGAGCAATCCCAAACCGAACCAAGCCAACCCAAACCAAGAATAAACCAAGCCCAGGGAGGAAATTAAGCAAGAAAATCATGCAATACAAGAATAAATACGTACACGTATTCCAAAAATACGTAATACGAACCACATGCATTACAACTCTACCCACCTTAAAAGAATTCCTTCCTCGGAATTTAATCAAGAGGCTAGAGGAGCAATGACAAGCTACATTAATCACATGCAAGGTATAACTAGGCAGACAATTACTCATTTAAGCAAGAAATCGAAGGCATTAGGCATAAGAAAGATATTATACCTCACGAGTCAAACATGTCGGGATATCGTGATCGGATATCATCTTCACGCTTCCACGTTGACTCACCCAAAGAGTGATGGCCCCAAGCAACTCGGACTAACTTGATAGTCTTGTTCTTGAGGATCTTCTTTCTTCGATCCAATATAGACACGGGCCTCTCCTCATACGAAAGGTTGGTACCAACAACCAATTCCGAATGATCCAGGATATGGCTCGGGTCCGGGATATACTGTCGTAATTGGGATACATGGAACACGTCATGCACCTCGCTTAGCGACGGCGGAAGAGCGAGACGATAGGATACATCTCCTACTCGCTCCAGAATGTCAAATGGTCCTATATACCTAGGACTAAGCTTGCCCCGTACGCCGAAGCAAATGACGCCACGGTTAGACGAAGTCCTCAGGAATACATGATCGCCGACCGAAAACTCGAGAGGGCGCCGATGAGAATCGGCCCAATGGCGCTGGCGATCTTGGGCAACTCGAAGATGATCTCGGACTCTTCTGACCACTTCAACTGTCTGGGCAATCATTTCTGGACCGAGCATCTGTCTCTCTCCAACATCATCCCAGGCTAACGGGGATATGTACTTCCTACCATACAGTGCCTCGAACGGTGCCATCTTGATACTGGCCTGAAAACTGTTATTGTACGAGAATTCTACCAGGTGCAAGTGATCTTCCCATGAACCACCGAAGTCAAGTGTGCAAGACCGCAACATGTCTTCAAGAGTCTGGATCGTGTGCTCCGACTGGCCATCTGTCTGCGGGTGATATGCTAAACTGAACTGGAGATGAGTTCCCAAACTCTCTTGTAAGCTACGCCAAAAGTACGACGTAAATCTTGAATCTCGGTCCGAGGTGATACTGACTGGCACACCGTGCAATCTGACAATCTGCCTGAGGTACATCTCTGCTAGCTGAGCCATCGACTGACCAACTCTGAATGGAAGAAAGTGAGCCACTTTCGTGAGCCGATCAACTATAACCCAGATAGCATCTCTACCAGCTGGGGATCTAGGTAGTCCAGTCATAAAATCCATGGTCACAAGCTCCCACTTCTATTCTGGGATCGGCAAGGGCTGAAGAAGTCCAGCCGGCCTCTGATGTTCAGCTTTAACTTGTTGACAAACCAAACACCGAGAGACAAACCGGGCTATCTCCCGCTTCATACCATTCTACCAGAAATGCTGACGGATATTACGGTACATCTTCGTACCACCAGGATGAATGGAATATTGTGAACTGTGAGCCTCTGACATGATCTTCTGTCTGATATCTCCACTGGGTACACAAAGATGCTTACCATGCCTAAGTGTACCATCTTCATGAATGCATAACTCTGGTCTTCGTCCTGCCTCACACTCTGCTCTGAGCCGCTGAAGCTTGGAATCTGTTGACTGTGCCATCCGGATCCTCTCGACTATAGTGGACTAAACTTGCATGCTGGCCTTCAATGCTACACTGGATGGGAGAACAACTTTAATACCCATCTTCTGAAGATCGGCTAACAGTTCTGGCTGCGCTGTTAGGAAATAAACTTCCGCTCTCCTGCTCAATGCATCCGCAACAACATTGGCCTTCCCAGGATGATACTGCAGGTTGACATCATAATCCACAAGAAGCTCCAGCCACCTTCTCTAACGCATGTTAAGATCCTTCTGGGTGAAAACATACTTCAGGCTCTTGTGGTCGGTAAAAATCTCTACCCTGTCTCCGTACAAATAGTGCCTCCACAACTTAAGTACAAACACTACTACTGCCTGCTCCAAGTCATGGGTTGGGTAATTCCTCTCATGATCACGAAATTGTCGTGACGCATAAGCTATTACCTTCCCATGCTGCATTAGAACACATCCTAAACCTCTGTATGAAGCATCACAATATACTGAGAATCCTCCAGTTCTATCTGGAAGCGCAAGAATGGGAGCCGTTATCAATCCTCGCTTCAACTGTTCAAAAGAATTCTGACACTCTGCTGTCCAAGCAAACTGCACATCCTTGCGGGTCAACTGGGTCAATGGTGCTGAAATCCGAGCAAAATCTGAAACAAACCGCCGGTAATAGCCGGCCAATCCAAGAAAACTGCGAACTTCTGCAACGGTGCTAGGTACTGGCCATGACTCAATAGCCACAATCTTCTGGGGATCCACTTCTACTCCTCCTCTGGTGATGATATGACCCAAGTACGAAATGCGATCGAGCCAGAACTTGCATTTACTAAACTTGGCATATAACTGGTGCTCCCTGAGAGTCTGAAGAACCACACGGAGATGCTGCTCATGCTCCACCTCACTCTGGCTATAGACCAGAATGTCATCCAAGAACACAATCACAAACTGATCCAAGTAAGGCATGAAGATACGATTCATGAGGTCCATGAATACTGCCGGCGCATTGGTTGCTCCAAAAGGCATAACAAGGAACTTCCAATGCCCATATCTCGATCTAAAAGCTGTCTTCGGGATGTCCTGCTTTCTGACTCTGATCTGATGATAACCTGAGCGCAAATCAATCTTCGAGAATACTGAAGCCCCCTTGAGTTGATCAAACAAGTCATCTATCCTCGGAAGAGGGTATCTGTTCTTGATTGTCACTGAGTTCAAGGTACGATAATCAACACATAACCTGGACGTACCATCCTTCTTTTTTACAAGAAGCATCGGGGCTCCCCAAGGCGATCCACTAGCACGAATGAATCCCTTGGCTTGAAGTTCTTCAATCATCTTGTACAAGATCTCCAACTCTGAAGGCGCCATCCTGTAGACTCTCTCTGACACTAGGGCTGTCCCGGGAATCAAGTCTACAGTGAACTCGATCTCCCGCTCCTGAGGCATACCTGGAAGTTCTTCTGGAAAAACATCTAGAAATTCTTCAACTATTCGAGGCAACTGCACTGCTGCTACTGCCATCCGCAATATCGGAGGAGAAGGCTCAACTGCGCCTCGGGAAAAGAAAAACTCTGGCTCGCCTGGAATGCTAAAAATAACCCTACCAATATGGCAGTCTATTCTAGCATACTGGTTCCTCAACCAATCCATCCCTAAGACCACATCATAATCGGCCATCGGGAACTCTATCAATCTAGCGGGGAATTCTCTACCGCTAACTACGATCCGACACGAGGAAAACACTCTATCTACTCCCACAAGTCCGTTACCAGTAAGTATATTAAGCCTTACTGATAATGACTCAGGCTCCAATCCAACCCGTGTCGCGAATCGTGCAGACATAAATGAATACGATACACCAGAATCAAATAAAGCTGAAGCTGGAAAGGAGTTGACGAGAATAGTACCTGCCACTACCTCTCCTGGTGCCAATCCTTCCTCCACGGTCATCACCATAGCCTGACCGTGCCCTCGAAGTGCTGGTCTCCTCTGCTGAAATCCTCACTGCCTGCTCTGACTCTGGACTTGGGCTTGTGCATACTGCTGGGAGTTCTGCTGCGGGAATACTTGGGACTGAGGCAACAAAGGCCTCGATAATGGATACTGCTGCTGCTGCTGGACTAGAACTGGTCCTCTCACTGAAGAGCTAGAAAGGTTGCACGATGATGAACCACCCCTATTCGGGCAGGATCCAACCCTATGGTCCGGTGCTCCACAAGCCAGACACAATCCCTGTGTCCTGCGATACTCTGCCACTACATGGCCTGGCTTCCCACAATGAGAACATCCTACTGTGGAAGACTGCTTCTGCTTCTGCTGCTGAGGGTACGTCGGGGTAGAATGCTGAACCGACGTCACTGAGGCCGCCCGCCTCGGAGTTCCAATAGTCAAAGCCCTGGCTGCCGGGGCTGGTGCTGAAGACTGATTCATCTGGCCGTAGGATCTCTTCCGACCTCCGGCCCTATCCACGATCCTCTGGGAGGTATACTCATGCCTCCTAGCTGCTCTCAAGACTGCATCAAAAGTCTGATGCTCAAACTGCTCAACTGCCAACAAGATCTCCAAGTGAAGTCCCTGCTGGAACCGCTGGGCTCTATCATACTCGGTTGCCACCAAAGTGGGAGCAAACCGACTGAGTCTGGAAAACTCGGCCGCATATCCGTCGACCGTCCTGCCTCCTTGCTTCAGGTTGGTAAACCTCGTCTGCAGATCATACCGAGCCACGGCATCGAAATACTTGGTCTGGAATCTCTCTCTGAATACTGCCCAAGCAATGGGTGCTGCTAATCCAACGGCCTGAGCCGTCCACCAGCTGCAGCACAAATCCAACAACTGCAGGCGCACCACAGCTACCTTCTTATTTTCTGGGGTCCTGGCTGCTTCTAGAATCACCTATGTGTCCTGAAGCCATGCATCTGCTGCGATAGCATCTTCTCTACCGTCGAAGAATGGAGGGTTCAAGCGCTTGAAGCTGTTGGTCGCGCTGTTACCCTGATGACCACCCCGGGTCAAAGTATCCGTCACCGCCTGGTGCAAGGCATCTCCACGTCGGTCTTGGGAAGCTATCAAGGTCCTGACGAGTCCTACCAAAGTGCCATCATCAGGCTCGGTAGGTTGAACTGGCTGAACTGGTGGCTCTCCGTCAGAAGGCACAACTCTGGAGGCTACTTCCGAATGCTGGGCTTGATCTCCAGGTTGCTGCTGGTCCGCGGGAGGTGCTCCGCCTTGCTGGTCGGTAGGACCACGAACAATGCCGCTGAAGAAGATGACATAGGGAACAATAAGGAAGGACCAGGACAGATCAACGATACAAGCATATAATCAGGACAAGAATCCAGGGATTCAGAAGATACGAGCAGAGATCAAGGACGAATACTGTTTGAGACATCTATTCGATAAATCCTCACATATCTTGATGTACAAGACCTGCATGGGCCACCACTTAAACCATGTCACGCCCTAGAACCAGAATACTGGAGAGCGGGGGCAGACATAGCCAGCTACGTATATGAAATGGAATCCATCTCGCTATACGGTCACGGCTGTCTAGATACATGAGGGTTTATCTACAAGCCAGCAGTCTCTTAAGGTCATGAACAAGCCTATTGTCTCAATCACAAGCAAGTAATGAATGTTACAAGATGTATGATCATTAAATATACAATAATATGGCGTCCCAAATATTACATATTCGGCTGATCATGAAGCTAGTCGTTACAAAATGTTAGGACTAGCAAGAGTTTAGTCATACATGATCAACCCTAGGATCTGTTAATCATGTTATAGCCCGTAAGCAGACAGTAAATAAAAGTACAATCGAGCTAAACAGGTGCTCGTCGGCTAAATGCCTCAAAAGAATATTTTTTACAATAGAGTGGGAGAGCCAAAAATAACCCACTCATTGCCAGGGTTCCGTCTAGTGGCCACCATCTGGCTGGAAGGTCGGTAGATCCTCTGGAACTGCTCCGAAATCTGGCCATACAAAACCAGCTGGGTTAGATCCCAGAAAGAGCAAGTGCCACAAAGGAAGCTTTACTTAGAAACTAAAACCAGCAATCATCACAATATATAAATAAAAGTAAGAACTGAAAATAAAGAAAATACATCAGGATGATATACAACGAGATAACCATGTAACTATTCAGATAACCAGGTTACAACCCGTAAACCAAACAAGGACCGAGGTTGTAACCCTTCGTCTGAACAGAACTTAGAATTCTCACCATTTATCGGTAAAATAAATACAAGCATTCTGGTCATTCAATAATCTGGAACAGGATCAGGGCAAGACTAGACTGGTTAGACTCCATCCAATTACTTCACGGCCAAGCAAGAATTACGGCTTAATACTTTAACTAACTAGGGTTGTCACAAGCCTAATTACTAATAAGATGCAGTGAGATTATTCCACAGCCACAAGCCCTGCAGACCATCCAGGTTACCCGGGTTAAAAGATTAGAGTTGAATTCAGGTGGGTACATCGTCCAGGAAACGAATGTACCCTTAGGTAGCTTGAAGGGTGCAACACATGACAGTGTGCTGGAAATGTGCCCTACTCGACGGCAGGCTTCAGATCCCAAGGCGTGCCCAGGTAACGGGATTGCCTGTAGGTGGGAAATCTCGTCATGACTAATGTATTAATCTAGTTATTAGCCTTAGTCCATTTTAGTAGGTACTCCTGACCGTGGTACTCAGGAGCCCCCTCCTAGACATGATGCAAGACAGGACTGGATTATTTGTACAAGCACAATCGCCCACGGTGTCCAGGTCATTATACAGGTCATGTCGTGTCAGGTAGCCGTCGTAACAGCTATTCGAGATAATCATGCCAGGTTTATCATATCAAGTGTACTAGTCAGGAGTGCGCCACGACGGGCCATTATCAGGTCATGTCAGGTTATTATGTCAGGAGTGCACCACTACGGGTCACTATCACGTCATGCTCAATTATCAATTCTAATATATCAAATGAATTCATGATTCTCAAGTTCAGGACAAAAGGCGTAAGGATATAATGCGGCCAGGATGGATCTCATACGGCTAGGGATGGAGTCGGGTTCATGCGGCTGGGGAGAGATTCATGCGGGTCGGGGGAACTAAGGACCCATGCAGCTCGCAGGAGAGAGATTCTCATACGGCCAAGAAAAGGGCAAGACACATGCGGCTCAATTAGGTGAGCGCATGCGGCCAGGGTCACTGGAACCCATGTGGCCAAGACAAGAGGGGCGCATGCGGCTCAGGGGGACGAGGGCGCATGCGGCTAAGAAATAAAGGATGCATATGCGGCTGGGATTAATCAGGGTCATGCGGCCCGGACTAAGAAGTCCATGCGGCTGGGTCTGGGGGTTCTCATACGGCTGGAAGATCAGGGCCTATGCGGCTCGGGGATCCAGACAGTCATGCGGCTGAGAGGACTCGAGTCCTCATGCGGCTGGCGAGTAACTGGTCTATGCGGCTCGCGAGGAAAAGTTCATGCGGCTGGGTCCAACTCATGTGGCCAAGATAAGCTGATGCGGCAGGATAAGGTCCTCAGCCCTATGCGGCTGAACTGACTGGGTCACATGCGTCCGGGATTACTTGTCGCATGAACTTGTCACACGGTCAAGTCAAGGCAATAGTGCATGCGGTTGGAACTGACTTGCCGCATGAATGTTCATGCGGTCAAGTACACCATGCGGCTCGGGGTTGTGCTTCTTCTCCAAATTTCCGAGAAGAAGTACACCATAAGCCATGGCTTCCAAGCTGCATAACTCTATCATCCGGAGCCCAAATTCGAACTTCCATAGGTCAAAATAGGGTAGAACGAGATTCTCTACAACATAGAACCATCAAAACTAGAAAACAACAAGATTAGATAGATCAAAACCCAAGAAATCCGAAAATAATATAAATGTAGATCTACAAGAATCTAGCCATGGAAAGTAGAAATGCCAAGTACTAAAGTAAGTTAAAATACTGTAAGAAAGAGAATGAAGTAATAAAATTAGAGTTCCTCCATGAAGCAAGTTGCACTTGCCTAGACCTCTCTCTCCCTCTCTCTGGTAGGTAAGGAAGTAATGGTGGAGAAGATGATAAATAAAGAGAGAGAAAGGAGAAGGTTTAATAAATGGTAGTGGTGGTGGTAGGTAGGGGGTTCACCCCTTGGTTCATGATGAACTAAGAGCAATCCCAAACCGAACCAAGCCAACCCAAACCAAGAATAAACCAAGCCCAGGGAGGAAATTAAGCAAGGAAATCATGCAATACAAGAATATATGTACACGTATTCCAGAAATACGTAATACGAACCACAGGCATTACAATTTCTTTATTCTAAAAAAGAGAGTAAAGGATTACACCCTCCCCAGCAAGAGTTGCAAAAACACAAAAAGAAGAGACTAAATCCCTAAACATCCCCATGGTTGGCTGAAAGCTCTTCAATCCGGTGCCTCAAGTCTGTCGCTCGAGTCTCCACAGTCGCCAGGACTCGACGTTCAGCTTCTTGACGCATCGCTTCTATGTCCTCAGGAGAAGTGTCATCCTCATGCTTCTCATCCAGCTGCTGCCGCTGCTGAGCTAGAGTAAGATCCCGGTAGGTAAAAGCTGCTTTCTCCTTCTTGAATGCTACATGTTCAGCCTGGGCATGCTCAGCATCTAATAGGAGTCGGGCCCGCTGGTCCTCAAGGTGGCAAATCTGGGCATCAACCTCCGCGATACTAGCGTCCAACGCAGCTTGCAACTCCACCTTCTCCTGCGTAGACTGAGACAATCGCTCCACTGCAGCTTCAGTCTCAGCCACTTCGCGTTCCCATACACCCACGGTGGCCTGATAGGAGGACTCGATCTCAGCAATCAGCTTCCCCCTTTCCGCATCTATCAGGGTGGAAAGATCATTCCGCTGGATACGCTGAGACTCGGAAAGCAGCTAATCCAGCTCAGTCATCGAGGCCTCCAGAATCTCGGCCATATGATCATGGCCCTGGTGGAGATGTATCAGATTGATGTATGAAAGCGCCATAGATTTTGCCATCGCGAAACTCCTATTGGTGTTCATCACTGTCGACACACCCTTCTGCAGCATCTTGTACACTGCCTCAACGATGAATTTCACATACTCATCCGCATCCGCCAACACTTGTGGTGTCATGGCAGGAGTTGGAGGAGCTATCCAGGATGGCGGACCTGAAGAAGACCTGCCGATCTTAATCTGCGAGGTTTGAACATTGACCTCAGCAGACTCTCCCGCACCAGGAACTTGAATTCTGCCACCAGCGCCAGATGCCAAGAGTGCAGAAGGAGTTGGGTGGGGCGTCGATATCATCGCCCAAGTCGAAGAAGCAACAGAGGGCTCTTGCATCAGCAAGCCCTTGCCCTTTTCCGGCTCAAAGGGACTATCAGCATCCGGAGCTGCCTTCTCCACTACCGAGGCGCGATCTATAACCAGCACAGAGCCTTCCTCTGGCAAGCTAACCGGATCAGCTCCTGTTTCCTGGCGGGGCACGTCTTCTGGGGTCGGGCTCGGCAGACGAGTCTCCCCCTCATCATTAAATCCCCCCACGGGGACCAAATCTGTCGCCACCTCCCGGTTGGCAGCCACCTCAGCTTCTATTGCTGAGCCTGGGGTAGGGCTCGGCAAGCCGACCTCCCCACATCATGACAAGGTGGGGAATCAACCCTCTCCTCTGTTGCAATCACATCTGTTGCCCCCGCAACAGACTCACGCATCTCTGGAGGAATGTCTTCCGAAGACGACGAACTCCACCCCACTTCATCATCAAAAAGCCCAGTGTCTGCAGGACCCTCAACGTCCAAGGCCCCCACGGCGGCTTGTACCATCTCGGAAGTGGCTGCAACCTCAGTGTCTCTTCCGACAAAGTCCGGAGATACTAAAATCTCTGCAGGAATAACATCTTCAGGATTCTCCTCCATTGAAGACATTACCATTGGAGGAATTCGCTCATCAGAGGAGCTTGCCACCTCCTTCGGTTTACTGACACCCGGTTTCGAAATACGGGTTTTCTTCTTCAACGATCCCTACAAGAAGAAAATTACAAGTCACCAAAATGACATGATGAGTCAGATCACGGAGGACTCTTTACCTCAGCAGGGACTGATTCTAGTGACGCAGCCTTTGGAGTCGTCACTTTCCTCGGCCTTTTTGGTACGGACGAACCGGCTTCTGCGTCAGCCCGTCTCTTCCCAACAGGGGGATCTCTCACTGATGCTACAGCAGCAGCCCGATATCCCGCCAATTCTGGTAGACGATATGACCGAGCCGCTACCAACATATTTGTCGTAGCCTCTAGCTGAGTTCCAATGATGAAATTGGTCTCCCTATCATAACCAGGAGACACAGTATTCATGGTACAATACAGTTTAACGGCTGAATACAGGATTTATGGCCGAGGGTTGCAAACTGGCATAGTAAAATGAACACCAGTGCACCCGATATTGTAATATTGCCAGCCCCGGGCTCCGTCCAGCAAACTCCCAGCAAACCCCAAACTGTTACTGGGGTTCCGTAACATTAACTGGGTGTAACCGAACTGGCGAGCAAACCGGCTTGGCAGATATGGCTCCAGATAACACTTATTCTAGTTGCGGTAGTCCAAGTGGAAAGGCCGAATACTTTGCAACCAACGAAAACCCCATTTCGGCAGAGTAATCGCATCTTCACAAAAGTCGTCTAAATCTTGGTCAGCCTCGAAATCCTTGAAAATGGGACCGACCTTGACAATCTTCCACCCCTGAATATAGGACAAAACTCTCCTGCAGACGGGGACACCAGTGTGCAACCACTTCCTCTTGTAGAAGCGGCAGATAAAAGTGTCACCTTCAACGTGATCCTCCTCCGAGCCTGGACTCATCACATTCGAATGATGTAGAATCAACCATCCCATCAGATAATGGAATGGTAGTTTGGCCCGGGGAAAGTTGTCATTTCTACCTCTCTCATGGATCACGTCCTCAGCAAAGGTCCTCAAGCCCCGCAACAGGTTACATACCATCGCGGAAAGAAGGGCCAAAGGACGACCAAAGGCCAATTTCACTGCTGGCAAAATGAGGTTCCGGTGTACCCTTCCCACGGAACCCGATCCGCCTGCAAACACACAATCCCGGAGCCATATCATCAAATAAGCAGCCAATACTACCTTAGATGACATCCGGTGCGCACAGTACCAGAAGCAGCTATACACGTTCTTGTCACTCTTATTTGAACGAGGGGCCCTCTCGTCCAACCGGCTCATTTCAGAGGTCATCTCTGCGGGTTTCAGCCCTTGCGGAGTCATAAACCGGATCTTCGAGGAATCTGCCAAATCCTGCTTGAAGACGTAATCCCTCCAAGCAGTCACAAGAGGTTGAGACTTGCCTTTCTCCCTCCGTTGCATCAGATAATGATGGCTCGCTACCTCTTTGAAAACAGCCATCATCTCCGAGTCCTTCTTTTCCAAGACAAGGATCTTTTCGTTTGATGGAAAATATTCCTCGTACGGTTCAGAGCCCAGGAAGCCTGGATACCTCGTACATTTCGTGGAGAGCCAATCCCAACTCTCCTACTGGAGTAAAGAAAGTGCCAGTCTGGGTATTGAACATTTCTAAGAGTGCAAAGAATATATGCTTATTGAGATCCATGCCAGCCTGTGTGGCACGGATAGCGGCCGTCAGCCCAATCTCTTTAAGCTCAGCCTTGAACTTCGACAACACCCAAAGGGTTAAGTCGTCCCACTTCGGCATGTGGTGACACCAACCTTCAACCCTAAAGCTACCTTTCGGATACATGACCCTCGATGTTAGCATCCGATTTACAAAAGTCGAAGCACTGAAGGCAAAGGTGTCATTAGGGACCTCGCTATAAAGGCTCCCAGGACGCAAAGTTCGACAACTAAATGAGGGTCCGACCCGTGAAGCGGCAAAGGTATCCCTTTGATTCGAAGTAGCATCAATCGAAAGAGTACCTCCCAATGCCCCTCCTTGAGAAGGAGTAAGTTCCCAGGGCATCCTTCTCTTGGAAGCTAAACGGTAGAAGGCCGTCAACGACAACTGGTGTTCAAGCTGTCGCATATACAGAACCATGTCCTTCGCAGAGAAGAACCAGTCTCCTTTGATCTTCAGTATCTTCGCCTCAGTGGAGATCAGGCGGTCATCGAACAAAAAGACAAGTTTTAAGAAGGTCACATCCTCGGATTCAGCAGATTTTAGTTTACCGCTCTCCATCATACTCTGAAGGAAAATCGGCAACTGATTCTGGATCTGCAGCATTCTCTCAGAAGGTTGATTCTGTAGGATAGCATTCTTCGCAGGGTTGATAACCTCCTCGTCAAAATCAACTCTCATTTGACAAAGAAAAGCATCCAGAAGGACTTCATTCAGCAAAGGGATTGTCATCAACACTGATACAATAAAGACAAAAGTCAGGCAAAAAGCTTTAAGAAGACAAAGTGGGTTAAGCAGCCTGGCGCATCATCAGTGTGTAAACCCATGCGTATCAGCAGTGTGGCTTCGGCACATCAACAGGGTGTAAACCCATGCGCATCAGCTGTGAAGCTTCGGTGCATCATCAGGGTGCAAACCCATGCGCGTCAGCAATAAAGCTTCAACGCATCGTCAGGGTGTAAACCCATGTGCGTTAGCAGTTAAACCTCGGTGAATAATAAGGGCCTAAACCCATGCACTTCGGTGGGATAAAACCTCGGCGCATCATCAGGACAGGAGTCCATACGCTTCGACAAACCAAGAGAGCACACCAACTCAGCCGTATGATCCAAAACGCGTCTGAATTAAAAAAAATAATGGAAAAGATGACACCCACCCGTCACCGCAGGCCGAACGTCGGTCGGAGTCACAATAGTGACAGGAGCGTCTTCCTCGGCGAACTCCGTAGGCTCCTTTCCCTTGCCAGCACCACTGCGAGGAGTCTTGGAAGCCATTCCTTGAAGGAAGAAAGTTAGGGTTTTTCGAAGAAGAACTCTAAAAGACAAAAGCAAAGAGAGGAATCAGGCTGGAACTCTCTCTCTCTCTTCTCCTCACGCCTATTTATAGGCTCAGTCGCACGCGTGAACCGATGAAGTGTGACCTCAGCCGCCGCTTTGGGTTCTGTGAAGAGATAATTGCAGATAAAACCAAAAAGATCATCATTAATCTTCTTGGTTATCGAGGCGTTATCATTTGCATTAACTAAGACGAGCATGCGCCCCGTCACTGATGCGCGGAGTATCCATGCGCCCGAACAGACATGCGCCCTAACCACCATGCTTCTTATTCAAAGTATTCCAAAACATGACAAAAAAGTTTTGAAAACTTTGAAGGGGGTCTTGTAGAAGCATGGAATTTCACGATCAGAAATCATATGCGCCAAACTACACGCGCCAGGAAGTTCAGACAAAGTACTCATCACAGAAGCAAAAGAATAGACATCAAAAGAGGATTTTTATTTACGTATAAAAGTCTATTACATGTCTAGAAAAGGTTGTACAAAGGAGAATTTCTACAAAGAAAAGACCCTAAGTCTACAGCCAGGCGCAGCAGTCATCATGCGCTCTCGAACAGGCGCATCTCACCATGCACTCTCAGTCAGGTGCATCCCACCATGCGCTTCCAGCCAGGCATATCCCTTCAGCAGCTCAGTTATGTGCATCCTCAGTTATGTGCATCCCTTCAGCAGCTCAGTTATGTGCTACCCTTCCAGTCAGGCTCACCGCCGTCTAAATGCTTCGACTAATGAAGCATTTATTGAGAAGAATGAGGGTGGCAATCAACCCTCTAGCTGGAGGAAGAGCTCCCCAAATCGAGGAAGAGAAGAGCACCGCAAGTCAACCTATGGCCAGGGGAGGCTTCGAAAGAGCCTCCAAAGGCGAAGGAAGACCGCAATCGAAACCACGGCTAAAGGAGCAGCTTTCAACACAACCAGAATGGACAACACCTACTCTGACTGAAGAAAGAGCCCCCAAAGCTGCAGTACCGCAATTCCGATCTGCGGCTCTTCCCATATAACGGAGACGAGGCTCGAGCATCCCGATCTTTGGATGCAACAGGCACCTTCCGCCTGCCTCGGAAGCCTTCGACTCCGACTTTTGGATGTAACAGTCACCTTCAAGTGCATCAATGAAGACAATGCATCGCATCTGTACCCTCGGGAGCATCTTGTCAACAGAATGTGCTCGTGTAAACAAGTTCAATTCGGGAGAACATGAGAGAACGAGAAGCAAACACTCTCCATGCCACTATTTTTAGGCCGGGCAAATCAAACCCATGCGCCAAGTGGATGGCTCTCCGAATCCTGTGCAATGAATTTGCATTAAATGGATGAACCAGACGCTTCGAATTCAGCCAAGTCAAAAACGGCTTTTTAAAGCACTCGAACGGAACAGTCGCACCAGAAGACGTGTCAAGCGGAGCGAATGCGCCGGACAGACCGCGCATCATACTGACGCGCCTCTCAACACCAAGCGCTTCATAAGCATGCGCCCCCATGCGGCCCCATGCGTCTAGTGGAACGCCGATCGATGCTCCCACTCTAACAGTCCATCACCTGTCAAAAACATTAAATGCTGAAGTCTGACAGAGTTGGCAGCATGCCTCTCGAGGACTGAACAGTTGACAGCTTTTTCAGAAAATGAAGCGTCGCCAACGTCAGTATCATCATTACTTTCCTCCGGCGGTTACAAGCCATGTGGCCACCCAACCACTCGCATGCGCCTCTGCGGCCATGCGCCCAAAGTTCTGCATGTGCCTCAAAAGTCATGCGTCTCAGACTTTTTCTCTGATCTCTAAAGACAGAAGTAAAGTCACTAGTAAAGTTCTGCATGCGCCTCAAAAGCCATGCGTCCCAGACTTCTCTCTGATCCCAAAAGACAGAAGTAAAGTCACTGCTGAAGCTTCGTATGCGCCTCAAAAGCCATGCGCCCTGAATGGTTCATGACTCCCAAAGATTACGAGCCAAATTCTCCTCATGCCCCAATTCCAGGCGCATCCTACCAGATCATTCCCTACCAAATCCGAGATCTCCGAGCCATAGGCCGATGACACGTGTCCTTTGACTCGATTCACCCAAGATCTCAGCAACAGAAAAATTCTCTTCTTTGCTACCAGCCAGCCCATAACAGCAGCATGAAGAATTCAACCCCTCAATCAGGGCGCATCTCCATGCGCCTCCATCAGCAATCACCACGTGGCATCCCCACGTCCAGGTGCATCCGACATATGCGCGTATGCAGCAGCCAGCCTGCAAAGTTATAAATAGAGGGATCATTTCCTTCGTCCACACATATACAGACGAACATACATAGACAGACAAAGACATCGCACAACCAGAGAGGCAGATACAGACATTCAATGTCTTTCTCCTCTCAGCAAGCTCCTGCATCCAGAGCAATCCAAACCTTCAGAGAACCGATAACCGTCGTCAGATCGTCAATGGAGTCAACGCATTACCACTTGTACCATCGGCACAAAGGACCCAGATAAACAAAAGTGTCCTCCTAGGACTACGTCTAAGTCCTATATTGTAACACTGTTCTGTTTGTATTGAAATTTGCAATCAAAAGATTTTAATGGCAAACAGTCGTACCATAGAACATTCACGTCTATATCACCTCTGAGTTGTTCTATAAAATCCCATAGAGCTCACTTCTACCATGTCCATATTACCTCTGAGTAGGAAAACTCCACCATTTTAGCCCATATTTACCATGTCCACCTTACCTCTGAGTAAATATGTCGGTCCTCTCCCTCAACTTATTATCCATACCTAATGCCAAGGTATGCCAAGGGTAATAAGTCTACACAAAAATTTCCCCATATTCACCACGTCTATATTTCCTCTGAGTGAATGTGTCGGTTTCCTCCGTGAGTAACTTATTATCTGCACCCAGAAACCAAGGTGCGCAATAGATAATGGGTCCACAAAAATCACAGAAAATGAACAAAGCAGAAAGTTCTTTCATTTTCTTCAGCTAAATAAAAGATTACATCGATATCGAAAAGAAATAAACTACATCTTCAGGTTTCTTCAGATCTCAGAAATAGACAAACAAAATAGGGCCATTAACTTTATTCATATTCCCGAAAATGGCGATTGCAAAGCAACCTACGAATCCTCACAACCAGGGATCATAGTTGCGTTGAGGCATGTACCACTCCCTCAGCCACTTTGCATATGAAGGCTCAATCTGGTTGAGGTCTTCTGTAGGGACAGGGGTGTCAGTCCTGATGCTGCTACTCTCTGACGGTGGCTCCTCCTTAACTTCAACCTTCAGAGCAGTCTCTTCTTTGATGGTCATCGGTTCTTCCTTGACCTTGACCTTTGGTAATGCCTCCTCCTTAACCATTACCGGCTCTTGTTTGACTAGAGGCGGCGGTGTCTCTTCCTTCACGAGAGCCTCCGCCTTCGGCATGGATACTACGCAGTCAAAAAAAAGTTAGCAAAAAGACTTAGAAGCTCAAAACAAGTATCTGAGGCACATCAACAAATCTTGCGTATCAACCTGGGTCGAAACCCATGCACACAGATAGAACCTCATCAACGACACATCGTCAGGACCTAAGTCCATGCACGTCAGCAAGTGAAGCTTCGGTGCATCATCAGGACTTAAGTCCATGCGCGTCAGCTGAAAGGGCTTCAGCGCATCATCAAGACAAAATTCCATGCACGTCAGCCTAACCACATCGATATGAGGCAACTCATCTGCAGTCGGGTCACCCCGACATCACTGCAACAAAGACCAAGGCAAGAGAATACCCACCGAACACTTCCGGACGAACGTCGATGTGGATCACCAATACGACGGGGACTTCCTCCGTGTCGACCTCCAAGGGTTCCTTGCCTCGGCCCCTTCCTCGGCTAGCAGCACCGTCTCGGGAGTCTTGGGAGCCATCTCTCTAACGAAGAAAAAAGGAGAAAAGAGCTCTGAGGAAGAAGAAAGCTTTTGCAGAAAGTAGAAGACTCTCCCTCTCTCCTCAACAAGCCGCTTATTTATAGGCTTGGCCTCGCGTGTAAACTGATGAGGCATGACATTAGCAATCAGTCGCTTCGGGTCTCAAAAAATTGACGGCTGCTTATCTTCAAAAGATCATCATTAATCTTTCCTAAGATTGAGACGTTATCTCTTCAGAAGAAGCACGCACCCTAGCAATATGCACCTAAGCAACAAGCAGCAATGTGCAGAATGACTATACACCAAGAAGAGCCATGCACCTAGGTGAAGGGCATACGCCCAGAGTCGTTAATCCCCATGCTTCTTATTCAAAGTATTCCAAAACTTGCCCAGAAAGTTTTGAAAACTTTGAAGGGGGTCTTGTAGAAGTATAAAATTTCAGGCACATCTATAGGCCAGAATTCCTATGCGCTCAACCAAACCATACGACCAACTCAAATACGCCAGGAAGCTTAAGCAGATACTTGGCATAGCAATGAAAAGTACATGTTTAAAGAAATTAAAAAGTAGGCTTTTATTTCATATAAAAGTCTATTACAGGTCTAAGGCAAGGCTTTACAAAGGAGAACTTCTACAAAAAGAAAAAGATCCTAAAGCTAATAGCCAGGCGCAGCAACTGCTATACACCCCATGCCAGGCGTATCATCCATCAGGCGCATCACTCTGATATCTCATCCAGGCGCATCACCTCGTCATTATCAAGCAGGCACATCAGCACCAATCATCCCTTGTGTAGCAGGAGGATGAGCTCTCCTAGCTCGACGAAGATTGCGGCCCGATGCCCCGATCTTCGGAAGCAACAGGCACACTCCACAACATGTAGCTCTGCCAACATAACGAAAAACGGAGTACGACCGCCCCAATCTTTGGATGCAACAGGCACCAGCGGCCTGTGTCGGGACTCGACGATCATGATATTTGGATGCAACAGACACTATCACAGAAGCTCAGAACGACGGAAAGACTGGGGCAGCGCATCTTCATCCTCGGGAAGAGCTCGAATTCGGCAGTTCGCCAAGGCGGAGCTCCGGCCAAGTTCATCTTTATATCGAAATGAAGAATAAAAGCAAAAGCTTTCTCTCATGCGACTATTTATAAGCACGGGCACCCTACACCCAAGTGCCAAATGGCCAACGTTCCAAATTCCATACAATAAATTTGCATTAATAGCAAATGCATCTGTCGCTTCATATTTGGCTAAGTCAAGGCAACTATTAACGCCTCGAAGAACCCAACAGGAGGGCCAAAGAGGATGCGACACATTGGCAGATGCGCCATCAATATTATGTGCTCTCCATGGACGCACCCAGCGGGCCATAGCCGTGCACCCAGATTGGCACTAACCAATACAACCCTCTCCATCAAACATTTAATGCTGAATGACAAAAGACGGCAACGCATTCCAAGAGCCGTCTAATCAGCAGTGCAAAATGAAGTGTCGCTGATATCAGTACTATCATTACACCTTGGGTCGGCAACAACTGCCATGTGGCCGATCGATCATTCGTATGCACCTTGTGGCCATACACCCAGAAGACTGCGCGCGCCCCAGTGGTCATGCGCCCCCCGGCTTACTTCTTATCCTAAGCAACAGAAGACAAAGCTCTGTATGTGCCTCAAAAGCCATGCGCCTGGACTTGCTCATGGCTCATAAAGATCATGAGACCAAGTCGTCTCTCCTGTGCCTGATTCTAGACGCACCCTTACGCGAAGCCTTGTATGCACCTCAAAAGCCATACGCCCATACTCATCTATGATGCCTAAAAATCATAGACTAAGCTGCCTCCATGCACCAGATCCTAGGTGCACCCCGACAGATCACTCTTCTCCAAAACTAAGATATTTGAGCCACAGGCATACGCCATACGTTCCTTGACTCAGTTCTACTCAAGAATGGGTGCTAACCACCCAAGATCTCAATAACAACCAAATCTTCGCGACTGCCATGTGTCAGTTCCATCGCAGCCCAGCACAGCAGTCCAGCAGATTCTGCTTCAATTCATGGTGCATCAACCATGCGCCCCCGCCAGCATCAGCCACGTGGCGTCCCCACATCCAGGCACATCTGGCATATGCGTACATGAGCAGCCAACCTGCTATCTATAAATAGAAGGACCATTCCTTCATTCAACACACAAGGACGGACATATATACACACGGAGAGATATATAGATAGACTATTATATCCACGTACAGAGGCCATAAAAGACACTCAATGTCTACTTCTCCTCGCAATGCTCCGACATCCAGAGCAACCCAGACCTTCAAAGAGTTCAAGATCGTCGTCAGATCGTCAACGAAGTCAACGCATTACCACTCGCTCCACCGACACGATTCTTAGATAAAAAATAAAAGTATACTCCTAGGACTATGTCTAAGTCCTACATTGTATACTGTTCTGTTTGTAATTGAAATACCAAAGTTTTAATTAACAAAACCTTGTCGTATTTTTGATGGCAAACAAATACGATATATATATAATATATATAGTGCTAAGATATAGTTTGTGTGCCTTATTAGCTAATGATGTTTAGCTATGTGTTGGATTAACATGTGACCTATAGGCTATTTATTGTAGTTTGGTTTTCTTAGGCTTGACTTGTTTAGACCTAGAATGGACTAAGTTAGACTAGTTGACTATGGTTGACCAAACCCTAACTAGTTTGACCTAGTTTGACTAGAGTTGACCTAGTTTGACTTTTAGAGTTGACCTAGTTTGACTAGATTGTTGACCAGAGTTGACCAAGAGTTGACATTGACCTAGAATGACCTAGAATCATATAGAATGTATTGTAAACTTCAAATATTACCTTCTTGTATACATCATAACCTGTGTGCTCTATTTAGGACTCAGTTACTTCAGTTCAGACATATATTTTCACAATCACTCAGGATCTCAGGCGAGTATATTCTCTGATCGTTTCATACTTGCTAGGACTTATATTCATGCTCTAGATTACTTTACATGATGCTGACACTTGTTATCACGAATTAGTACTATATGGATCTTTTATGCGATGTTATCCCCTCATCGGATACATCGGGTATTTCGTGTTCGTGTACTTTATCATAGGCATCATGTACTCCTTGTGTTCGTGTTATTCGTATATAAATCATGTGAAATTATGTACTCTTATGTGCTCACATGATCTTCATGTACAAACTAAACTTCGTGTACAATAACATAACTTGACTAGATCTTTGTGTATTGATTGGAGACGGAAGAGTAGAAGTGGTTATGTGATCATTCTTGTAGTTTACTCGTGTATAACCTCTGTAGATTACTCGTGTATAATATCGTGCCGTTTACATAACCATCTTGTGCTCTGAATCACTAGTTACTTACAGTTCTTACTTATCATGTATATATTTCCAGTTTACAAATATCTCTCTTATTTTCATGTACATCTTCTTAAAGTTCATGTATCTTACTCTTTTGCATGCTTTATATTTCCTGTCATGATATAAACTGCGTGAGATATATTGTGCTTACTCCTGTCCTGACTGGACCTGTTGAAAATATTACAGATGATACAGATGACTTCTGCCCAACTTATTATGGAGCCCATCTAGACGACACCTGTGAGTTGGACCCACAGGAGGATCCAGCTCTAGCTGAGGACGCCATCCCTACTGCTTAGACTAGATTAGCTAGGCTTTATCTTATTTTCATTACGTTATTTGTATAACGTTAGACTTGTATTATTTTTGGATGTTGTGATATTGTATCGTTTAGACACTTAGACTTTCTTTCTGTTTGTATGTTCACTTTTGAGATTTTATATCAATCATATCGTGCTATTTCCATCTTTAGATTGTGATTGAGTTATACCTTCTGTGATTTGTCCTCCGTTCGGAGAGTATATTGTATTTAGTTTGTGATAGTGACCTAGAACGCGTTCTACTGCCGACACTGCGGTATAGGCTGGGCGTACCCACTTCTCGTGCTCCTACACTAGGTGCAGGTCGTAGCATATTTTTTAGTAGTGGTCCATGTAGGTCAAGATTCGCAATTGTGCGAAGTCGTAGTAGTACGATAATTAGTTGTACTACTGTACACCTGCGATAGAATATAGGAAGTAAGGTATTAGAATGAGAGGATACTCAATCACAGTTAGAATTCCTTGAGAGATTCATGGGATGACCCTTGAGAATCTCATTTTGAACTTCAAATTTTAAATGCTTTCCTCTTGTTTCGATTCACCCTTACTCCTTGATATTTGAATTTGATTTTGATGGATCGTTGTTGATTTTAATTTTTCTTATCAAGATGAATTTTATGACCCGAGTTACGGTATCTTCTGATAACATATGTTGACGGGAATAACAGGGATGGAAAAATATCTACTTTGTTATGGAGCCTAGGGTTTATCGTAGCTATACTTGTCGATGTGGCAAGAACGTAGGGAACTGACTTCAGATGTATATATCTTGATCAAGAGGTTTGGAATTTCTCGCAGCTATACTAGTCGGCATAGCGAGGATTCCAGACGACATGATCATAGAGATGCATACCCCAGTTATGGACTCTACCGTTCATCGCAGCCTTGCTTACTAGCGTGGCTAGGATTCTGAGTATCATGATTTTGGACAGACGCATATGATTATCAGATTATATCTTGAGAAGGTTCTTAAAGTATCACCTCTTCCATTTTATTTCTGTTTTTAAAAAAAAATTTGTTTTCTATCATCAAATAACTTAGGAGTAGGGATAACTTTAGTTAATTAGTCTAATTCTTTGTAGAACTCATTTAGTTATAATTCTTCTTAGTGTAATGATTTGATGACTTGTATTAGGTCTTATCTTAGAATTAATAGTTTAGTTTTGATAGTAGAATAGAAACCCATTGTATTTAATTCTCTCTTGTTTATAATATTTACCAGTTTTCATATAAGATGTTAGTCTGCCTTACAGCCTTTGATGATTAATTGTTTCCTTACCTTTTCCAGTATGGCACCCATGACCCGAGCCCATCGTTTAAGAGCCGCTGCTGCTCTGGATATGACTAGGAGTATACTTCCACTTTCTATTGCTCAGGAGGTCCCCCTCAGGCTGACCCAAGGGTAGTGGAACCTCCCGCCATCGAGAAGGTGTTAGCAGCCTCACCAAAGAGTTTCTCTCTACCACCTGTCATTCAGAAGAGAGCTGCAGTCTCATCTGAGATCGAGAGTCTTCCCCCACCTCCTCCTCTGCCTCCAAGAGTGGTACCCCATACCATATTCTCGGGAGGTTTATTTTCCAACAGAGTTCAGATATTCGGACTTCTCCGGGATGTGTTGGAGGCACAAAGAGTTCAGGCTGAGATCCTGAGGGAGCAGGGCCACGGGATCCATCTACTGTGGGATTTTTGTCACGACCCGCACCCTAGAAATAGGGCACGTGACGTGGGTACGTCCAGCCTACGCCGCAGCATCGGCGGTAGAACGCTGTCCTGGGTCAACATCTACAGATAAGGGTAATATACAGTTATACTCCCCGAATGGGGGTGACATAACACAATATAACTCAACCACATCTAGGATAGAACAGGAATGAGATAGAAAGATAAAGATAGATAACAACCAGGAATGTAACATCACAGAGATACAAATCCAGAATCTAAGTGACTAATAAATACATCTCAGAAAATCTCAAGTATAAAACAGTAATCCCAAATAGTAAGGCAATCCTAAACTAAAGGAAGTAACATCAACTGCCAGCAGGTCCAAGTCACTAGTGATGTCTAATGCTGCACCAAGAGGGATAGACACCAGAGCCTCATCATTCACTGTAAAATTTTCAACAGGTCCAGTCAGGACGGGAACGAGCACATATCTCTCAAAACAGTTCATAGCAGGTTAGGAGTATAAATCATGCAATAGAGTAAAATACAGGAAGTGCTGAAAAGGAAGTACGAGTAAACAGGAGATATTTTGTAATTGAAAGTAAATACATGATAGTAGAGACTGTAAGTGGCTACGTGATTTAGAGCACAATGGTTATGTAAACGGCTTGGGGGCACATGAATACAAATAAAGAGGCACATTTATACAGCTACTGGGGATAGTGTTCACATAACCAATTCTACTCACCCCGCCCCAACCAGTACACAAGGATCCGTTCAAGTTACGTTATAAGCACATGAATACAACTAAGATACGTGAACTCATGTAATGAGTAGTACATGAGGCACGTGAAAGCACATGAGAACATGTAAAAACATGAACTAGTACGAGTACAAGGAGTACCTGATGCACATGATAAAGTACATGAACATGAAATACCCGATGCACCCGTAAAGGGATAACATCTCAGGAAAGGATCCATATAGTACTAATCCGTGAAGATACGTGTCAGCATCAAGTAGAGTAATCTAGAGCAAGAATATAATCCAGATAAGTATGAAAAGATCAGAGAATGTACTCGCCTGCTAACTGAAAGTCCGAGATGAAAATACTGTCCGAGGAGTGGTGTCTGGCTCCTATTAGAACAGCACAAGTCACAACGAGTCCAGAATGGTAATAAGATGCACTACAATGCGTTCTATATGAATCTAGGTCAATCTAGACCAAAGTCAACTCTGGTCAACTCTAGAAGTCAAACTAGGTCAACCAAGTCTAATCTAGGTCAAACTAGTCTAATCTATGTCTAGCAAGACTATTCTAAGCTTTCTAGACTAATCTAGGCAATACCATGTCAAGCCATGCCTATACATAACCAATAGGCTTGACTAGGACTAAAAGTCTATTAGGAGCATCTATCCTATACTCTATAACATAATCTACAACACACCACATTATACATACAATACATTAGTCCTATGGTATTCCATATTCTATGACACATGACATAACCCCACACATCATGACACCAATAAATCTATATATAGAAATACATATGCACCTATATGGGAAAACTTGCATATATATGTAACCATGCATATATATATATAAGTACATACAAAGAGTGTGAGGGGGAATAACACATGAGAACACAAGTGCAAGTGTGTGTCTAGCCCATAGGCTTGTGTGAACAACACAAGGGTGTGTGACTAGTGTCAAGGACACTGTGATAGATTAAAGGGTGAGTGAGCAAGGAAACTAAACTCTGTGAAAGACTGTGGTGTGTGTAGGGAAACATGTGAGTGCTCAAAAGTGTATGTGAGTGTAGTGCCATGTGTGTGTGTCCTAGACTAGAGAGTGAGAGGTCACAAGAGTGTGTGTTGACAGTGTAGGAGAGGAAGGAATCAGTGAAGGGGGTAACACATGAGTGCAAGTGTGTGAGTGGAAAGATGGAGGAACAACAGTGTCAAGAAAACAATCCCTCTATCTCAGATTTTTCAGTGAAAAGAAGCTAAACTTAGATTTTAAGAATCAAATTCAGGGTTTAGAACTATCATAAAATCAATACACAAGAGTCCTTCCCAGGTTGTAATAAAACTGAAAAAAACAGTGGAAGCAAATACAGGTATCATGACAGTTAAGAGGAGGAATGAAAATCAGTTTTAACCAAACTTAATGTCCTAATCTCAGGTAATGGACATAATTGTAAAGGAATCATATTCCAGGTTATACAGTAATTCAAAAGGAAAAAGAACAACAACAGTTGTACACAGGGAAACCCAATATCCCATATTAGTCTTGAACCAAGTCAATCTCAGAATTCTGAATTTGAAAGGGAACAATGTACAGTGGCAACTCAGGTTACAACATCCAATTTCAGGTTTGTCAAGGACTGAAAACACAACTAATTTCTATGTTTAAAAACTTAACTCAGGTTGTATATTTTAACAGTTATGAAGAATGACAGTAAACTCCATATTAAAACTCAGTAACTTCATGCCAGGTTTCCAAAAGAGCTGTGCAAAACCAAATCTCAAGATTTACATTCAATTCCAGGTTTTCAACAGGGAACAACATTGAAATAAGGAAAGGAAATCAGTGAACAGTTATTCTCAGGTTATCATTGAACCTAATCATAGTTAAAACACATCCATATCTAAATCAGTTCACAAGGCTCAATCCCCCATTCTCAGAATTGAACATCAACTCAGAAATCAATGAATAAAAAGAAATCAATTTTACAAAGTAACAATATGGTTTCAAACCATTCTCAGTTTTCATATCATATCATAATCCTACATTACCCAAGCCTAAAATCGAATGTAAAACTTAGCTAATCATGTAATGAAATATATGGGGATCAATACAGTAAAAAAGAACAGTCCTAAACTAGCTAGAAAACTGAAACAACAGTAAATGGTTCACAAACAACCTATAATTGAATTCTTAGTTAAGCAAACAGGAAAAAAACATTGAATCCCAGGTTAACCAATCTCAGGTTTAACAAAATCTCAGTTAAACAAATCCCAGGTTTTAAACTAATTTCCCACAACCAACATCTCAGGTTATATGGAAAAAAATCATATCAGTTTAAACAAAATCAATTAAATGACAGTTTAAAAATAGGGAAAACTGAAATCACAGGTTTTCTACAAACTGAATTCTCAGGTTTTATGGAAATGCCATGCACAAAATCAACAACTCAGTTTGATGATGAAGGAGAAAAACTCAGGTTGTATATTGAGAAGGAATGATATCAACTTAACAATGTCATTGCCCAATCTAAACCAATTCACATGTCAATCCTAATTAACACATCTAAAAGAACAAATACGAATGCACAAACTGTGTTAACATGACTAGCAATCATGTGGGTCTATTTAGACAATGAAGAAACATAATAATTTGGGATTAAACAGTTGGGGAAAGGCTGAAAATCACAGTATCATATAGTATCAGGAATATGCAGTAAATTTTCCCCATTCGAATCCTATTTCTAACAAAACCTAAACCAAAATGAAAACTGAATCTATCACCTAATATACATTATATTTAGGAACCATTTAACAATTAAAAACATTATATAAAAGCATTAATAAACAATTAAATACTGAACACAAATCAGCACACTGTTATACACAGTGCACGACACGTGCACAGCCCATAACGTCTCCGACACGACACGAGGACTCGTGAAACTTTACGAGCCTCGTGTCAGTCATCGACACAACTCCTATGTCGAGTTTCAAGCATCGAAACCCACTGTGCACAGAGAAAATGTGCACGAGCAGCAGGGGAGAAAATCTGCCCGCGCGCGCGTGTGCACGACCGCGTGTCCACGCGCTCGTGTCGGCCCAACCCGACACGAAAACGTGCTCAGAGTCCTAGAAATGTATAAGCGAGACTAAAATGGATTTTTCCATTCAAACACAATCACACAAATCGAACGAAATGCCCTTTGAGGCATTTCGTCGAACACTAACCTAGACTCATTGATACGTGTCCGATACGGACACGAAATGGGTCCAAAATCGAGGGCTAGCCTATCCTACTGTTAGGTGAGGGCTAGGGCATCCTAGTAATGATTTTTACAGAATTTTAGGAGCATTAATAGAGATTATACCTATAGGTGTCCAAAGCTCCAAAAAAACTCCAAAGAAGAGGATTCTTCAAAGCACCAAAACTCCTCAAATTGTGTGCTCCCTGTGAAACTCAATCCCAACAGCAAGAGAACAATATTTAGAGACTATAGGAATTTGTTTGAAGGGAAAAGGACCTAATTTGGATTTTCTATGAATTTGTAAGGATGGAACTTTACCTCTTTCTAAAACTTGATGAACCCTAATGAAAAGAGGCTAGCCCTAAAATTTGGGAGGATATAAATAGGGGGAGGGGCTGTTATGTGGCTGGCCAAAGGCCTAGGGTTTAGGGTTTTGGCTAGCTAGTTGGGTCCTATCTAGTTTAAGTCATGATTTGACTTGTGAGTACACAAGCCATTCTTAGGCCAAACTAGCTCCTAATCACCCCAAACCAATTCTAATGAACTTGAAACAAATAACTTAGGTCACACTAGGGTTTCTTAACCTAACCAAAGTGTCTTGACCTAGGTTAGCCAATAGGACAGTCTCCTAGTCAACATGAGTCAAAGTCAAATATAGGGTCAAAATAATTCTACCAAAAATCACTAAAAATCATATTAATTATATTTAATAATAAAATCCCAAAATAATTCCAAATTTTTGAAAATGACCAAAATACCCTCATTTGAAAAACTGGGTGTTACAATTTTGTACATTCAGGAGGAGAGTCTAGTTCTAAGAGGACGAGGAGCAATGTATACCCAGAGCCCCATGAGCACCCAGACTATCAGCGTAGACCAGCCTATCCAGTCCAGACTCCGCTCCAGCAGAGGCCAATTGAGAAAGTGCCTACAGGTACCTTCTGTAGGAAGCTTGGACATATATGGGACCACTGTAGGAAGAGAAGAGGGGTGTGCCTGTTTTGTGGGTCAGCTGCACACATGCTGCGAGACTGACCTGCTATACTTATCTCAGCCAAGGCTTCGCCTTCGGGAGGAAGTTCCAGCCACCAGACATAGTTGGAGGTGAGTCCTTAACCTATATCTTAGCCTGTCTTTGATAATTGATGTACCCTACCATATTGTTGTATGTTTTTGATACCTTATGATTGCTTTTGATCTAGTATGACTAGAATGGCTAGATGAGACCTCAGACTGATACTACCTACCCTAATCCTATATGTTATCTTTCCAATTTCATGATTTAGATAAGTTTTCTTAAGACCTTGATTGATTGGGGGTTTAACATAGAAGGAGTATGACCGACCTAAATTTCGAAGACGAAATTCTTCTAAGGAGGGTAGACTTGTAACACCCCCTTTTCTAAAATAAGGGTAATTTTGAACTTTTTATAATTTTGATTATTCAATATTAGAATTTAATCATGTTAATGATTTTTGATAAATTTTAATTAATTTAATACTATTTAAAATGTTGTATTGTGATTTTGATGGTTAACTAGTGCAACCCTAGAATTGGTAAGCCTAGAGACTAACCATGACCATGGAAGGCTAGTCACGTGATTAGAATTACAAATTACTACTTTTAGCCTAAGGGTATTTTGGTCATTTTTGAATTTTAGTGAAAATGCATTTTTATTAATTAATTATGTGCTAATCTATTTGTTAAGCCTTAACCTAGAAGTTAACCTAATCTAGATATAATCATGAGACTAGATATTCCATTAGAATCTTCTCACTAAGTGTCAAGATTAGTAATATCTAGATATTAACTTTAGCTAAATATTTACTTAAGATATTTAGCTTGAAACCTAAATTACATGGGCCTTTACCTAGAAAGCCTTGAATTGAACTTATAGAAGCCCTCCTAGCATAAATATCTACCCCAAACCCTAGCATAGCACTCTATGGCCAGCCAAGCAGTCCCCCCTATATATATCAACACTTGTTAGGATCTTGCCTCTTTTCATTCCAACATTAAACCTAAATTTTGTTCTTCCCCAAATTTTACCCCTTGCTCAAATCAATCCCAAATTGAGTCAAATCAATTACATCATCATCCCCAACAGTAGAAGAGGCTAGTGGAGGCTTGCTAGCAAGGTTTGAGGACCATTGAACCATAGCAAATTGGTAGAGGAGCTCATTCCTAGGTTTTTACATTGAGATTCCAACTCTCAATAGGTAAGCCCCTTTAAATCCATTAAATCTCTGATTTCTCTTCATAGATGCATGCATCTAGGCACTATAGACATGTAGACCAAGTTTGGTAGAAATTCATGTCCATTAGGTATATGTATCGGACACGTATCGGTGTGTATATTGAAGTGTTCGATGAAATGCCTAAGTGAACTTTTTGTTCTCCTTTTTCAAAACTAATTTCATATTTGGATAGCCCTATATGTGTGATTTAATATTCTGTATGACTGAGCACACTTTTGAGTCGGATTCGTATCCAAAATCGGGTACGAACTGTAGCACGATGCCTCGCACAGTGCCCTGCTACCACCTACTGATTTCTTCCCTATTTTGCCATGTGGACTCGTGCCACTTGGCACAGAGGTAGGGGCAACCTTTGACAAGACCCTTTTTGATTTTTGTGTCGTCTCGTGTCGTGTCGAGGGAGTACAGTCGAATTCTTTCGACTGATACTCACTTCGTGTCCTTCTTAGACACGACAAGGACACGGTGCAGTGACTCAAAACCCTAGCCCTAGACCTGACCTAACCTGGTGCACGAGCACGAGACTCCTCGTGTACTATGTCGAGCCCAATCGAGCACGACATGGCCGTACGAGGCTGTCTGAAAACTGGGTTTGGATACACTGTTTACTTGGTTTTGACACTTCGTATCCACTCTCTGGACACATTTCTAGGGTTTACACAAGCATGTTTAGCCACTTTACACGATTGATTGGAGTTTTGTAATGTTTTGGTATTTGAGTTTGATTGGGATGAATTATCATTTTTCTGATACATGTGAACTGAGTTCATATGAACTGTGAACCTGAGATTAATGTGAAGAGCTAGGTTGAATTTCAGATTTGTGTTTCCGAATTTGATTTTAGTTTGAAATTGAATGATGTTTGATGCATGGGTTCGATTGTAATGTTCAATGAGAATTTGGTTTTGTTTTAATATCAAAACCAGAGTTTTATTTTAATGTCAAACCTGAGTATTAATTGATTTGAATATGAACTTTGAATTGGGATTTGATTTAATATATTACATGTTAATTTTAAACTGAAATTCGAATTTATATATTAAACCTGAGATTCCTGATATGTTAACTGATAACTTATAAAAATTGTAAAACTGTGAAACTGTGAAGCTAAGTCAAAACCTGGGAATGTTGGGTTTCATTGAGGATGATTCAACGTTGGTTTTGATTTAGGCTTTGACATTATGTATGATACTTGTTGTTATGTCATAAATCTGAGAACTTGTTTAGTAGGATTGAATGAGAAACCTGGGTTGAACTTACACTGATAACTGGGATTCATATGATGTTGGTTGTGATATGAAAACAGTGTTGTATGTTTCTTTTCTGAACCTGAGAAATGAATGTTAATGAGAAGTTAAACTGAGATAACCTTAGCCTTCATCCTTCCTTTCCTTTTCTTCCCGTTTCTCTATATCTATAGATATATATTGATTCGTATGTATACATGTATGTTTACTGAGATAGTTGAGTTTGAGTTGAATGTTTGATGTTAAAACTGAAAATTGGGTTAAGTTGTTTATATGTGAATTGTCACTGTATGAAGATTTGAGTTGGTTTTGGGAGTTGTATTTAGCTTAAAACTGAACTAAAATTGTATTGAATGATAACTAAGTTGTATCTTGATAAAAACCTGAGATTGAACCTGATGTGTAATGCCCGTATTTCAGAATACGTATTTTGATTAGGCGTATACGTATTTCGGACAAGCTGAGAAGAATCTCAAGAACATCAAAACTTCAAATCTTCTTGAGATTGAACCTGATGTTCTTGAGTTTTAATCATTTTCGATTAGCGCAAGGCCATGTGCAGTTCAACTGTACGTAGTTCAACTGTGCGCAGTTCAACTATACGCAGTTCAACTGTGCGCAGTTCATTTCCTGCGCAGTTCAACTCGTGCGCAGTTCAACTGTACGCAGTTTATTTCCTGCACAGTTCAACTGTGCGTAGTTCATTTCCTGCGCAGTTCAACTCGTACGCAGTTCAACTGGCGCAGTTCATTTCCTGCGCAGTTCAACTCGTGCGCAGTTCAATTATGCACAGTTTATTTCCTGCGCAGTTCAACTGTGCGCAGTTCATTTCCTGCACAGTTCAACTCGTGCACAGTTCAACTGTGCGCAGTTCATTTCCTGCGCAGTTCAACTCATGCACAGTTCATTTTCTGTGTAGTTCATCTCCTGTGCAGTCCATTCCCCAGCGCAATCTAACCCCAGCACAACCTATTTGCCCATGATGGTTTGGATTTTATTCCTTGGACTTGGCTTCTCTTTTGTGGGTTGGAGTTTTGAGATCTTGTTCCACACAACACGATTCTCTCGACCCAATACGACCTGGCACGGTTTTTGGTGTTTTGCTTATGACTAGTACGTTTTTTTGTGATTTCTGTGAAGTATGATTCTAGTACTTTCTGATCTTCTTGATAGTAACCCGATGGGGTGCGTCCTTAACTTTTAACCTGTAATTCATGATTAATCTTGATACTGGATAACTTGATAGTGGCCCGTAGCGGCGTACTCCTGACTTGTAACTTGTAAACCTGTAACCTGTAACTTGTAACTTGACTTGATGCTGTTGCGATAGCTACTTGACTCGTATAATCAACTCTGACTCCGTGGTTGTTCATTCTTGCTGTCTTGTGCAATCCACTTGTCTTGTCTCGCATCATGTCTAGGACGTGACTCCCTGGTTACCACGGTCAGGGATTCGTACTAAATATAGATTAGGCTAATGACTAGATCAAACTATAGTTCATGGAGAATTTTCAGTCACAGACGATCTCGTTATCTGGGCACTTTAAACGAACTTGTAGCCTGCCAACGAGTAGGGCACATTTCCTGCACACTGTTATGTGTTGCACCCTCTAAGTCACCTAAGGGTATATCGTCTCCAGGGCGATGTACCCAACCATACTCTCAACCCACGGAAGGATAACATGATAGTCTGCAGGGCTTGGGACTGGGAATTTCTCATTTGCATCTTGTTAGTAATTAGGCATATGATAACCCTAGTTAGTTAAGTAGTAAGTCGTAGTAATTGCTTGGCCATTTGTGAATGGATGGTGTTCAGCCCTGTCTAAGTCTCGTCTAGTCCCTGTACCTGGTACCCCTGAACATGATTGTTTTACTTATCTTAACAATAAATGGGTAGAGACAAAGTGCTATTCAGGCGAAGGGTTACGACCCCGGTCCTTGTTTGGTTTAAGGGTTATAACCTGGCTCCCGGAATGGTTCCACGTCCCTAGTCGTTTATTGTCCTGTTGTTCTCTTTATTACTTGTACTTTTTTTCTATTTTCTTATGTTCTGATATGCTGGCTTTTGTTCTTATTTCGTGGCCTCCTTTGTGGCACTTGCTCTTTCTGGGGTTTGACCCAGCTAGTTTTGTGTGGCCAGATTTTGAAGCAGCACCCGAAGATCTACCAAACCTCCAGCCCGATGGTGGCGACTAGAAGGAACCCGGGCTATGAGTGGGTTTTCTATTTTGTTTCACTCACTACATTGTAAAATTATTCTTTTAAGATGTTTAGCCGACGAGCACCTATTAGCTCGATGCATATTTACTTACTGTCTGCCTACGGGCTGTAACATGATTAACGAATCCTAGGGTTGATCATGTATGACCGAACTCTTGCTAGTCTTGACATTTTGTACGACTAGCTTCATGATCATCCAATATATAATATTTGGGACGCCTTTTATTGTATATTTGGAGGTCTAACATCTTGTAACTATATTACTTGCTTGAGATTGAGACAATAGGCTTGACCTTAAGAGACCGTTGGCTTGTAGTAAACCCTCATATCTAGACAGCCGTGACCGTATAGCGAGATGGATTCCATTTAAATATACGTAGCTGGCTATGTACGCCTCCGCTCTCCAGTATTCTGGTTCTGTGGCGTGACATGGTTTAGGTGGTGGCCCATGCAGGTCTTGGCATTCAAGAATGTGAGGGTTTACCAAATAGATGTCTCAATCAGTACTCGTCCTTGATATTCGTTCATATCCTTTGAATCTCTGGATTCTTGCCCTGATCATGTGCTTGTATCGTTGATCTGTCCTGGTCCTTCCTTATTATTTCTCTGTGTCGTCTTCTTCAGCGGTACTGTACCTAACCCGCCGATCAGCAAGGTGGAGCACTTCCCGTGGACCAGCCGCAACTTGGAGATCAAGCCCAGCATTCCAGAGTAGCCTCCAGAGTTGTACCTACTGGAGGAGAGCCCCCAGTTCAGCCCGTTCAGCCTGCCGAGCCGGATGATGGCACCTTGGTAGGTCTCATCATGACCTTGATAACTTCCCAGGATCGTCGCGGAGACGCCTTGCACCAGGCAGTGGCAGATGCTTTGACCAGAGGCGGTCATCCAGGGAACAGCGCGGCCAACAGCTTCAAGCGCTTGAATCCTCCATTCTTCGACGGCAGCGAGGATGCGATTGCCGCGGACGCTTGGCTTCAGGATACCGAGGTGGTTCTGGAAGCAGCTAGAACACCTGAGTATGAGAAGGTGGCCGTGGTACGGCTAAAGTTGATGGACTTAGCTCGCAGTTGGTGGGTGGCACAGGCCATGGGATTAGTGGTACCCATTGCTTGGGCAGTGTTTAGAGAAAGATTCCAGACGAAGTATTTTGATGCTGTAGTTCGGTACGACCTACAGACGAGATTTACCAACTTGAAGCAAGGAGGCAGAACGGTCGACGGTTATGCATCTGAGTTTTCTAGACTCAGTAGGTTTGCCCCCACCTTGGTGGCGACCGAGTTTGATAGGGCCCAGCGGTACCAGCAGGGACTGCATTTGGAGATCTTGTTGGCAGTTGAGCAGTTCGAGCACCAGACGTTCGATGCAGTATTGAGAGCAGCTAGGAGGCATGAGTACACCTCCCAAAGGATCGTGGATAGGACCGGAGGTAGGAAGCAGTCCCACAACCAGATGATGCAGTCTTCAGCACCAGCCCCGGCAGCTAGGGTCTTGACTATTGGAGTTCCCTAAAGAGCGGATTCGGTAACGTCGGTTCAACATTCGACCCCGACGTACCCTCGGCAACAGAAGAAGACTTCCGCGATGGGATGTTCTCATTGCGGGAAGCCAGGGCATGTGGCGGCAGATTGTCGCAGGGCGCAGGGATTGTGCCTGGCTTGTGGAGCGGCAGATCACAAGATAGGAGCCTGCCCGAATAGGAGTAATTCATCCTCTTCCAACCTAACCAGTCCCTCGGTAAGGGGACCAGCACCTATGCAGCAGCCGCAGTACCAGCCTCCGAGCCCATTGCTGCCTCAGATCCAAGTATTCCAGCAGCAGAGACCCCAGCAGTATGCCTTGTCCCCAGCTCGGATCCAGAACCGGCAGAGAGGTTCTTAGCAGGATGTCTTTCCTCTCCCTCGTACCTTCAAACTTCTTTGCTTGCATGATTGATTGTTTGATTGATTGCTTAGTGTAGCTTATTTGTGAATAGTATAGCTGGCTCTTACATCTCTAAGCATCTTGATTTAAATTCCGAGGACGGAATTCTTTTAAGGTGGGTAGAGTTGTAATGCCCGTATTTCAGAAAACGTATTTTGATTAGGCGTATACGTATTTCGGACCTGTATTTTATTTTCTCTAAGTTTGGCCTGTAATTGTATTTTGGCTCGACTTGTGGATTTTGGTTTTCGCGTAAAAATAGGTTTTTGGACCCGACGTAGTTTTATTTTGTGGAGAAGGATTGGTTTGGTTTGGTTTAGTATGCATTGGAACACCCTTAGCTAATCTCCACCCTCAACACAACACACCATCCCTCATTAAAACCCCACCTAACTTTCTTTCTCCTCATAACTTCCATTTAATTTCTCCATCTTCTTCTTCCTCCTTCCTCCACCAACACCATAGGCAAGTGCACCTTGCCACCAAATAAACACCCCATTTTATTTGTCCATTATCTAGATTAGGCCATGGTGAATAACATTAGAACTTGGTATTTTGTGATTTGGAGCTTCTATTTTTCTAGATCAAAGTTTTAATTATTTTCGATTTTTCTTAGTTTTGATCTATTAAACTTAGATTTTTCCTTGTTTTGAGGCTTCCATGTGGAAGAGAATTCAATTTTACACAAGTTAGAACTTTGAAAATCTAAATTTCGTTTTGACTTGATCAAGTTACGAAGATTTGAAGTTTTGATGTTCTTGAGATTCTTCTCAGCCTGTTGGAGAAGAAGACCCTCGGCCAGCGCTCTTTAGCGCAAGGCCATGCGCAGTTCAACTGTGCGCAGTTCAACTGTGTGCAGTCCATTTCTTTCGCAGTTCAACTCGTGTGCAGTTCATTTCCTACGCAGTTCAACTGTGCGCAGTTCATTTCCTGTGCAGTTCAACTCGTGCGCAGTTCAACTGTGCACAGTTCATTTCCTGCGCAGTTCAACTCGTGCGCAGTTCAACTGTACGCAGTTTATTTCCTGCGCAGTTCAACTGTGTGCAGTTCATTTCCTGCGTAGTTCAACTCGTGCGCAGTTCATTTCCTGCGCAGTTCAACTCATGCACAGTTTATTTCCTGCGTAGTTCATCTCCTGCGCAGTCCATTCCCCTAGCGCAATCTAACCCCAGCGCAACCTATTTGCCCATGATGGTTTGGATTTTATTCCTTGGACTTGGCTTCTCTTTTGTGGGTTGGAGTTTTGAGATCTTGTTCCACACAACACAACTGTCTCGACCCAACACGACCTGGTACGGTTTTTGGTGTTTTGCTTATGACTAGTAGGTTTTTTTGTGATTTCTGTGAAGTATGATTCTAGTACTTTCTGATCTTCTTGATAGTGACCCGATGGGGTGCGCCCTTAACTTTTAACCTGTAATTCATGATTAATCTTGATACTGGATAACTTGATAGTGGCCCGTGGCGGCGCACTCCTGACTTGTAACTTGTAAACCTGTAACCTGTAACTTGTAACTTGACTTGATGCTGTTACGATAGCTACTTGACTCGTATAATCAACTCTGACTCCGTGGTTGTTCATTCTTGCTGCCTTGTGCAATCCACTTGTCTTGTCTCGCATCATGTCTAGGACGTGACTCCCTGGTTACCACGGTGTAAATATGGATCAGGCTAATGACTAGATCAAACTATAGTTCATGAAAAATTTCCAGTCACAGGCGATCTCGTTATCTGGGTGCTTTAAACGGACTTGTAGCCTGCCGACGAGTAGGGCACATTTCTTGCACACTGTTATGTGTTGCACCCTCTAAGTCACCTAAGGATATATCGTCTCCTAGGCGATGTACCCAACCATACTCTCAACCCGCGGAAGGATAACTTGATAGTCTGCAGGGCTTGGGACTGAGAATTTCTCATTTGCATCTTGTTAGTCATTAGGCATATGATAACCCTAGTTAGTTAAGTAGTAAGCCGTAGTTATTGCTTGGCCGTTTGTGAATGGATGGTGTCCAGCCCTGTCTAAGTCTCGTCTAGTCCATGTACCTGGTACCCCTGAACATGATTGTTTTACTTATCTTAACAATAAATGGGTAGAGACAAAGTGCTATTCAGGCGAATGGTTACGACCCCGGTCCTTATTTGGTTTAAGGGTTGTAACGTGGCTCCCGGAATGGTTCCACGTCCCTAGTCGTTTATTGTCCTGTTGTTCTCTTTATTACTTGTACTTTTCTTCTATTTCCTTATGTTCTGATATGCTGGCTTTTGTTCTTATTTCGTGGCCTCCTTTGTGGCACTTGCTCTTTCTTGGGTTTGACCCAGCTGGTTTTGTGTGGCCAGATTTTGGAGCAACACCCGAAGATCTACCGAACCTCCAGCCCGATGGTGGCGACTAGAAGGAACCCGGGCTACGAGTGCGTTTTCCATTTTGTTTCGCTCACTACATTGTAAAATTATTCTTTTGAGGCGTTTAGCCGACGAGCACCTGTTAGCTCGATGCATATTTACTTACTGTCTGCCTACGGGCTGTAACATGATTAACGAATCCTAGGGTTGATCATGTATGACCGAACTCTTGCTAGTCTTGACATTTTGTACGACTAGCTTCATGATCATCCAATATGTAATATTTGGGACGCCTTTTATTGTATATTAGAAGGTCTAACATCTTGTAACTATATTACTTGCTAAAGATTGAGACAATAGGCTTGACCTTAAAAGACCGTTGGCTTGTAGTAAACCCTCATATCTAGACAGCCGTGACCGTATAGCGAGATGGATTCCATTTCAATATATGTAGCTGGCTATGTACGCCCCCGCTCTCTAGTATTCTGGTTCTGGGCGTGACATGATGATATCTTAAGTTCATATGAAAACTGTGATTGAACTAACTTAGAAAGGTGTAACTGAAATTTTGAATGTAAAAAGTTAGCTATATGTAAAATTGAGTTAAGATGATACCTGAGACTGAGTTTAGTTTTAGTTCACTGTAATGTATTGCAACTGAAATTGATTTTGATGTATGGTTATTTGAATCCTGAAATTGAATGGTTGCAAACCTGAGTTTTGTCTGAACTTGTAAATCTGAGATTTTCCATCATTCACAGTCTTTACATCCCCCCTATTCATTTCCTCCTCACTGCACACAACCCCTGTCCAGCCCCTCTATGTAAATTTCAAACCCTCTTTACCTATGTATACTACTACACACACATACTCACTTGTGTTGTCCTTTCCTTCTCTATATATACACATATGTATGTGCCTATATATATAGCTTCCTATATATATATATATATATATATAAGTATTTCATATATGTGAATGTGATATATGTGTATTATATATATAGTGCTAAGATGTAGTTTGTGTGCCTTGTTAGCTAATGAGGTTTAGCTATGTGTTGGTTTAACATGTGACCTATAGGCTATGTATTGTAGTTTGGTTTTCTTAGGCTTAACTTGTTTAGACCTAGAATGGACTAAGTTAGACTAGTTGACCATGGTTGACCAAACCCTAACTAGTTTGAAATCTTGTACTCCTTGTGTTTCGTGTTCGTTTACTTTATCATGGGCATCGTGTACTCCTTGTGTTCGTGTTATTTGTGTACAAATCGTGTGAAATCGTGTTCGTGTATTTTGTGTTCGTGTACTTTATTATGGGCATCGTATACTCTTTCTGTTCGTGTTATTCGTGTACAAATCGTGTGAAATCGTGTACTCTCATGTGCTCACATGATCTTCGTGTACAAACTAATCTTCGTGTACAATAAAATAACTTGACTGGATCCTTGTGTATTGATTGGGAACGGGAGAGTAGAAGTGGTTATGTGATCATTCTTGTAGTTTACTCATGTATAACCTCTGTAGATTACTCGTGTATAACATCATGTCATTTACATAACCATCTTGTGCTCTGAATCACTAGTTACTTACAGCTCTTACTTATCATGTATATATTTCCAGTTTACAAATATCTCTCTTATTTTCATGTACATCTTCTTACAGTTCATGTATCTTACTCTTTTGCATGCTTTATATTTCATGCCATGATATGAACTGCGTGAGATGTATTGTGCTCGCTCCTGTCCTGAATGGACCTGTTGAAAATATTACAGATGATACTGATGACTTCTGTCCAACCTATTATGGAGCCCATCTAGACGACACCTGTGAGTTGGACCCAAAGGAGGATCCAGCTCTAGCTGAGGACGTCATCCCTACTGCTTAGACTAGATTAGCTAAGCTTTATCTTATTTTCATTATGTTATTTGTATTAACTTTAGAGTTGTATTATTTCTGGATGTTGTGATATTGTGTCATTTAGACACTTAGACTTTCCTTCTGTTTGTATATTCTCTTTTGAGATTTCATATCTATCATATCGTGCTATTTCCATCTTTAGATTGTGATTAAGTCGTACCTTCTGTGATTTGTCCTCCGTTCGGAGAGTATATCATATTGTATTTAGTTTGTGATAGTGACCTAGAACAGCGTTCTACCGTCGATACTGCGGCGTAGGTTGGGCGTACCCACTTCTCGTGCCCCTACACTGGGTGCGGGTCGTGACATGTAGGTTGGCAATCAATCCAAATTCTGGGGCTCTTCCAGCCTAATAAAATCGAGGCACACCGACCCCGATCTTTGGATGCAATAGGCACCTTCGACAGCGTGTGGTTCTTCCAGCCTAACAAAAACTGGGCCGCGGCAATCCCGAACCCAGTAACCAACATCATGGCACATAGTCGATGAAGTGCACGAACACAGACTGTCCACTCGGCGCAACTCAGTCTTCTGAAGGAGTTCACTACCAAAGCTTCTTCGAACGAGGAGATCGACAACCCACAAGAAAGCTTCTTTTGCATCTCTTATGATGTGATGGTGGAGAATAGTATATTTATCAGAACGTGTGATTTCCTTCCTTACCTCTATAAACACTTTTTAGTGTAAATTGCTGCAAATTGATCTTCTTTTACGTCCATGCTAGTTTGTTTCACAACTGGTGTTGAGAGTTTATCAGTGACATGCTTACTCATCTGGCCGTAACGTAAGGCCGCCAAACCGTGGTCACAATATTGAAGGGCCTTCCATAGTGGCATCTTCTCATTCAAAAATCTTTTCAGAAATGCATTCATTGATTTACATCTATTTGTTGCAATAGAACCACCAAAATAATTTCCACGTAGGAATGTGTCCTCTCATCGCTCCCCTGTTCTGTACAATGCAGTGGTCCACTCATTGTTCTCTACATTATAATCCCTTAGCATCTGTTGCCAACAATTTTCAAATTCTTCGACTGAATAGTACCTGTTTAAAAAACATGAACAATAACTAAAGTTTTAATATTGTAACAACAACATACTTCAAAGAAAAGTACCAAGTGTGAGATGTACCTTTTAATTAGAATACTCAATTCTTTTGCAAAACTATCTCGGTTTACATGTTTGGTTGAATTGTTTAGGATATGCCATGAGCACATTCGATGAACTACGCTGGACATTAAATCCTCAATTGCTTTATTCATGGATCTGCAACCATCCGTGAGAACTGTCTCTGGTAATTTGCCATTCATACACTCTTGGAATTTTTGTAAAATCCAAGAATATGTCTCAGCAGACTCATTATGGATCAATACAAACCCAAACACATAAGTCATTGCATGATTGTTTGTACCTACTAAAACCACCAACGGCATTTGACGTCTATTTGTTTTATATGTAGAATCAAATGCTAGTGAATCTCAAATAATTTGTAATCGAATCGACTTGCACCGTCAGCCCAAAAGAGATGGGTCAATTTGGAATCTTCATCTACCTTGTACGCGTAGAAGAAATCTGGGTCAATGCCCTCCTTAGTTTTAAGAAATGTAAGTGTTGTCGTACCATCAACATCGTCTAGTGCTCTACTATCTTTAGTTAAAGCATTGTATAAATCTTTTTTCGTCCATCCAACCTTATCCCAGCCACCATTCTGGTGGACAAATAAATTCCAAACCTCTGAAATCGTCATCCTGGATTGCTTCATAAGCTTAGCTTGTTCAACTTCTGCGGGTGATAACTTACGATGGGATCTCAAAAAAACTGTTTCAAAATCATTCGCCAGATTATGGTTGTCATGTACTCGAAATTTTTGACAACCCACAGATTTATAGAAATGGTGTACCCAATACAAAAAATTACTTTACAACCACTTCTGCTTTCACTTATTGGCTCACGAACCCTGTTAGGAGCTTCATTGTATTTCTTCTGTCTAAATCCCGCATTCAAACAACACCAACTATGGACCATCAGCATCCTAGATTTGTTTTTCTTTACTTCGTTCTTTCTAACACTAAAACAAACTATTTTTGAATATATTCGGTAGAATGTCTCTGCTTATTCAATAGAGTTGAACTGTAAGCCAACAATATCTTCATATAAGAGATCCCTTGGGTCTTTGTTAATGTTGGCAGACTGTAATTTTTTTTATGATCGCTGCATCGAAATCCAATGGAGATTCACCATCATCCCTAAAACCATAATTAAACAAAATAAGTATGAGAAATCAATGTAAAAATATAATGCATTTCTTAAATCTATTAGAAAGGGTGAAGCGAAATAATATTTCGTTGTTTGCGTTGATGTCATCATCATCGTTATGATGTATTTCTTCGTTATTTTCTTCCTCTTGTTCTTTATTGTCTCTTAAGTTAACAGATTCCAATCTTTGCTCATCATCCAAATCATCTGACACCGCTATTGAAGCGAAGCTTTCTTCATCAACTAATTCTTCCACATGACCATCAGTTTCTCCATGTGACGCCGCCATTGAAGAAAACATAGTGTGTTAGAAACCAACAGAAGAAACGAAGAACAAGAAACAATACAAACAAAAAAAGAAAAATGCTTTATGTACCTCCAAAAACTCCCTCCTCCATGTACCTCCGCTACGTGGCCCTCTTCTATTAGCTCATGTCTTTCCCCAACTTCTTCCATATTTGCTTGGGTCAATAAGGCAGCACCATGTGGCGGAGGGACATAAAAGAGGGATATTTTGGAGGTACATATAGCATTACTCAAAAAATGCTTGAGTGATCCTAAACCATGCATAATTTTAAAGAAACAACTTCCAACAACACAACATTTTTGTCTTCTGTGTACATATTTTATTGAATTGTGTAGGATAAAGCATGCAGCAGCATTTAATGCTACGTTTACTAGTGTGTAATTATTTCTAATGATATGGTATTAGTGAACACAATCTGCGAGAGAGAACCCGAAAGAGAGAGAAGGAGATGGGATAAAGAGAATTAGGGAAATATTTTCGCGGGCGAACCAAAATAAAAAAATTGGGCGCTTGATTTAACATTTAAATTAGATTAAAATTTATAACTTAAAAATAGTATTAATATCTACAATATTATTGGAACTTTTATTAATATTAACACTACTGTTACCGGACCATATTTTGTTCGACTGGTAGCCCAGCGGTTCGGAATGATATAGTTCGATGCGGCTGGTTTGACCAATACCTGCAGAACCCCCCGAATTCAATTGATCAAATCAACAAGTTTTTATTTCAATAGCTCCTTTTACTAATAACCACCATCATCACGTATCTTCTTTTACATTACGCACGCGAAAGGATCGAGCTCGACTAGTTCTAGCATACGAGTTTAGACGAACACTAACCGTGCCCGAGCAACGTAACATCAGCTAACTTTCTGTAGCCCCTCTTCCCAGAATTTTGATAATATCTTATTTATTTATTTTATCGGAATAGTGATTTTTTTAGATTTTATAGATAATTATTAATTATTATTACGGTGGATGATTTTAGCCATGATGGAGTTTTGGAGTACAAGGCGACTAGGAATCGTGGCGCAGATAGTGCAATGGCGTGCTTTGACTAGTGTGTTAGCCTTGATAGGGAAGGACGAGCCATAGCGATGTCACAACTAGGAAAACCAAGCCAAGTTACGACTTAACCCTTACCGAATGGTTATTTATTCATTATTTATATTATTGAATTTTAGGGAAATCAGTTATACCATTCTGGACCCGAACTGAGCCCAAGCCCATGTAGCCATACGGGACGTGCAACGACATTCGTGTTGATGACATTCGGGTAGAGGGAATTTGGTATGAGGGTATTGTATTACGAATATTTTCTGGTATTCGTAATTTTAATATTATAAATATCGTTATTAATTAATATTCATGATATTTGGATATAATGGGTCCATTGTACGTTTTGGGATTTTAGATTGCGCATAGTGGTACATACACCATTATTGTTTTATTTAATTTCGTTATACTTATTATATTTTATTGAGATTATTATATATAAAATATTATTTTATTGTTACGGGTTATATCAATTTTGTTAATTAAATATTATTAAATATAGGTAGAAATATATATAGTGATATAAATAATAGAAAGATACGTAGCGATTTATTATATAGATAAATATATATATAAATATATTGTGTAGTGTGTATATGTATATATATAAGAAATATATAGGGATATATATATATATATATATATATTTCGTGTAAATATTTATATATATTATGATGGGGTATAATATATTTTCTTATTGATATATATATATATATATATATATATATATATATATATATATATATATATATATATATATATATAGGAAAATGTTAGGACACATATTTTGTATAGATATTGATATATGTGTAGGTGTGTATATATATATATATATATAGATATATACATATGTTATTAATAATGGAGAAAGGAGATAGAAAAGAATAATAATAATAAGCAATTGAAGCATTAGCAGCTTCAGTCCAGGAAACCGGGAGCCAACTCCCCTGAATCCCGAGCAAGCCCAACCCACGTGGATCCTTCCAGGGCACACTGAAACATCAGCCCAAAACCGCTCCTAGGAGATCCCAACCCGAGAGTAATCCCCAGCTATAAACCGAACTCATCGTATATATATTCAGTCATATGAACATATAGATCGATAACGAGAGAGAAAGAGATCGATTTTCACCAAAACCCTAACTCCAACGCCGCCCACCCCTGGCGAGCCCCGACCTCGGCGCGGCCACAGGTCGGCCACATCAGCGCCGGCGTGCGCGCGCGTGCGCAGGGTCGCACGGGACGACGACAGCAGCGCAAGTCCAAAACACCCCTGTTTGAGGTACGATCTCTCCCTCGTCTTTTGACGAATCCGTAAACCGTTTTCATGGATTAGATAACAACCTAACCATCTTCATGAACCTCTAGTTAGATTCGAATAGATTCGATTTGTTTCCTCTGGAAATCGATCCAAAAACGACGAAAAACCGTTTCGAAAATAGTCTAGGAAAACAGTTTAAATTGCCCTGTTCGAGGATCGATTCCGATCAACTCGTACACAACATTAAGAAACTATTTGAAGACACTTTTAGACAACATGTAGGGCTTCGAATCCCTTCTTATGGAATTTGAAATCATCGACTCAGCGTCAAGAAATCAGTTTCCAAAGTTAGCAAAAAATCTGTTTTCCAAAAAACTAGAAACGCTCCACACGACGTGCGTCACGCCAATCCGGACGACGTGGTCGCGTACCGAAAGGATCGAAAGCTGCGTAACAGCTTCGTGGTCGTGTGGGCTTTGACGGAATTCAAATTGGTCGTGTGTGCGCGACGAATTTGATGCGTATCCGTCGAAATTCACCGTATCGTGCACGTTGTAAATTCTCTAATTACTTTGTGCACGCTCGTCAGATCGAGACGAAACTTATGCCATCAGAACCGTATCATTTTTCTGGTCCTGTATGCCAAGTTTGGTCCGATTCTGAGACCGTTGATAAAATTATCGTTTTGCGGGCCCCACGGTCCCACTCAACGTGCGATTTTGTGCACGGGCCGCCGGAATCCAACTCTGGACATACGGTTGGGTTCGTATCGGAAAACTGGATCCGTAGACATGTAGTTTGACGACTTTAGAGACCGTTGACTCTGACATGTTTTTCGGTGCAAAGCGGGTCCAACGGCGAACACTGTTTTTGCCTGAAATTACCGTTTTGTCCCTGTATCCAGAATTGGACTTAAGGACAGGCAATTCTTGCTGATTTGACTATTCTGAGATCATTGGTAATATTTATTTCAGCTTCCGGGGACTGTTGTACGGGTTTTGACTATTGTGGCATATTGAGTGGTTTGGATCATCGGTTTCACCAGCACAGGACCACAGGCGAGTACAGTTTATTGTCTGCATTTCGATATTGATTTTCACTATATTTCATTGGTATTTTCATTAGTTATGTGATTATTTTTTATTATAAATTGTTGAGTCGGGAATGAGAAGTACCAACGATGTGTGATCTGACCTTAGACCGTGTAGACCGTGTTACATTTATTTCTTGTAGACAGTGTAGACAGTGATTTATTTATTGCAAAGTAGACCGTGTAGACAGTGATTTATTTATTGTATTTAATCTGTGTAGTTCGTGATTATTATTCTGTAGACAATGTTTCTTTATTGCAATATTTTCTGTAGACCGTGTAACTGTAGACCGTGTAATTGTAGACCGTGTAACTTTAGACCGTGTAGACCGTATCGCATAATTGTCCCGAGACCGATCACATATCAAAGGTACTTCTAGCAGTTGGGGAAAGTCTGTTGTGTCTATTTATTTACTATTGGTTTTATGTATTTCCTGTTTATTTTCAAAACTCATAATTGATGTCTAACCTTTGTTTTATAGTCATTTTCTTTATTTGAAATTGCATTCAGTGAATTGTGCTCGTTCCATTCCTGACTGGAAACCATATTTTTCAGGTTAGCCGTTGATTCATTTAGCATGGGGAGTTCGGGTGTACTTGCAGACGAGCCTAGAAGATTAGTTAGATAGTCAAGTTATAGTCATTCAATATTTGTACAAGTTTATATTTTTCTGCAAATGTAAAACTTGTGATCATTGTAAATTAAATTAATTATGTGAATGAACATCTTTGTGATTATGATCTTCATGGTCGTGACAGCGTACTACCGCCGACACTGCCGCGTAGGCTGGCTTGGACACGTCTCGTATCCGTTTTAAAAAAAAACGGGTACGGGTCGTGACAAGTTTTTGTGGTGGCCCATGCAGGTCAGTCTTCGCAAATCATGTGAACTCGTAATAGTACTTAAGTTAGTTGTACTATTGCGATCCTGCGACGGGAACATGCTCATTCACGAACAAGGATTAATTTAATTTAAGAGAATAACTAGGACTAGGAGTCCCTTACACAAATTGACCGATGGGTAGTCTAGGCCATGCAATGTAGATGAGGGTTATGAATTTTGATAGTTTGTCATATCTCCATAAGTGCACTATTTCCTCTAGATAGGATGATATGATCCAATGTTGATAGATTATTGCTTGGTGAGACAGGGCTTCATAGAGATGAAGATCTAACCTTGATAAATGGTGCAATTCTTTCTCCTTGCCCTTTGGATATCATCCTCACATCTTAGTCAAATTGCCTATTTAGATCCTATTTTGCCCTAAGAATTATTATTTTTATGTTATCCATGGATGAACCTCAAGTTACTTTCGATTCAAGTTTTTCTCAAAGGCTTGAATACACATAGAATAGGTACTAGAATGGTTGTATCTCTTTGTCTTCAGTTATTTCTCCCTGTTCAACCCTTATTTTAAGGGTTGTGACTGATAGGACAAATGCTTACACTTTATTTCGTAGGCAACTTGTTTGAATCTCTAGGAGCTCATGGATTTTTACAGATATAGTTACAGGAATATTAGTTAACTCATAATGGCAGGACAGTAGCGCGCTGTCGCCATTTATTTGAATTATGAAGACTCTGGATTCCCTGCAGCCAGCAGCGCACTGGCAAGGCACAACCCCTAGAGGTAAAATTAGTTTAAGAAAATATATAGGTTATAGAACATTCCTGAAACTATGGCTAGCAGTCCTCTTTGATCGTAGTTACCCTTGAATCAATATTGGATAGAGTTAAGAAGTGTTCGATTTTATATCATGTTTGAGTTACGAAACCAATAGTTTACCATCGCCCGAGTATACGGACGAGGCATAACTCTCGGTGAAATGACTTCAGACGTGATTACAGGTTTATGATACTATAGAGGATTGGACGGTGCCCGGTGTGTTCCATAAAATCCGAAGCCAATATTGGTGGATGTTTTGTAAGTTGGATAGCACATCTTCCGATCTAGCGTTCCGTGGTCCTTGTGACCTATTGACGAGGATATCAACTGACACTAATAGGTTTACCTAGAATATGAAAGTTAGAACGTCCATAACCCATTAGTCGACCAAGTCCTTGTGGATCAGAAGATAGTAGGAAGACTGTATGAGCAAGAACACCGGGTAAGGTTTGATTCTCACAAAACTCGAACTACTTGTGCCTTCTTTCAAAAAATCTCGCATAATTGTATTCGACTACCTTAACAAACGTTGCTGTCACATCTTAGTTTTGCAAGCTCACTCTGTTCTCGAGCTTGATTCGAGACAAATGTATAGTGGGGACGCCTGCTAACTTATTGTCTAATCAGAATCAGTGTATTATGGTCTGATCAACCATGATGCATTTGGTTCGCTCTTTGTTTAATTACACTACGTGGATGGAGATATATATAGGTATCTAGGATCTCATCCGCGACTGCTTTGACAATTCCTCTTGAATTATACGTTCGCCCTTGAATCACGTGATTGTATTCAGTAACATCTTTCTTGAACTCTTTATGGTTTTTGTCTTTCACTGGTTCGGAAAGGCAGAAGCTCGTAATTCACCGCGTAGTTATCATCAGCCAGCCATATGATCAAGTTACTCGTTCTCCTCTCGACTCCAAACTGCTGTCGAGACTTTCAAGCCATCTGAATTTAAGAATGATTAGGGTTTTACCCTTAGTCGAAATGCCTACCAAGGAGACTATCTATTCTTTAGAGACCAAAGGTTGCGAGTCTCTAATTATTGCTGGAAGCTTGCCTTAACTAGCAACCCTTAAGCCTTGAACCAACCCTTCCTCGACCGAAACCCACAGTTAGACATGAGATGAGTGGACAATAGGGAAATCATTTAACGTGACACTTCCCCCGAGATTGGTTTCCAACAAATATTACTCTAGTTATGTAAATGTTTGATATTAAGACCTAACTAGTGTTGGAACACCACAGTCACTGGTTTAGCTAAATACCATAGATTAAATACCCTGTCAAATTATGATATACCAGTTGTCAATAACAACGCATGATCACTACAGCCCATACCACTAGAACCCTTATGACAATAGTCTGACAGTTTTGACACAACTAGAGATTCACGACTCAGTTGTTAGAAATCTCTTCATAGGACATGCCTTGGAGCTGGTTACCCCGTCGATAACTCTTGTACACTATGGATGGGTATGTTCCTCTATGTTATCGACCATGTGTTATTATACACCCTCGTCTCCCATTTATTGAGGAATGATCATTGATTTGACTTATATCTAACGTATTTTGTTACGTCGTGCCTGATTCTTGTTAACAAGAGTTGAGGTACAATAACCGAACCTTGGAAATTCTTCTGACCTCATCCTTCCTAAGACCATGACCTAGCTTCTAAGGTGGGTAGACTGTAAGCCTCCTAAAATTTTAGGATATACGAGGATTACTGGTTAATTAGAATGATTTTCCATTAGGATGATAGTTAGTGTCTCATTGGACTCCCACTTTCCATTTAGATCATTTCGTGTCCTCGGACGTGCCATTAGTATTCGGAGCACGAGACCAGCTGTTACTTTCCAACAAATTTCACACGTAAGATATAGACGAATCCACTTTCATCTAGGTATATCATGTCCCACTCAAACACGTCCCCTTGCACTCTATTTTATGGAACGGCTTTCAGGTCAAAAGGGGACTAGATATAACCCTTACCATAATACCAGTATGCTTTCCGATTTTATTAGAGCTTCAACTTCGTCTCGAACCTTTCGACCCAATATATAATGGTGATCTACTCGAAGTCACTACGCACATTGTCATTAGTGTGCCCCTCATTGGTGTCTTTTCGTGCCACTTAAACACAGAAATCACAGAAGGCGTATCTTCAGGGCTCTAGAGACCTTGTTAACCAATCCGACTGCACCTAGCTCAACCACTTGGGTGAAAACTTGTTCTAGGATACCCTAACCGAGTAGAAATAGTTTTATCATTGGATCTTGTCCAGTCAATATAGATTGAATTCCAAGGTTCATCCAACCGACAACCGATGAACAATTGAGGAACCCATCAAGACCCAATAAAATCCATCCATACGTACCACTTTTTTGGACTGTAAGCCGAACTATTTAAAATAGGTCCCTATACCTATTAGGAAATATCTACCTCTTAGAATGTGGTGTCTTTCGTAACCATTATTCCATCTACCTGAAAGTCGCGATACAAACTTGTATTGCATTTTATCCCTTGCTCGTATGTTTAAATAGCCACGGGAAGGATCACAATCTTGATTTCCCAGATTCCGTTCTATTATGGAAACTGTTAAGAATTTTGAGAACGAAACTTCTGTATTGCCGGATTGCAAGCTCCTATAAGAATGAAGGATTCTTAGACTTAACAAGTAACTGGACCAGAGTGGCCCAATCTAGCAAAATTGGTCAATGGCTCATAGACTTTTCTTTCCATCTGTATCCTTGAATATTATCTACTGCTCTTGAGACCTCATTTTTACTATCGATTGTTTTCCTTATCTTTATGTCCTTCCTACTTCGGAGCGACGAATGGTCATGCTTATTAGAATTTATCAATATTTATTAGCTACTTGCGTAAATTTGTTGCTTGTTAGATTTCAGGTGGTTCGATAAATAGGAGAGGATTATAGAGGCCAAGGGCAGTAGATATCTATGGGTAGAAATTTATTTAGCAATTAGTTGGAAGATGATAAAGTTTAGCGACATGAGAATTAAGGGAGTAGTGTGACCAAAGGTGGGTAGAAGTCCTCGAAGTTTCGAAATTGCAAAATGGCTAGGAGGACGATAAAAACCGTTTTTGAGGAATTAAATTCGAGGAGATTAAAGTAATGGTAGATTTCCATGTTGAATTTAGGAAATATTATAAATTAGAATTTCGAGGACGAAATTATTTTTAAGGTGGGTAGATTTGTAGCCCCTCTTCCCAGAATTTTGATGATATCTTATTTATTTATTTTATCGGAATAGTGATTTTTTTAGATTTTATAGATAATTATTAATTATTATTACGGTGGATGATTTTAGCCATGATGGAGTTTTGGAGTACAAGGCGACTAAAAATCGTGGCGCAGATAGTGCAATGGCGTGCTTTGACTAGTGTGTTAGCCTTGATAGGGAAGGACGAGCCATAGCGATGTCACAACTAGGAAAACCAAGCCAAGTTACGACTTAACCCTTACCGAATGGTTATTTATTCATTATTTATATTATTGAATTTTAGGGAAATCAGTTATACCATTCTGGACCCGAACTGAGCCCAAGCCCATGTAGCCATACGGGACGTGCAACGACATTCGTGTTGATGACATTCGGGTAGAGGGAATTTGGTATGAGGGTATTGTATTACGAATATTTTCTGGTATTCGTAATTTTAATATTATAAATATCGTTATTAATTAATATTCATGATATTTGGATATAATGGGTCCATTGTACGTTTTGGGATTTTAGATTGCGCATAGTGGTACATACACCATTATTGTTTTATTTAATTTCGTTATACTTATTATATTTTATTGAGATTATTATATATAAAATATTATTTTATTGTTACGGGTTATATCAATTTTGTTAATTAAATATTATTAAATATAGGTAGAAATATATATAGTGATATAAATAATAGAAAGATACGTAGCGATTTATTATATAGATAAATATATATATAAATATATTGTGTAGTGTGTATATGTATATATATATAAGAAAATATATAGGGATATATATATATATATATATATATATATATATATATATATATATATATATATATATATATATATATATAATATATATATATATATATATATATATATATATACATATGTTATTAATAATGGAGAAAGGAGATAGAAAAGAATAATAATAATAAGCAATTGAAGCATTAGCAGCTTCAGTCCAGGAAACCGGGAGCCAACTCCCCTGAATCCCGAGCAAGCCCAACCGTGGATCCTTCCAGGGCACACTGAAACATCAGCCCAAAACCGCTCCTAGGAGATCCCAACCCGAGAGTAATCCCCAGCTATAAACCGAAGTCATCGTATATATATTCAGTCATATGAACATATAGATCGATAACGAGAGAGGAAGAGATCGATTTTCACCAAAACCCTAACTCCAACACCGCCCACCCCTGGCGAGCCCCGGCCTCGGCGCGGCCGCAGGTCGGCCACATCAGCGTCGGCGTGCGCGCGCGTGCGCAGGGTCGCACGGGACGACGACAGCAACGCAAGTCCAAAACACCCCTGTTTGAGGTACGATCTCTCCCTCGTCTTTTGACGAATCCGTAAACCGTTTTCATGGATTAGATAACAACCTAACCATCTTCATGAACCTCTAGTTAGATTCGAATAGATTCGATTTGTTTCCTCTGGAAATCGATCCAAAAACGACGAAAAACCGTTTCGAAAACAGTCTAGGAAAACAGTTTAAATTGCCCTGTTCAAGGATCAATTCCGATCAACTCGTACACAACATTAAGAAACTATTTGAAGACACTTTTAGACAACATGTAGGGCTTCAAATCCCTTCTTACGGAATTTGAAATCATCGACTCAGCGTCAAGAAATCAGTTTCCAAAGTTAGCAAAAAATCTGTTTTCCAAAAAACTAGAAACGCTCCACACGACGTGCGTCGCGCCAATCCGGACGACGTGGTCGCGTACCGAAAGGATCGAAAGCTGCGTAACAGCTTCGTGGTCGTGTGGGCTTTGACAGAATTCAAATTGGTCGCGTGTGCGCGACGAATTTGATGCATATCCGTCGAAATTCACCGTATCGTGTACGTTGTAAATCCTCCAATTACTTTGTGCACGCTCGTCAGATCGAGACGAAACTTACGCCATCAGAACCGTATCATTTTTCTGGTCCTGTATGCCAAGTTTGGTCCGATTCTGAGACCGTTGATAAAATCGTCGTTTTGCGGGCCCCACGGTCCCACTCAACGTGCGATTTTGTGCACGGGCCGCCGGAATTCAACTCTGGACATACGGTTGGGTTCGTATCGGAAAACTGGATCCGTAGACATGTAGTTTGATGACTTTAGAGACCGTTGACTCTGACACATTTTTCGGTGCAAAGCAGATCCAACGGCGGACACTGTTTTTGCCTGAAATTACCGTTTTGCCCCTGTATCCAGAATTGGACTTAAGGACAGGCAATCCTAGCTGATTTGACTATTCTGAGATCATTGGTAATGTTTATTTCAGCTTCCGGGGACTGTTGTACGGGTTTTGACTATTGTGGCATATTGAGTGGTTTGGATCATCGGTTTCACCAGCACAGGACCACAGGCGAGTACAGTTTATTGTCTGTATTTTGATATTGATTTTCACTATATTTTATTGGTTGGTTTCATTAGTTATGTGATTATTTTTATTATAAATTATTGAGTCGAGAATGAGAAGTACCAACGATGTGTGATCTGACCTTAGACCGTGTAGACCGTGTAGACCGTGTTACATTTATTTCTTGTAGATAGTGTAGACAGTGATTTATTTATTGCAAAGTAGATCGTGCAGACAGTGATTTATTTATTGCATTTAATCTGTATAGTTCGTGATTATTATTCTGTAGACAATGTTTCTTTATTACAATATTTTCTGTAGACCGTGTAACTGTAGACCGTGTAATTGTAGACCGTGTAACTGTAGACCGTGTAACTTTAGACCGTGTAGACTGTGTCGCATAATTGTCCCGAGACCGATCACATATCAAAGGTACTTCTAGCAGTTGGGGAAAGTCTGTTGTGTCTATTTATTTACTATTGGTTTTATGTATTTCCTGTTTATTTTCAAAACTCATAATTGATGTCTAACCTTTGTTTTATAGTCATTTTCTTTATTTGAAATTGCATTCAGTGAATTGTGCTCGTTCCATTCCTGACTGGAAACCATATTTTTCAGGTTAGCCGTTGATTCATTTAGCATGGGAAGTTCGGGTGTACTTGCAGACGAGCCTAGAAGATTAGTTAGATAGTCAAGTTATAGTCATTCAATATTTGTACAAGTTTATATTTTTCTGCAAATATAAAACTTGTGATCATTGTAAATTAAATTAATTATGTGAATGAGCATCTTTGTGATTATGATCTTCATGGCCGTGACAGCGTACTACCGCCGACACTGCGGCGTAGGCTGGCTTGGACACGTCTCGTATCCGTTTTAAAAAAAAACGGGTGCGGGTCGTGACAGTTTCTAATACAGTGACATTACTGTTAATTTAAAATTTATAATATTATTGAACCTAATATTAATATTAAAATTTAAATTAATTTTTGATTTAATATTTAAATTAGATTTAAATTCACAACTTAAAAATAGTTAAAGTTAAAATTCAATTTTTGATTTAAAATCTACAATATTATTGGAACTAGTATTAATATTAACACTACTGTTATCGGTCCATATTCTGTTTGACAGGTAGACCATCGGTTCGGAATGGTATAATTTGATGCAACCAGTTTGACCCATACCTGTAGAACCCCCCGAATTCAATTGATCAAATTAATAAGTTTTTATTTCAATAGCTCATTTTACTAAAAACTACCATCATCACGTACCTTCTTTTACATTATGCACGCAAAAAGATTGAGCTCGACTAGTTCTAGCGTACGAGTTTCGACGAACACTAACCGAGTCCGAGCAACGTGACATCAGCTTAGTTTCTAATACAGTGATATTACTGTTAATTTAAAATTTATAATATTATTGAAACTAATATTAATATTAAAATTTAAATTAATTTTTGATTTAATATTTAAATTAGATTTAAATTTATAACTTAAAAATAGTTAAAGTTAAAATTCAATTTTTGATTTAAAATCTGTAATATTATTGGAACTAGTATTAATACTAACACTACTGTTACCGGACCATATTCTGTTTGACTGGTAGCCCATCGATTCGGAATGATATAGTTCGATGCGGTCAGTTTGACCCATACCTACAGAACCTCCCGAATTCAGTTGATCAAATCAACAAGTTTTTATTTCAATAGCTCATTTTACTAATAACTATCATCATCAAGTATCTTCTTTCACATTACGCACGCGAAAGGATCGAGCTCGACTAGTTCTAGCGTACGAGTTTAGACGAACACTAACCGAGCCCGAGCAACGTGACATCAGCTAAGTTTCTAATACAGTGACATTATTGTTAATTCAAAATTTACAATATTATTGAAACTAATATTAATATTAAAATTTAAATTAATTTTTGATTTAACATTTAAATTAGATTTAAATTCACAACTTAAAAATATTTAAAGTTAAAATTCAATTTTTGATTTAAAATCTATAATATTATTGGAACTAGTATTAATATTAACACTACTGTTACCGGACCATATTCTGTTCGACTGGTAGCCCATCGGTTCGGAATGATATAGTTCGATGCGGCCGGTTTGACCCATACCTGTAGAATCCCCCGAATTCAATTGATCAAATCAACAAGTTTTTATTTCAATATCTCCTTTTACTAATAAATACCATCATTACGTATCTTCTTTTACATTACGCAAGCAAAAGGATCGAGCTCGACTAGTTCTAGCGTACGAGTTTAGACGAACACTAACCGAGCCCGAGCAACGTGACATCAGCTAAGTTTCTAATACAGTGACATTACTATTAATTTAAAATTTACAATATTATTCAAACTAATATTAAAATTAAAATTAAAATTAATTTTTGATTTAACATTTAAATTAGATTTAAATTCACAACTTGAAAATAGTTAAAGTTAAAATTCAATTTTTGATTTAAAATCTACAATATTATTGGAGCTAGTATTAATACTAACACTACTGTTATCGGACCATATTTTGTTCGACTGGTAGCCCATCGGTTCGGAATGATATAGTTCGATGCGGCCGGTTTGACCCATACCTGCAGAATCCCCCGAATTTAATTGATCAAACCAACAAGTTTTTTATTTCAATAGCTCCTTTCACTAATAACTACCATCATCACGTATCTTCTTTTACATTACGCACGCGAAAGGATCGAGCTCGACTAGTTCTAGCGTATGAGTTTAGACAAACACTAACCGAGCCCGAGCAACATGACATCAGCTAAGTTTCTAATATAGTGACATTACTGTTAATTTAAAATTTACAATATTATTCAAACTAATATTAATATTAAATTTTAAATTAATTTTTGATTTAATATTTAAATTAGATTTAAATTCACAACTTAAAAATAGTTAAAGCTAAAATTCAATTTTTGATTTAAAATCTACAATATTATTGGAACTAGTATTAATATTAACACTATAACTTCCAAATAGTCTTTTCCTTGTTCGGTCACACCCCCCCCCAATAAATGGGTTACACCCCCGAAATGAGCGGATTAAATAGCCTTTTCCATTAAGAAAAGAACCCATCTGACTAGAGAGAAACAAAGGAGAGAATAAGAAGAAGAAGAAGAAGAAGAGTCGCAATGGAGAGGAGTAAGAGCAAGATCAACAGCAGCGGATAGGCCGTCATCCCTACGGAGATTCTCTCGATGATACTGGTACTGTCGTGGATTTCGGCGGATGATGTCATGTGCAACGTTGCCCCAGTGTGTCGTTCGTGGTGGAAGGCACTCAACGGTCCCTTATATAATTGGTCCAACGTGGACTTGGAACAGTGGTGCCGGAGGGGCCAGCAAATCGCAGAGATTAGTTTGACCGTAAAGAAGCTCGTGGCTCGCAGTGCAAGAATTCTAGTGTCCTTCTCCGCGTACAAGCTCGACGAAGCCACCTTCTCTTTTGCATGTTATAGGCCTGTGCAAAATTTTATTTTGTCTTATTCTAAAACTTTATTTTTTTCTATTACAAAATTTTTTGTATACTTGGCTAATTTCTATTGATGTTTTTCCCTTTTTATAATACAGTAGAAAATTTCTAAGGGTGTTGCGCATTCCAAAGTGCTAAGTGAGTGATGAAACTTTCGTGAGACACTTGGAGTTTCTTCCGGTGCTGGAAGAACTCGACATTAGCTAATGCCTCTATATCACGTCGATTGTAATATTTTCTGTCGGCAAGTATTACCACCCGTCTGGTCAAGCTGAGGAGGAACATGCCCCCTCCATATTTTATGGTCAGGAACAGATTCATGCTGAACATGTTCAACGAGACGGAGGGAAAGGTCATGGCCGATTCGATGCCGCGTCTCGAGCACCTAGAAATGGGCTCAGGCATGTTCAACTGAGACACGCTGTGATCTATTATATGCAACTGCAAGGGTCTTCGTGTGCTCGACATATGTGGGTGCTTCAACGTACACCTCAACGACGACCTCAGGAAAATTTGTGATTTAATACAGACGTTTAAACGACTATTTGATGATGTAATCCCAGGGGAACGTGGATACGAGATGTATAGTAATTTGGATCTCATCAATCAATCCTGGGGTGAATGGTTCTTCTGACATTATCATACATGCATACATTTTTTTGTATTTTTCATATTTATATGATATCAGTATTTTATCCTCAATGCAATGGGTTATTAATGTTAAAGTGTTATTAATGTTCTTAGTCTGATATCATCTGATCTATTGATATCCTTCATTTTGGAGAAATTGCAAAATTATCCAAATTAATGTTCTTAGACCATGTGAAGACGAATTTTGACGGTACAAATAGTCCTGATACTGACTGTATCAGTGATTAACATTACGAGTTCATTGAACTCATTTGGAGTTCATTTCATCCATACAAAACCACTTTGGAAGTGGTTTTGTTCACCCACCAAAGTGATTTTCACATTTAATTTGACACGTGTCAAATTTTTTAGTAGAGGGTGAACAAACACCCTAGTATTTGTGGGTGAACAAAAATGAACTCTTAACATTAATACAATATCTCAGTGTAATCATATCTAAGAGATTTCGACATTTTCCCACACAATGATAACATTTTACCTTCTTCAAGATGAATTTTGGCGGTACAAATTTTACTCATATTTACGGTATCAGTGCCATTCACCATAATTAATTGTGATAGACATTTATACAAGAAGAGTGGCCCGGGAGAGGTACGAAAAAATTAGTTTTTTTTCACAACCCTTTAAAATCTATTTATATAGCCAAACAGCCAAACTATTCATCTTCACCAGCCTTCAAAACCAATTTATATAGATTAAAAACCAAACTAAACAGCCAAACTATTTAAAATTCATAACCCTTCAAAACAGTCTCAAAATGGAGAAGAGCAAAACCTACATTTGCGGATAGGTCAACATCCCCAAGGAGATCCTAGCTATGGTTTTGGTACTAGCAGAGATGTCGTCTGAGGAGGCCGTCCGCTTGTCTTTCGTTTGTCGGTCGTGGTGGAAGGTGCTCTACTGTCCCTGCTTCTGGTCGGACATTAAGTTGACCCAGTGGTGCCGCAGGGTTAACCTAACCTCGAAAATTGACGAGACGGTGAACAAGCTAGTGGCACACAGTAAGGAAAATCTAACCTTCCTCTATATTTACAAACTCAGCAAAGAGGTATTCTCTTTTACATCCTCAAGGCAAGTACACGATATTTTTAATCTATTTTGTTTCATAAGTTATAAGTTGTTAATTTTGATTTTTTTTTTTTGGTTATACCACTATTTATAATACAGTGGAAAATTTTTAAGGGTCCTGCGAATGCCAATGAGCAACGTGAGTGATAAAATATTAGAGGAATATTTAGAGTTTTTTTCGGTTCTGACAGAACTCGACATCAGCTACTGCCTCCATAATACGTCCAAGGGCATCGAACTCTTCGGAAGGTGTTGCCAGCATCTAGTTACGCTGAAGAGGAACATGCCACCTCCGTAGTTCATGATCATGAAGGGATTCAAGAAGGACACCTTCGACAAGTCAGAGGCCATGGTCGTGGCCTCTTCGATGCCACGTCTCGAGCACCTCGAGGTAAAGTTTGGCATGTTCGACGACAATAGGCTGAGAGCTATCATGACGGAGTGCACGGATCTTCGCGTACTCGACCTAAGAGGATGCTGGAATATGCGGCTAGATGGAGACCTCAAGTACATACATGGTTTGGTAGATTTTATAACGGATCCCTTCGAGGATCAGAACCCATGGGAGGAGGAGAATGATGATTCATTTGAACTAGGTGATAAACCGTGGTTGGATTATGAAATGTCATAAGATTATTCTGACTGTTAATATTAAATGATTCTTATTCATTGCAAGGCTATCTGTGTGCTAAATTATAAGACTATATAGTATTATGATTGAATCTATTTTTTTTAACCGCGTCATAAATGTTTATGATGCGAGCTAAATATGTTGGCTACGATCGAAAAATGTGTTTCCATATTTTTAACAAGGTTCTTGTATTATTATAGGCTGCAAAAGAAAAGGACTCAAAATTAGTTTAGATTAATCATACCCAGATTTTTTTTTGTGTATTAGAGAAAATTAAATTTGATTATAATTAGAATTCCATATTTTTAACAAGGTTCTTGTATTATTACGCACCTTTCGATGCTTTCGGTTCGCGACCACGTCGTCCGGATTGACGGGACGCACGTCGTATCGAGGGGTTTTTCATAATTTTTAATATTTCGAAAATGGGTTTTTCGCCCAATTGGGAATCCGATTTCTCGACGTACAGTCAATAAAATCAAATTCCGTAAATTGGGTTATGTAGCCATATAGGTTTTCCTTCGCTGTCTTTAATTAGGTTCATGAGTTGCTCACTGTTACGGCCGAAATCGGCCTTCCAAAACAGTCTCAGGGATACGAAGTTCTGTCCTGTTCAACAGTTTTTCGGGTAAGTTCGTATCGATCTTCTGGGCAATATTTAGCGTATAAATTCTAATTAATAGAAGGTGTTGGAAGTAGTATAGGTTGTGCTCATACCTGCGAAGACGGGTCGAAAATCGATTAACTACGCGTTGAGAAATCGATCGACGAAGATAGGTTGTCGGCTGTCGCTGCTACTGCCATTGTTGTGCTCTGCGCGCACTGTCCGGCGTGGTTCAGTCGACTCCGGCGACCCATGGTTGCGCGTGGCGGCCACCTGTGGTCGCAGGGCTAAGGGAAAAAGATTGAGGTTGATGGGTTTAGGATTTTATGAGATTCTCCTAATCCCACAGTTCTTATACTAGCGGGAGGGGGTCGGCAACTCCGCTCGGGTTTGTATGGGTTTAGTATGGGTCGGTTGTCCTCAGGTCGGGTGTGAAGCATGGACTCGGCCTGGACTTGCTGCTGGAAATTTTGGTTTTGTGGGAACTCGCAAGGGCTTTAATGAGCTGCTGTGGTTGTAGTTGTTGTAGTTTTTTTATTAATGTAATGTTTTCCTTTATTAATAGATGAGTATTTATATATATATATATATATATATATATATATATATATATATATATATATATATATATATATATATATATATATATATATATAACTAATGATACTCATATATCTATATTTCCATATATTTTCCTATATAATAATCTCCATAAAATCTAAATAAAATCCAATAGCATCTATTCCTATGTGGAGCCTATTTATATAAATATGAATATACATAATAACATTTATTTGATAACCAAATAAATATGACCAATAATAATAATAATAATAATATTATATAATAATGAACTCAGTAATATTGATAAAAATAAAAATAAAAATAATAATAATAAAGAAATATAATAAATCAATAATGGTGTTTATATCATTATATACAGTCTAAAAAAATCCCAAAATGTACCAGGACCCATTTTCTACAAATGATGATATTTATAATATTTAATTAACGAATATTTAGAAAATATTCGTTAAATCATTAAGATGAAATACAACACCCTCATACCAAATTTCATCAACACGAATGTCATTGGACGTGCCGCATGACTACATGGGCTTGGGCTCAGTTTGGGTCCAGTCCGGGCTAAAATGGTATGACCGGTTTCCCTAAAACTCAATAATACAATTAATAAATAAATAAATTGTCGGTATGGGTTAAGTCGCAACTTGGCCTAGTTTTTCTAGTTAGGATAACATTATGTATAAAACCCCTAAATTTCTACTATATTTTTATCGATTTTGGTACTGATTTAAAAATTTTGTATTGTACGTCACGTAGTCGTATTGTACGTTGTGCGCAAACGGCATATTTCGTAATTGCTCGTCGAGTGCGAATATGTGTGAGCGTACATATTTTTAGAAAAATATTTTTATTTTTATTTTTATAGTTCAAAATAATTTATATAATAAATACTTTGCTATCATACAAAAAAAATTGCTAAGTTTGTTCTTTTCATTTTAAAGGCCCTTTAGTTATAAATAATAAATAATATTTTTATTAGAAAATTATATTTATATGAATTGTGCATACCCATTTTCGTAAATATTTATTAGTTATTTTAAAAAAATAGTAGAATTTTTGAAATTAATTATTTTATTATTTATGAAAATGGTATTTGAGATATTTTTAAAAGTTAATATTTGATTAAATGAGACAATTTAAATTTGAAACGATTTTATTTGAATTTGAATCAAAATGAAGATTTATTGATGTTTAAATTGGATTGAATTTGAATTTGATTTGGATTGTTTTAAAATTTATTTGAATTAATAGTGATTATCAAAGGGAGTTTTAAATTAATCCTATTCCTTATCAAACTGGGATCCCTCCACCCTATAAATAGGGGAGCCTCCATAAAGTTTTCATCCATTACTTTTCCCACAAATTTCTACCACAAAAGTGAGTGCCTCGTGTCTGTGTCCAACATCTCCCGTGTCAGCCGTGACGGCCTCGGGTCCGACCCCGGATGTCTTTCCAATAGATCCTTTATATTACAAATACATTATTTTCTCTCGTGTCGACAACCCCGACACAATACAAATCCCCAATTCCCTAATCTCCAAATCCCTAGTTCCTCACCTAACCCTAACTCAACCAATCACCCAAAATCCGGCCACCCTGTCGTGCCCAGCCGTCCCCAACACCGTTAGCCAACACTCCACCGATCTCCCACTCCTCCCCTGGCCGGAGAAATCCTGCCACTCGCCCTCGCTTCCAGCTGAGAGCCACAACCATCCAAGCAACCTGCCTCCACCATCCACCCGGAGTCACCACTCCGTCTGTACACCACTAGATCTCGGCCCGACCACCGTCAGGACTACACCCATACCATCCCCTTTTTCTCAGCGCTGCACTGCTTCCTACATCACCGCCACTACCACATACACCACCACACATCTGAACCCGCACCATGGCCACACCGGAACCACACCACCCCTGCCTCTTCCTGACACCACAGTAGCCTTAGGCATCTGTCCCTGGCCGAACCCTCGGCCGATCCCCAAATTCCACCACCACCATAGTCGTTCGGCCACCGACAACAGAAAACGAAAAGCAAAAGAACCCTAACCTTTCTCCTCCGACCCATTGGCCTCGTCGTCGCTCACAGACCCGTCGCCATCTCCGCAGCCCGCTCCCCGGCGTCAGGCACCCTGCGCCAGAGCCCCGACGAGTGGCTCTTTTCTTCCCTCCGCTCTTCTTCTTCCGGAGAGCTACACAACTGGCACAGCTTCCCCGGCACGTCGACCCCGACGAGCGTAGCTCCTCCGCGCATGTGCGCTCGGCCATACGAGCTGAGCACACTCTTCCCCTTCTTGCTTTCTCTTTCATAAACCTGTCACTCTCTCGAATAAAAGGAAAAAAAAGAAAAACTTGGAAGCCGTGTTCTACACAAATTAAAGAGAGCTGAGTTTTGATTCCACAGGTATTTCTCTCAATCTCTCTCTCTCTCTCTTCTCTTTTTAGTTTTTTTGCTGGGTGTGACTCTCTCGGGAGAAGGAACAGGGCTGTTGGCCCCTTTTCTTTAAATTGCTATTTAACTTCTGGCTATTTTTATTTTATTTTATTTTTATTATGTGAAACTATAGTATACAGTACAGTACTAATATTCAAATATGGACTTAGTAGCGTGGTTTTTGGCTATTATCTTTATTTATTAAGTATGGTGATGATCATTATTATAGGTTTTGTGCTAAGTATATATTTTACTTACATAGATTAAAGATTTTTCTAAAAATATTTTGTAACAAAATATGGTTGGGATAAGTCGTACTGCTATTTCCAAAATAATGATAATAATTTATAATTGTTTTAGAAGTAATTTTATCTATGGCCTACTTTTATTTTGACCTAAATTACTTTTGAAAAAATTTAGATTCTTCTTTTTTCCTAGATCTTATGCAATCATATAAAATATTTTGAATAATAATAAAAAAAGATATATAGTTCCTAATATTAAAATAATTTCTTAACTACTTTTAAAATAATTATATAAATTATTATTTTTACTAATAAAATATAGCTCCTATCTAAATATCATATTTTGACAAACTTGAAGTTTTGCGAAGTAATTTTATGTTTTTTTAAATATTTATCTAAAGCAAAAACTATTTTACTAATACATATTTTTCAAGGATTATAAATAGTTTTCTAAAAATCGTATATATATTTATTATTACCTATTTTTCTTTGATTTCCTCCTTTCCATAACCAATCCCATTATTTCTATCCTTTCGCCAATTTCGTACTACCATATGTCCACCCTAACTAATTTGACCCTTCTGGACCCAATGGAACTGTCCGTACCACCAACAGAGGTCACCTTGTATAGTTGTTAACGAAGTCGCAGTTCGTGCCACATTGATCATTGCAGTACACCAGGCGTCCTACCAGGCAAGACACCTTGCCTTTACTGTTTAAATTTTTTGCTCAATATCATGCATATTTTTATTTATTATAAGTTGTTCTTTCAAAACCGTATGTAGTTGCAAATTATTATACTTTAGTTTTCTTTATGCATTTGGCCTAGAGTTAAGGGACCGCCTTTGTTTGTGCCGCATTCATTGGCCCGACACTTGTGTGCCACGATGTCACGTATCTCACATAGATTCGAACTTACGTACCGACCGTACATCGGTGCGTACAGGACGAACGTTAGGATATAACTGCCAATATAATTGCCTAGAAGACTTAGCGGTTATTAGAAATATCGTGGTGTGGATTCAGAACGAGTAGTGCATGAGGGAGGGGGGAGACAGTTATTAGGCGCAGGGGCTTTCATACATTTACTTTTCTCTAGCTGCCATTTGTGACTCAGCCGAGAGCTAGTGCGCCGTGCATTTATTTACTTTTCTCTAGATGCCACTAGTGCCTCGGTTGAAACACAAATGTGTCATGCATTTACTTTCCTTTAGCTGCCGTTAGTGACTCACCCAAGAGCTAGTGGCCGTGCATTTATTTTCCTCTAGATGTCCCTTAGCTCTCACTCGAGTGCTAATGGGCTGTGTATTTACTTTTCTCTAGATGCCACTAGTGTCTTGGTTGAAACTCTAACGCGCCGTATTTCTAGTCTCGAGAGCCCTTGTGTGGAACGTTGTCTTCAAAATGCATTTTCATATAGAATGGTTAAGGACCTATATTTGTGTAGTCACATATACTTTTCTGTTGAGCTTTTATTATTCAGTTTATTGGCATGATATTATGTGTCTTGTTACGTCCCTCTAAGGACCTGGTGATCTCTCCAGGTGTGTGTTTCGTGTTTTCTTACAGGTGCTCTAGCTAAAGCCATGACTTACGCTCTATTCTTCGAGGATGATTGTACTTCGATCGTTTTTGCTTCGCTCGCCAAAATTATTCTTTTATCATGTATTTCTTTTCACTATTGGTAGTGGATTTGTCTCCGCCCAACTACATGTACCAATGACAATTCATAGATTATATGATATCTTTTATTTTTATATTTTGCGTGGATGAGATTAGTTATGGTTCTACTACATTTTACAGCTTACGTATACTTATTATACGGCTGGCATGTCTACGTTCCTAGTCCTACGTATTTTGGGACTGAAACGTTATATTATGGCTCAGCCTTCCCTATCAGAGCTAATACACTAGTCAAAGCACGCCATTGCACTATCCGTGTCACGATTTTTAGTCATCTTGTACTCCAAAACTCAACCATGGCTAAAATCATTTACCGTAATAATTAATTAAGTAAATATTTATAAAAATCTAAAAATCACTATTTAATCAAAATAAAATATATTATCAAAATTTTGGGAAGAGGGGTTACAGGTATCTTGACACTAGAGAGAGTCCTTGAGAGTAACCTAACACTTAAGCTAACTGGAGAGTGTACTCACTACTCAGTGATAGATACAAAATGGGGTCGCATCATAGAACTCGTACTGTGCACATTGATACTCTAATGTTAGAACCTGCAGTGTGCACATTGATACTCTTATGTAAAAACACACATTGTGCACATTGACACTCTAATGCTAGCCCTCACTTTAATACTTCTATTTATGTTTCTGGATGTCATTTCTACATATATAGTGAGTCCTTACTGACTATAATTTCTTATTTCGTCCCTCAAGGTGTAAGTGAAGGATATTTTGAGGAAGAAGAAGAAAAAAAAGAAAAAAAGAAGAAGAAGAAGATGGAGATGGAGATGAAGATTCATCTTTTGAGTTTTGAAACTTTTATTTCAATTTGGAAGTAATATTTGAATTGTAATATGGTCCTAAATATTTGTTGGTCTTGGCGGTCAAACTAAATTTTGTGTTTGAAATATTGTAAGACTAAACTTTTTGCTTGTACTAAGCACCGTTGCGGTGCATGGTTCATAATTTGTTTGGAAAATGTAATATGGTCTTGAATTTAGAGTAGGTCTGATATTTGTTTGGATTATTGTATTGCGAATTATGCAGGTTCTATGTTGAATTACTAACGTGGATTGGGCAGATTATTGTAACATACATTATGCAGTTTATTGGACTTGGAATGAGTATACTTAATTTGATTATGATTTGTTTGGTTGAAGCATTTATTTGATTTGCAGTTGGCCTTCATAGATGATTTTAATTTTTTAGTGTATTTCTTTGATTTGCAGATGGCCTTCACAGATTTCATGAGTCCTGGGTGCATTCCTAGGATTTACAGATGGCCTCCTCCGGATGCATTCCTGGGATCACTAAAACTTTATTTGATTGGAATGTGTTTTACTTTCTGTGAATAATCAGTACATCGATGCCATCTGTATGAATTCGATGTCAGTGTAATGCATAATGTAATCTTGCATGTTCATCCCTTATTATTGCTGAAGCAAAGTATGTAATGTAAGAAAAATTCTCTTAGATAGTAGGTTAATTATATTCAAACACTCACAAGAAATTTCTTTTCGTCATCCTATTTTATGCAACCATACAGTAGAAGCCTAATTAAATGATATTCAGATTTTCTTCAACATACTTTAATATTAAATGAATATACTTTGGTAAATAATATTAAAAATACTGTAAATATTTGATTAAAAAATGAATGAGGTACTTGAACATTCTCCGTCCTAAATGTACCATACTTTGTTGAAAGCACGGAGAGTGGCCATTCTCTGTGTTAAAAGTACGAAGAATGGCCATTCTCCGTCCTAAATGTATCTTACTTTGTTAACGTAAAAATTCGAATATACTTTGGTAAATAATATTTAAAATACTGTAAATATTAGAAAGATGGTTAATATGACAAAATGTTACAATACAAACAATAAATCCGTTCTCTTCGAAAATATTATCATTAGAAAAGTAAAAAAATATTATCGTTAAAAAACAAAAACAGATTTATTTTTTAAAAAAAATATGTGAGTAGATGATCTGCTCGACCTCAGAAGCAGGTTTCCTCCGTTCACCACCACCACCATGGCATGTAGCTTTACAACCAAAAATTTAAATTGTTAGATGAAAAATAAAATTCCTGACAATGGCATGGACAATAAAATTTGCTAAGCCGAGAGCCTACATGAGCGGCGCCGCTGGTACTCCTCGTTGTTCGAGGAAGGCTCGACCACGTCCGACGCGAAATGGACTGATTCTTCTTTCCTTCTTCATCTCCTTTTCTCCTTCCACCACCACCACCACCACCACGGCATGTAGTTTTATAACCAAAAAAACAAATTACGGAATTTATAGGTAGATGCACAATTATTGTTACGGAATTTATACGTAGATGCACAAAATATTAAATTGGATGCATGAAAGAGAGTAAATATGAGTTAATTTACGGTGTTCATTAAAAAAATTAAAGTGAAAAATGACCTGTTATAGTAAGTTAGCAAGAGGTCAAGAGTCAAAATCAACATTAAATGATGTTTCTACTCTATTATTCAATCTGAACCATTGGATCAACATCCAATGGTTCAGATTTTGGATGTATCGATACATCCTTTTCCATGGGATGTATTGTAGAAGGACCCATATATATATATATATATATATATATATATATATATATATATATATATATATATATATATATATATATTAACAAAAAAAAGGTGCAAATAAACCGAAAACCGAACCGATTTAATTCGATTATGGACAAATTGGGTTCGGTTTCGGTTTTGCTTATTCAATTTTCGGTCGAATTCAGTTTTCGGTTATTTGGTTCAGTTAGAACCGAATTAAACGAATGCTCACCCCTACATCCGCCTATTATCTATCTACCCTTTGTTTAACAAAACATCAACAATGGCCTCGGACTGAAAATACGATTTTTTTTGTTGTTGTAATCTAATATACTATCAATAATCATATTTAATATAATATAATTTGGTACTAAGATTCTCTATTTAATATAATATAATATAATATAATATAATTTGATATTAAGAAAGAATCTTTTAGTAACCATTCCGAGTAATGCTATTAATTTCTTCACCGTGTCCCTTCAAATTATTCTTTCTTATATGATAGCTGACGTGGCATATTAAATAGTATTATTTTGTCCGTGGGAGTGTAGTCTATTCGGTACACCGGAGGTTCTGTGGGAATGGACACGGTTTGAATCCCCCTCTTGGCGTTGCTCGTCGGTCCTAAGAAAAGGGCACATCAAAAAAGTATTATTTTTATATTTTAATTATTTTATTCATCATCCGGAAAGATTTGGATTATGTCATTTCCTATTATGTCGTATTTGACATGACAGCGGACATGACAAATTTCAATCCACAAAATTTATCACCTAAATTAATATTAACGTTAATATTAATATTAATGTTAATTTTAATATTATTTATTTTTATTTTAATGTTAATATTTATTTTTATTATAATATTAATTTTAGGACTGTTATATCAGCTGCAATGTCGGTCATATAAGGAGAGATAATTTGAAAGAACACTTTGAAAAATTAATTTTGAGGGACACTTTGGAAAAATTAATAACATTTTTCAACCACTATGTGCTTGCCAACTAAATTTGTCACAAAACATCATCAACTGTATGTTTGTGAAAAAAAATTGTAACAATCCAATTATTATTTTTTGTTAAATATGGATATGCGAGAATCTACATGTAACTATGTTACTTTGATTTGAGGATCACTTGTTTTTTTAAGAGTACTTATAATTATTTTTGTTAAAATTTCTTTTCCAAAATAATGACATTTCTGCCTAATTTTTGCATTCATAGTTAAAGAGGAACCAAAATCGATACCTCCAAACTTATTTATTGTAAGAATCACGAATAAATTTTGATCAAATTTAAACATTAACCTTGTATTAGAACATCTATTGTTGGATTTGGCATTTACAGTTAATATTCACAATTTTATATATATATATATATATATATTTTTTACAATTATATATATATATATATATATATATATATATATATATATATATATAGAGAGAGAGAGAGAGAGAGAGAGAGAGAGAGAGATGGATGATGATCCCCCATTAATTAAGCATTCTCAAATGTTCAACTATCAAATTTTCTCCGAGATTTAGTTATACATTGTCTAAAATGATTATGGTTGCAACAAATTGTCTAAAATGATTATGGTTGGAAAACAATTGGCTAAAGATTCCTCTCTGTTTGTAGCTACTGATTTAAATCCCTAATCAATAAAGCCTACCAGTTTTTCAAAAAATAAAAAAAAAAAAGATTATGGTTGGAACAATGTAATTTGAAATAATATATTTCTAATTGTGTAAATAAAAACTGCATTTAAAAATAAATATAAATAAAAATGCGGCCATCATATTAGCAACAATTGCTTCTTTTTCTTTGACATTTATAAGCTAACTCATGTAGGCTGTGTTTGATCTGACTTTTTTTTCCAATGAAAAATATTTCTATCATAATGTTTTTTTTAACCAATTATAGTGTTTGATAGCTTATATTTTCCATGAAATTATTTTCTACAAAAGTATCATTTATATATTTTCTTTTAAAATGGTGAAAAAATGAAACTGATTCAACCCATAGAAAAATATTATTTTTCATGAAAAATAAATACTTTTCGTGAAAAGTACTGATAATCAAACCCCAAATTAAGTTTTGAGTGCCGAACTCAACGATCTTCTTCTCATCGAGGACGCCTGTTGGAAACAGCGAGCCAAATGTAAATGGATCACAGATGGGGACATAAATACTCGATACTTCCATGTCTGAGCCAGTAACAAAAAGAGAAAAAATGACATCCGCGCTCTTCAACTCAGAGACGGATCCTGGACGTCTGATCGCACGCAAATAGCCGCTGCTCCCATTGAGCACTTTGAGACAATTTGCTGTGAGAAGGACACAAGCTCCATCGACATCAACTACACTACCTTGACCAGTCCATTAACGGAAGAGGAGAACATCTCCATTGTAGCCATCCCTACCCTAGAAGAGATTGAGAGCACCATCAAAAACATGGGATCGACGAAAGTGCCTGGACCTGATGGGACCCCGGCCCTCTTCTACCAAAAAGCATGGCATATAGTGGGTGAGGAGCTCTCCTCTACTGTTCAACAATTCTTCATGACTGCAAATATGCCCATGTCCTTCAATCATACTCATATTGCACTTATCCCAAGAAAACACTTCCAGCTACTCCGGGTGACTTCCGGCCTATAGCCCTGTGCAACATCTGTTACAAAACTCATTACCAACAGACTGAGGCCGTTCATGAACAAATTGATTGCAGCAACTCAAAATGCCTTCATCCCAGGCCGCCACATTTCTGACAACATCATTATTGTCCAGGAAATCTTCCATGCCATGAAGTCCTTCTCCAAGAAGAATAGCTCGTTTGCTCTCAAAATTGATATGTCGAAGGCGTACGATAGACTATCATAGAATTTTATCAAAAACGTTCTCCATGGAATGGGTATTCAAGGTCACATTACAAATGCGATCATTATGGAATGCGTTACTTCGGTTTCTTTCTACATACTTCTCAACGGATCCCCAGAGGGCCACATTAAGCCCCGAAGAGGCGTTCGTCAAGGCTGTCCGCTTTCTACTTACATTTTTATCATGTGCACTGAGGTTCTGTCTCGGCTCTTCCATGCTTACGAGAGAGAGAACCTATACCAAGGTATCCGCATCAACAGGTACACACCATCTATCTCGCACTTACTATTCGCAGAACATCCTTGTGTTTGGACAAGCTTCAACTTCAGCTATATCCCAAGTCTCCAAAATTCTAGAACTCTTCTCCTCGTGGTCAGGCCAATGGATCAATTTCGACAAGTCCAACATTTACTTCAGTAAGCACGTTGATAGCAATTCCCATCTCTCTTTAGCAGCTATGCTTAGTCTCTCCCACATGAAGTGTGAAGACAGGTATCTAGGGCATCTTCTACTCAAGTCCAAATCGTGGTTGCACACTTATAATCCGTTGATTGCCAAATGCAATTCACGTCTACATGGCTGGAAGGCGAAATTACTATCCCACGTGGGCCGCTCCGTTCTCATTAAATCCACCCTGGGCGCCATTCCCATCTACCATGTCGGCATACAAATTGCCTAGAGAGGTCACGTCCAACATCTCTCGAATCTAAAGAGATTTCTGGTGGGGCCACGAAGCCTCGGATAGGAGGATTCACTTTTTGGCGTGGAAGGCTTTTACACAGCCGAAAGCAAATGGCGGATTGGGGTTCATGAAACCCGAGTGGGTGAACGATTACCTCGTCGGCAAGCTTCTATGGCGGTTTGTGGAGAACCCAGATCAACTATGGTCCGGCATTCTGGAAGGTATTTATTTACAAAACAAATCTCTCTGGACAGTTCCTATCACCAATCGAGCATCACCAACGTGGCAGAGTATTCTGAATATTCATTTCGTCATGTCAAAATACCTACATATTGGAAGATCAGAGGAGGATTGGTGAATATCCTCTCTAAGCCTTGGATTCCTGAATTGCCCGGACACAGAGTTAGTGTTTCCAATCTCCCTACAAACGGCCCCAGGCTCGTTCGAGAACTAATGGATGTGGACTCTAGAAGATGGAACACACAGCTCATCAACTCGCTGTTCACTCCAATGGAGGCTAAGGCGATAACGGCTATCAGGTTGCAGTAAGGGGATGGCCCGGATACCCTTATCTGGACTTGCAACAAAAATGGATCCTTCTCGACTAAGTCACTCTACGAATGTATCAGGAGCTAGTCGGCCAGCTGTTCCTATAACTGTGATGATACATCATATTAGCGACAATTATGGTTGGTGCGAGAGATATCCCGTAGGATCCAGATCTTTATTTGGCGCCTCCTTAAAAACGCTCTACCACTGTCTGTTGCCATTAATAAGCGAGCAACACAGGTATGTAAACTATGCCCCTTCTGCATGCTTCATGACAAGGACGCGGGCCATTTATTTCTGCATTGCCAAATTACCAGAGCAGCTTGGTTTGCCAGCAAGCTAGGGCTCCAAGTTAAGAGTAACCTATCAATTCACACTCTCCTCACTTCTTGGCTCAAAGACCTCAAATCGCATGAGGCGTTCAAGCAAGGAGCATCACTCATTTGGGCTATCTGGAAATCTAGATGCGTATGCTTACTCCGCCGCACTACTCCAAGGGTCCAAACTATCATCCATCACTACCAAAATATCTCATATTAGCAACGTCTAACAACATCCCTAAACAGCAAAAAAACGTCGCTAACTTCTGACAGCGACATTTTTAGCGACATTTCGGACATGTCGCGTTATTCATGGTCGTTAATTTGTAAAACGTCGCTATTCGTCGCTACCGCGACGTCATACGGCAATGCCCGACGTCGCTAGATTTAGCGACGTTTACCGACAAAAATGTTGCTAATTAGCGACGTAAAATTTCGTTGCTGATTGTCGCTGTCCATTCAGGTTTTAGCGATGTTACAGTCAGAGATTAGCGACGTTTTCCGACTCTACATTTGGCAATTTTTGGTTGCCATGTCATCATTGTTGCGACGTTTTGCGACGTTACGATACTTGAAAACCGACGTTCGGATACTAGATTTGCTGACCTGTACAGTTTGCCACGTCAACGTATCTGTGACATTCTGTGACGTTCTGCGACAGTCTGCGACCTTGTGTTTCACAGTTTTGCGACGTTCTAGCGACGTTATGCATCGTTGACCGTCGCTAAACGTCGCTAATACCAAAAAAATATATAAAAAAAGAATGCAGTATGCATTTCACATAAATAATAGTTATATTAAAAACATTGTACCTGTATTTAGAGTTTTAGTTTGCAAATAATAGACCCAGAGCAACCCTCCATAGAATTCTCTAGGTTCGTCCACCCCTTCGGTGGAACACTCAACACCGGTAAACCAACATAGAGACAAATAATAATAATGCACTACCAATAATCAAATAAATAGAATCGAATGATCAGAACGACAAAAAATAGTCGGGTGGATACAAATCCACTACCAAACGGCTATAAAAAGTGTGTCCGATAATATTCAACATAACATAACACAAATAGTCATACCCGGGATAAAATAAATACATAAAGACCCAAAAATGGGTCACCAACAAATACATAAAGACCCAACAATGGGTCACCAACACAACAAATAAAAACAAGTCCAATAAAGGACTACGCCTGGTCAGGATGAGGAGGAGTAGGCAGTGCCTGCACCTGGGACACCAGGAACCTATACTGCTCCGGGGTCAGCATCACCGGTGACGACCCATCAGTAGGAGGAAGAGGAGGCAGTGGATCCACTGCAGTCGGTGTGGATGCCGAAGCACGACCAGAAAGTGTCCGCTCCATGGCCAGCAGTCTGGAGTTGGTGGAATCCATAACAGCCGCCAGCCTCGAAACCTGCTCGCCAATAGTCGCCTGCGTCCCGTGCAACGCATGAACGACAAGATCCGTCCTCTCATGCACCGCCTGAACGGCACGATCCGTCCTCTCGCCCATCTTCCTAATGGTGCGCTCGAGCATATCAAATCGTACGGTGAGGGCCACATCGTCCATCTACAGCTAAGACTGGGACTGCTCCTCTATCCTCTACAACAGTTGGGAGCTCTTGTTCTAATTCTGAAAGCATTGAAGACTTCCAGTATTGCATCATTAGATTCAAGATATCCATCGTCGTTTCTGGGAGCTCTTGTTCTATTAGTATCAACACGTGGCTTGAAATATATCGAGCAAAAGTTTGTAATCTCTTCGAGAACATAGGCTTCACAAATAGAACCCTCGACCCGAACCTTATTTTTCACCTTTCTTTTTAGGTGATTCAAATGCCGCTCAAACGGGTACATCCATCGACAACCGACGATCCCACCAACACGTGCCTCGTAGGATAGATGAATAGGCAAATGCTACATGGAGTCGAAGAACCCAGGAGGGAACACCCTCTCAAGCTTGCACAGCGTTACTGCAATGTCCTTATCCTGCTTTTCTAGACAATCGACAAGCAACTTAGTAGAACAAAGATCTCTGAAGAATATGCTCAACTCTGTCAATGGATCCCAAATGACCGACGGTAATAATTCCCGAAATGCGATCAGAATTAACCTCACCATAATTATATGACAGTCGTGGCTCTTCATACCCGTCAGTTTGTTCTCCTTCCGGTCGACGCATCTTCTTAAATTTGACACGTATCCGTCAGGAAATTTTAGGCCCTGAATCCACCTACAAATTCTCACTTTATCCTCCCTGTCTAGTGATAAAATTGCCTTAGGCTGCTTATACTTCCCATTGCCTTCCTTTATCAAATTCAATGCAGGTCGTCTGTATATATCTTCCAAGTCCAACCTGGCCTTGGGATTGTCTTTCGTCTTTCCCTTTACGTCCATCACAGTATTGATTATGTCGTCAAACACATTCTTCTTGATATACATGACATCAAGGTTATGTCTGATCAGATTGGTGCTCCAATAAGGCATGTCCCAGAATATACTTCTTTTTATCCAATTATGAGTGCGGCCAAATTCATCACACTTGTATCCCATTGTAGGCTCTTCGATAGCACTTGGAAAATCCTTGACCTCCTCCCATATCGTACCTCCGGTCCACCTTGGCGGTGGATTGGCCTTCTCCACAATGCCGATACAAAATGTATTCCTGTTCCTCCAGAACGGATGGTCCTTCGGCAAGAATTGTCGATGACAATCAAAGAAGCACGATTTTCCTTCGTATTTTAAACGCAAAGCCTTCATGTGGTCCATGCAATACGGACATGAGAGACGACTGTAACACCCAGTTTTCTAAAATGAGAGTAATTTTGAAATTTTGTAATTATGATAATTTAATAATGATATTTAAATCATATTGTGATTTTTGGTAATTTTTAATCAATTTAAAACTATTTAAAATATTGAAATGTGATTTTGATGGTTAGCTAGTGTAACCCTAGAATTGCTAAGCCTAGAGACTAACCGTGACCAAGGGAGCCTAGTCATGTGATTAGAATATCATATTACTATTTTTTTTAACTAAGGGTATTTTGGTCATTTTTGACTTTTAAATGAAAATGAATTTTATTAATTAAATATGTGCTATTTGTTAGGTTGAGACTTGACCTAGAAACTTAGCCTAATCTAGATTAGCCTTGAGCTTAGAGTATTGATTAGGGTAACCTAGCAATGACAAGGTTAATAATATCTAGATATTCTAAGTAGGATATTTTTCCCTTAGGATATTTATGAAAAAGAAAGCTTTATGACTAGTTGAACCAATAGGAAGGCTTAGAATTGGGTGGACAACTCCTAGCCACTCATCTAGACCTAAAACCTAACCCTAATTCATCTAATGGCAGCCACAATAGGATCCCCCCTTCCTATAAAGCATCCTTAACAAAGCCCTTGCCTCTTTTTACATTTGCTTAGAACCCTAATAGTTCCTCCCTAAAAATTTTCCCCTAATATCCAAATCAAGTCCAAATTGGTCCTAATCAATTGCATCTTCACCCTCTACCATAGTAAAAGCTAGTAGGGGCTTGCTAGCTAGGATTGGGAGTGCTTTGGGCCATTGAATTTCAAGGGAAAACACTCAACCTAACCCTTTTCATTGAGATTCACTCTCAATAGGTAAATCCCATAAAACCTATATAAAATCATGTTTTCTTTTCATTGATGCATGCATATAGGTATACCCTAGCTGTAGAGTTAGTTTGGTGCTAGGTAGTGTCCATTTCGTGTCCGTATCGGACACGTATCAGTGATTTTAATAAGGTATTCGATAAAATGTTTGTGAGAAATGAATTATGTTAATTTCAGAATCTAATTGAACAGAAAATTAGGTTATTATATATATATATATATATATATATATATATATATATATATATATATATATATATATATATATATATATATATATATATATCAAGAATTAAATTGACTGAGCCGAAGATTGGGTGTTTTTCGTGTCCAAAACGGACACGCACACACGCGCCCTGACACCGTAACAGTGCCCTACAACCCGAGTGTCACTGTGGACACGACATGCCACGTGGTGGCCTGACACTTGGCACATACCAAGGGGAAGTGACTGACATCACACCCCTTGAGTCTTGAGTCATCTCGTGTCGTATTGGACACGCAATCCCATGTGCACGCGATTTGCACTGTCACTGTGCGTGTGGATTTTCTCCACTGACACGCAGTTCGTGTCGACAATAGACATGACGTGGACTCGTGTCAGGGACTTGAAACCCTAGCCCTATACCCCCTCTACGTGTGTGCATAATCCCATGGGTGTTCGTGCCCTGTGTTGTGTGCAATCGTGCACGACATGGCAGCACGATGGTTATTTCACACTGTTCTACTGTCATATTGGTGTCGGTTAAATTGACACAATTGGACACATTTTAGGACACGAGCATGACCCCCTGACACATATGCACATGTGACTCACCTTCGTATGCACCTGAATTGGGTTTTGAATTAATATGGTATTCGAAATTGGGTTGTTTGTGACGGGTTTCATAAACACTGACACAGTGAACAGTTGACACTATTCCATGAGTTCCTTTGAATATTTAAATAAAGTTTTAATGTAGAATTTTGAATATGATGATATGTTATTATCTGGGTTTCATGTGGGATTTGGGTTTCAACTGAAATGTAAACTTGAATGATGATTTGGTTTTGATGTGTGTTAAAACCTATGAATGAATAAGAAAACTGAGAATTATTTCACTATTTCAGTTAACTGAGATTGAATGTTAACTGTTTTGGATTTAATATGCTATAGGGTTGATAGATGTATGTTAAACTGAAATGAGGTTGGGGTTTCAAATGTTAACTGAAACTAAAAGAAAAACTGAAAATGGGATAATGTTAACTGGTATGGTAATCTGAGAAATTTTTCCAATTGTATAGAACTGAGAATTTATTTCCTATGTGTAAACTGAGAATTTTTTCTTGTTGTTTAAAACCAGTGAACTGAATTTGGAGAAGGTTGGGTTTGACTATGAAAAACTGAGATGTGAGTTTATGAACTGGGTTTGTTTTGACTGTTAATGTTTTTTGAAATTTGTGTTTGTGCATAAACAGTTAAACTGAAATTATATAAAGAATAGTTTATGGGTTAAATGTTAAATGAGGGTTGGGTTTTCATTGAAAACTGATTTGGATTTGGTTTTTAAGATTGTATATATGTAGTTAAATATATACATGAATGATATTATGCAATGATACATGAATGATATTGTGCAATGAATAAAAACTGATATGTTAATGAATATATGAAAATGATATTGTGCATACATGAATGAATGTAGAGTATGAATGCATGAATGAATGATATGTAAGGTAATGCAAGGTATAAAATATATGATGTATGCATGTTTGTATGCCTCTATGTTAATGTATGAAATGATATGAATATACAATGTATGCATATGTATAAAGCATGTAGGTAATGCATAGATGCATGAATGAAATGAATGTATGCAATATGTTAATATAAATGCAAGTATCTAATATGCATGAATGTAAGTATAATGTAATGCAAGTATACATGTATGTATCATGTAATGTAATGTACATGATATGTAAGTTATGTATGATATCTATATAAGCTAAGTATTGATGCATGAATGTATGTTTTGTACCTATATTCTATATAGGCCTAGTGTATAGAGTGACCCTATAGGTTGTTAATTGACTAGAGTTGACCAAAAGTCAACATGAAGTCAACAGTGACTAATTGACTTAGTTGACCAAACCCTACAGCTGACCCTTGATAGCCTAAGTTTGACTAGTTGACTAGAGTTAACCTAGATTGGACTAGTTGACCTAATTTGACTAGACTGTTGACCAAAAGTCAACATTGAGTCCATAGGTGACCAATTGACCTAGTTGACTAGAGTTGACCAAGTTGACTTTGACCCAGAGTTGACCAAGTTTGACTTTGACCTAGATTAACCTAGAAATCATGTAGATGTATTGTACACTTCATTTATCACTACTTTGTATACATCATGACTTGTGTTGCTCTAACTAGGACTCTGTGACTCCAGTTGGCCATCTTTTCTTATCAACTGTTCAGGGTATCAGGCGAGTACATTCTCTGATCGTTTCATACTTATCACGACTTATATTCTTGCTCTAGATTATTTTACTTGATGCTGACACTTGTTATCACGGATTGGTACTATATGGATCTCTTCATGGGATGTTATCCCCCTTAGCGGGCGCATCGGATATTTCATGTCATGTGTTTCATGTACATCATGTATTCCTTGCTCTTGTGTTATTCATGTATACTCATATTCTCTCATGTGCTTTCATGTACGCTCATGTACTTTCATGTGCCCTCATGTACGTTCATGTTTCCTCATGTGCTTCGTGTGTAACCAAAACATCATGTTCGTAACGTAACTTGACTGGATCCTTGTGTATTGATTGGGGGTAGGGGTGAGTATAAATGGTCATGTGATTTACCCATCATGTTTACTCTATTACTTTTCAAGTGTTATCATGTACAACACAGCCTTCTCGGCTGGTGTCACTCATGTTCACCCATGTATATCATGTTCAACCCAAGCCAGTTACAGGCCATCTCGTACTCTAAATCACTAGTCACTTACAGTTCTTACTTATCATGTATATATTTTCAGTTATCAAATATCTCTCATATTTTTATGTACATCTTCTTACAGCATTTCATGTATCTTACTCTATTGCTTGCTTTATATTTCCTGCCATGATATGAACTGCATGAGATGTACTGTGCTCGCTTCCGTCCTGACTGGACCTGTTAAAAATATTACAGATGATACCGAGGACTTCTGCCCAACCTACTATGGAGCCCATCTAGACGACACCTATGAGTTGGACCCACAGGTAGATCCAGCTCTAGCTAAGGACGTCATCCCTACTGCTTAGACTAGATTAGCTAGGCTTTATCTTATTTCTTATGTCATTTGTTTTGACTTTAGAGTTGTATTATTTTCTGGATGTTTGTGATGTTGTGTCGTTTAGACACTTAGACTTTCTCTTCTGTTTGTACCTCAGTTTGAGGATTTCATATTTATCATATCGTGCTATTTCCATCTCTAGATTTGTGATTGAGTTGTACCTTATGTGATTGTCCTCCGTTCGAAGAGTATATCATATTATATTTAGTTTGTGATAGTGACCTAGGACAGCGTTCTACCGCCGACACTGCGGCGTAGGCTGGACGTACCCACTTCTCGTGCCCCTACACTGGGTACAGGTCGTAATAACGACCATGAGTGCTCCATCCAGATAACATTCCATAGGTCAGAAAGTCGTTGATGGTCCACATCAGTACGGCCCTCATCTGAAATTTTTGCTTTCTAGAAACATCATAGGTGTTGGTACCTACTTCCTACAGCTGATTTAACTCATCTATCAATGGCTGTAAATACACATCGATGCTCCTCTTCAGATTGTTCGGACCCGGGATAATAATGGTGAGAAACATATACGGAGTCTTCATGCACAACCAAGGCAGTAGATTGTACGGAGTGACGATCACAGGCCAACAAGAATACTGGGATCCCGAAAGTTCGAATGGGGTAAAACCGTCGGAGGAGAGACCCAATTTGACATTACACAGATCCGAAGCAAAATTTGGATACTCTCGATCAAATTGCTTCTATGCTTCTGCATCAGATGGGTGATCCAACACTCCTTCGATCTGTTCCTGTCTGTGCCAGCTCATATTTTCTACAGTCTCCTTCACCATAACCAACCTCTGCAACCATGGCATCAACGAAAAGTAGTGAATCGAATCGGTAGGCTTCCTTGCACCGGGAGTCCTACTTGAACTTGTTGCCTTGTAGCGATCAGCACCACAAAATCTATATATGTCGTCATCCTTGTCGTCTTTGTAGTATAACATGCACCCGTTGCAACATGCATCAATTTTCTCGTATCCCATCCAGAGAGATCTTACCATCCTGTTAGACCGGTAGAAGTATGTAGGTAACTTTGCACCTTCCGACAAGATCTCTATAATCAACTCGATGATTCGGTTGTAGCATTCTTGAGACATGTTAAAATTAGACTTGATGCTCAGCAGTCTTGTAACCACCTCCAATGGTGAATGATCCTCACAACCAGGATACAAAGTAGTCCTTGCATTCTCTAGCAACTCCATGAACTTTGCAGCTGTAGTGCCCCGTCCCGTTCAGTCAATTGGAGGAATCAAAACACCAACGGCGTTCGGACTTAGCCATGCAACGGCTTGCTCGAAGACCCGCACGGTCGAGGCGACTCATCGTTCAGGTGGGTGGCTTCGGTGAACTTGCCTCAGCTTGGCTTTTGCATTAATAAAATGAATATTTTCAAATGCACCAGTAGGCTTGATAATAAAAGAGACAAATCCACATAGCTAAGGGAATATTCCCAAGTTGGGTCGATTGAGTTAAGAATATGGAAAGGTCACACGGTCGGCTTAGAAGTATTGCACGTTGTGCTTTCAAAATGACACTCGATCCTTTGTCCCGTGGCTTGGAAGAAGAAAAAGTTGTTTTAAGTTACCACGAAGTTATGGACTTAGCCTAAGTCATAGGCGTCGCACGTACGAATGCTTGATAAAGCATGCACAATCCCGTTAGCATAGCCTTGCCCGTTCTACTGATTAAGCTATTGCACGATTAAGTTAGGCAAGAGTTATGCTGGACTCTCGAAGTCATGGTAAGCACTGTCCCACTCTTTCTGCGGTAGTTAAGTCACATAGTCCCACGATCTCATGGCTCGTCATATAAAGTATAACTTGGACGATAGCGTCGCGTAGAATACAAAGTCAGTTTAAGGCACGAGCTACGGTCGGCACTATGAAAAGTTAGCCACGGTCTATGGAACTTAAGGAACACGTTTTGCTCAAGTTAACTAGGAAGGCTATGCATTAGTCGTTCCCTAAGTTCCAAAGAAAAGAAATTTCATGCGATCGTTTGTCGCCGAGGCGGTCCCACATTTTGGACGTCTCTAAGGATACATATTTTGTATCGTATGGTTTTGATGCACGTTTTGTATCGTATGGTTTCAATACATATTTTGCATAGTATGAGGCGGTCCCTCGGTTGGGAGTCTCATGGTTCTGACGTACGAGTTGCTAAGTATGGGTTGGGTTATACCACAAATTAGGCCATGCATTTACGTGAGTCTAGATATCTCATAGGTGCGTGGTCATGGACAACTTGTCGACAAAGGTTTCTTCCTTAACTGGTATTACGTCGGGGCATCGGGGCCAATCGACCTAGGGGAAGACGTTATAGCAACGCTGGATTGTACCGTGTGGGTAGTCGGGAGCTTTCCATAGGGCTAGCTACCTTGCATCGAAAGACTCGCACCTACCCGAGCTATCTCCATGATGGCTTGGATTGCCAGTGACTTCCATATAGATGAGTTAGCGTGCTAAGCGGCGAATCTGCATGCACGGTGTCGATCGAATCAAAGAAAGTGTAAGCACGGTACGAGTAGGTTCAAGAGGGTATACACGGTTGCAACACCAATATGGAGTCTAAGATTTTGGTTATAAAAAGGACCCGTGCTTCGGCACGAGATGCGGTGTTAAGTATTAAGCCGATGACCCAGAGTTACGAGATGTCGTTAAGTATTAAGCCGTAGACCCTGAGTTACATATGTTGGAATTGAGTCGTCTTCGAGTTTAAGTCAGGAAGGGCCGTAGGGCAAGTTCGATTAAGTCTTGTTGAGTCGCGAAGCACGAACTCGATAGGTTATGGCACGGCTACGTTGTTATGGCACGAGTATAGGAAGAGTTACTAAGTTGTGAGGCAATGTCTCGATTATGTTATAAGAAGGGATTTATGGCACGACCAATTGTTACGTACCAAATATGGGCCGAAAGGCAAGCATGAGTCGATAAGATGACGTTGTTGGCATGAGAAGGTCTAAAGGCATAGTATGAGTAAGCTGTTGGTGCAAGGCACGATGATGGTCTAGAGACACAAAATAGGCAGGTTTATGTCCTAAAATTGATCCTAATGCAAGAATAGAAAGACAATCGTAAAAGGACATGTTGCACAAAGTAAATGAACGTATTGGTTTTGTATGGGTGGGCGAGGAGCTCACTCCACCAGTACAGTTGAGTACTGACACCCACACAGTGTTTATGTGTAGGAACAGGTAGAAGCTCATTGGCGCGGAGCTCGCTTGGATGCGTCGAGGAGTGGAGTTCCTTGGCATTTCGAGGCGTGCGGCCGCATGGAGTCTGGACTTATATGGGACGTAATGTATGAACATCGCCTATCTGAAGCATCCGCTGGCTCAAAAATTGTATTAAGTGATGAGAGAGAGCAGAGTGACTTATATTGTGAGAAGAGTGAGCTTGAGCAATTGAAATCTTGGCCTTCGTGCCCACCTATGTAATCTTTGTTTCAATATCAATAAAAGATCATTTTGAATGACTTGTATTTTATTTTCAAGTTTCTGCTGATGTTTACTTAATGTTTCTGCTTGGGTCTTCTGTGCGACGACCCCGTCGCTTAGCCTATAATCGACCATTATGGAATCCGCCCTGCACGAGCGCAATCTAGGCTCGTGCGGCATCACGCCTTAGCGAGGACGATCGGTCCTACGGGACCGGGGCGTGACATAGTGGTATCAGAGCACGGCTTTATGTCCTTGGACTTTCGATTGAATTCTTTAACTCTAATATTGTTTCTGCAAACTCTAATGTTGTTTCCGCATTTGATATCGTTAGTACGCTCTCTCTTAATGTTCCGTGGGATGTCCATACAATAATTCTATATAATTTGCAAATCGTATGAGAATAGTTTTTCACAAAATAAAAGATAGTTCACGTAAAGCACGGTTGGCTAAGTCGGGCTGGGCATATACACCAAGATTGCGTTGACCTTAGCAAAGTCGTATACGGAATTCAAAATGTGTCATACAAGAATGAGTTAGACTTGATTCATAAAAGTATTGGTTAGTTGCGATAGGGGTGATATCGTAAGTTGATATCGTCAGTACGATATAGATGGAGCGTGCTTGAAATTGAGGAATGCTTTGAACGGAGATTCGAAGTAAATCGATTGCGAATCGAATGAGAGTTTTGAGGATTTGTCAAATAACTTCATTCCTGAGTGGTGTATGGGATAGCCTCGGAGATGTCGATCGATTGAGGATACGGGGTGCCAATGAGTCTATCAGCAAGCGTCGCATTATATGCAAAGTCTTAGATTGAGTAAGTTATAATCTCAAAGTTTTTGACGAGTTGGTTTGAACAAACTAGAAATGACGCACACAAGAATTGAATTGCACAAGTTTGAATTGTGAATATGATTGAGTATGTAGATTAAAAAATTTAAGGTGTACGAACGGATGACTCGATCGAGGAAATCGATATGAATCATATACGAAAAGTTAGCATGATTGGATGATAGCTAGCGTGCATGGAAATGATTCGAATATTTGAGATTGACTCTAAGGATTGGAGTAGATATTGCTCGATGATTTGAGTTAGCATAGATCGAGACGTTTTTGGAAAATATGTTACTTGATGACTTAAGATAGATGGATGAACATATATGATTATGGATTTGAACGAATTGAACATGTAGTTAGTTCGAAGGGTAATGATCGAATTTGATCTTGAATAACGAGGAGATTATGGAATGTCCAATTCAGATTATAGCATTAGTTGCATGATTCGATATTCGTTGCAAAGGAAGATCGTCAGGTTATGCATATCATCGATGGTATTGAGGCGTATCAAAGATCGATATACGATAACTCGAGGGTACTCTGATTCGAGGAATGATGATCGTGTAAAGTGTTATTATTTGGATGGATTCTATACTTGAGATTTTGATTGGAATGAACGCTTGTATAAAAATGATCATGTCTTGATTGCTTCGACGATAGCAACAATGTCGATGTTCTTGTCTTGCGCGAGCGCAACACCAACCTCGCACATACGTTACTTCAGATTTTGGAGCGATCGTTTCGCATGAGCATTGACATGGTGATTCATGTCGCGAAAATGATCGAACTTAAAAAATTAGGACGTAGCAATTTTTATGCTTCGACTTATGGTTTGATGCGAAGGTGAATTCGAGGATTGTTCGGACTTGTGATTGACAATTGAGTAAACTTGAAGATTAAGTAGATCCAATCTGCGTATCGAGAATGAATCAGTCTAGACTCAAAGCAAGAGTTACGCCCTGATGAGAACGAGTATCCTGCAAGAATGCATGGTGATTTCATGTCCAAGCATGGATAGTCGGACTTGCGTGAGATTGGGGCGTGGCATATTGTTAAGCTAGACGGCCTTGTGATCGATTACATAAATTATGATGAATGACTTAGGGAATATGGAATAAAAATTATGGTTTGGTAACAATACATGTTGTAGCATACTTGACTAGAATAAGATGGATAGGTGAATTGTATTGAACATGTTTGAAGAGATCGATTATGTGAATTGGTAGTTTGGACGTGCGATATTGATATACCGAAGATTGGGTTGAACATGACTTATCGTAGGATGGCTCTGTTGAATGACTCAGACCCCTTGGACTAAGTGTTGTAAGTACGAATAGGTGAATATATGTTCAAAGTTTAGAAATCGGAGTGATGCGAGCTTGGGTAGAAAACATGTACTATTAACTTTGGTTTGACCTTAGGAATGGGGTCAGTGTTGATATTATTGTTTGGGAACTGTGATTCCAATACTGACGATTAACTTTAGCCTGGAGAAGATGGCCTAGCGGTTAGGCGAGACATCCCTGCTTTAAGAGATATGTATATGATTGATTTCAGGATTGATAGGATGAATCGGATAGGTGGGATTGGATTCACTATCACAAGGTTTGGCTGAAATGTATATATTTCTGGGACGCCTTAAATATGTGCACGATCCAACTAAGTGATATGTTGAATTCAAGTGAGACTAAAGGAATGGAAGAGCATCGAGGATTTTGAAATCGTGTGATGCAAATAAAGTATTGATGGTAGTGCGATCATTGGATTTAAATGAACTTGAATGTCGATTGATCGAATAGTTTATCCTAGAACTAAGTCGCCCGTGTGCGCGATAAGTGTAAATTACCCAAGTCGAGATATAGTTGTTCGATGTGAAGGAAAAATCAAAGCACAAGCGTGGCTCAGATTAAAGAAATGTGTAGGAAGTAGGTGTGAGAGAATCATTGGATAATGAATCAAGTTATAAGTAGATAAGTGTACTCAGTTAGTTTCGAGGATAGAACTTTTTTTGAGTGGTGTATAATGTAGTGCCCCGTCCCGCTCAGTCAATCGGAGGAATCGAAATGCCAACGGCGTTCGGACTTAGCCATGCAACGACTTGCTCGAAGACCCGCACGGTCGAGGCGACTCCTTGTTCAGGTGGGTGGCTTCGATGAACTTGCCTCAGCTTGGCCTTCGTACTAATAAAATGAATGTTTTCAAATGCACCAGTAGGCTTGATAATAAAAGAGACGAATCCACATAGCTAAGGGAATAATCCCAAGTTGGATCGATTGAGTTAAGAATATGGAAAGGTCCCACGGTCGGCTTAGAAGTGTTGCATGTTGTGCTTTCAAAATGACACTCGGTCCTTCGTCCCGTGGCTTGGGAGAAGGAAAAGTTGGTTTAAGTTACCACGAAGTTATGAACTTAGCCTAAGTCATAGGCGTTGCACGTACGAATGCTTGATAAAGCATGCACGATCCCGTTGTCCAAGGCTTGGCATAGCCTTGCCCATCCCACTAATTAAGCTATTGCACGATTAAGTTAGGCAAGAGTTATGCTGGACTCTCGAAGTCATGGTAAGTACTGTCCCGCTTTTTCTGCGGTGGTTAAGTCACATAATCCTACGATCTCATGGCTCGTCATATAAAGTATGACTTGGACGGTAGCGTCTCGTAGAACACAAAGTCGGTTCAAGGCACGAGCCACGGTCGGTACTATGAAAAGTTAGCCACGGTCTATGGCACTTAAGGAACACGTTTTGTTCAAGTTAACTAGGAAGGCTATGCATTAGTCGTTCCCTAAGTTCCAAAGAAAGGAAAGTTCACGCGACCGTTTGTCGCCGAGGCGGTCCCACATTTTAGGAGTTTTTAAGGATACTCATTTTGCATCGTAAGGTTTTGATACACATTTTGCATCGTATGGTTTCAATGCACATTTTACATAGTATGAGACGGTCCCTCGGTTGGGAGTCTCATGGTTCTGACGCACGAGTTGCTAAGTATTGGTCGGGTTATACCACAAATTAGGCCATACATTTATGTGAGTATCGATGTCTCATAGGTGCGTGGTCATGGACAACTTGTCGACAAGGATTTCATCCTCGACTGGTATTACGTCGGGACGCCGGGGCCAATCGACCTAGGGGGAAGACGTTATAGCAACGCTAGATTGTACCGCATGGGTAGTCGGAAGCTTTCCATGGGGCTAGTTACCTTGTATCGAAAAATTCGCTGCCTATCCGAGCTATGTCCATGATGGCTTGGATTGCCAGTGACTTTCATATAGAAGAGTTGGCGTGCTAAGCGGCGAAACCGCATGCACGGTGTCGGTCGAATCAAAGAAAGTGTAAGCACGGTACGAGTAGGGTCAAGAGGGTGTGCATGGTTGCAATACCAGTATGGAGTCTAAGATTTTGGTTATAAGAAGGACCCGTGCTTCGGCACGAGATGCGGCGTTAAGTATTAAGCCGTAGACCCTGAGTTACATATGTTGGAATTGAGTCGTCTTCGAGTTTAAGTCAAGAAGGGCCGTAGGAAAAGTTCGATTAATTCTTGTTGAGTCACGAGGCACGAACTCGATAGGTTATGGCACAACTACGTTGTTATGGCACGAGTATAGGCAGAGTTACTAAGTTGTGAGGCACTGTCTCGATTATGTTATAAGAAGGGATTTATGGCACAACCAAGTTGTTACATACCAAATATGGGCCGAAAGGCAAGCACGAGTCGAAAAGATGACGTTGTTGGCACGAGAAGGTCTAAAGGCATAGTATGAGTAAGTTGTTGGTGCAAGGCACGGTGATGGTCTAGAGACACAAAATAGGCCAGGTTTGTGTCCTAAAATTGATCCTAAGGCAAGAATAGAAAGACAATCGTAAAAGGACATGTTGCACAAAGTAAATGAGCATATTGGTTTTGTATGGGTAGACGAGGAGTTCACTCTACCAGTACAGTTGAGCATTGACACCCACACAGTGTTTATGTGCAGGAACAGGTAGAAGCTCGTTGGCGCGGAGCTCGCTTGGATGCTTCGAGGCATGGATTTCATTGGCGTTTCGAGGCGCGCGACTGCATGGAGTCTGGAGTTATACGGGAAGTAATGTATGGACATCGCCTATCTGAAGCATCCGCTGGCTCAAGAATTGTATTAAGAGATGAAAGAGCAAAGTGACTTGTATTGTGAGAAGAGTGAGCTTGAGCGATTGAAATCTTGGCCTTCGTGCCCACCTATGTAATCTTTGTTTCAATATCAAAAAAAGATCATTTTGAATGACTTGTGTTTTTTTTCAAGTTTTCGCTGATATTTACTTAATGTTTCTGCTTGGGTCTTCTGTGCGACGACCCCGTCGCTTAGCCTGTAATCGGCCATTATAGAACCTGCCTTGCACGAGTGCAATCTAGGCTCGTGCGACATCACGCCTTAACGAGGACAATCGGTCCTACGGGACCAGGGCGTGACAGCAGCATCGGCATTCGGTGCCTCCTATACCGCATCATGATTGTCTGGATCGAAACTAGGCCCCGCAGCGTCAAAAACCATGTTCACCCACCCTTCGTCGTAACCAGCGTGGTCTTGAAAATTAGGCTCCAGCTTCGATGCTAAAGGCACAAGTTCTCCGTGTGACGTCCACTGATAGTAATTCGGCATAAAACCTCTCGAGTACAAATAATATATCACATCCACTTTTTGATGATATTTCATGTTGCGACATCTCACACATGGACACTTAATTTTGGTACGGTCCATGTACTGAGGAAACGCCTTGGCAAACTGCAGGAATTGTTCTACCCCATGTATAAATTCATCCCGCACACCGCACATGTCATCAGGATGACAATTGTACATCCACAAACGATACCGCAGATAGTAATTCATATCTATTGGACAATAATTCTACAAATATATATGCATATTATTCGAGTATATTCTAAATTGATGCATATAGACACATGAGTATCAAATGAGTGTCGTCATATGTTCAACAAGAAGGCCCCCTCTCTGACCCCCTCCTCTCTGACCCCCTCTACTTTCCTTCTTCTCATTCGACTCTCTCAACATCCTATTCAGCATCATATGATATCTTCCTCAACCTCAGCCTAGAGAAGTGTGGAAATATTAATATTAACCAAGGTTCAGATTATCGGTATCGGAATCAGTTTCGATATCATTTACGGTTAATATCATGAATCTCATAGCTTCCGCTAGCAGAGCACAATGTAGAGCCAAACGTGAAGCAGAACTTCATATTCAAAATATTAGAAGTAAAAAGTTTTCGATTGGTGGTGGGACGAGTCAGAATCCTTTCTCGTCCTACCACCAATCGAAAACTTTTTATTTCTAATATTTTGAATATGAAGCTCTGCTTCACGTTTGGCTCTACATTGTGCTCTGCTAGCAGAAGCTATAAGATTTATGATATCAACCGTAAATGATACAGATACCAAAATCGATACTGTGAACCTTGGTTAATATTAATATTTTTACACTTCTCTAGGGTGAGGTTGAGGTAGATATCCTATGATACGGAATAGTCGGCTCAATGACCCGAATGAGAAGAAAGAAAGTAGGGAAGCTCACTCAATACACTCTAGGATACTACGATATACTACTAGTATACTCACTCTATACACTCTTACTTATGCAAGCATTTTGAGGCAATAAGCGTTATACTAGATTTCCGAAAAAATCTATAACACTGATAGGCCCAAAAGGCTTGACATACGTAAATTTAATTTCTATAGAAGGGCTCAAAACACTGTACCAATCATACCTACACTTCTAGGATACTCTATACACTGTAGGTACTATGATACTTCTTAGCAAGGTTCTCAGAGTAGGTAATCCCCAATATCTTAGGATACTCTATACACTCTAGAGGATACTCTATAGGTACTAGGATACTTTATACACTCTAGGTACTAGGATACTCTATATAGTATATACTTCTTAGGATACCTCATGTTTTAACCTGTCACAGGATACTCACCTTCTAGACACTCGAGTTCACTCATAGGATACCTCACTCTAACACTCACTCGCTAGGATGCACATTAGCCCATAGCCACTCATGTGTTGTCACAATGGGGTTGCCACATAAAACTATTTTTTGACAGTCCCCTCATCTCCAAACTGTCACATACTCACAAGCATGTGAGTGTGACACACTAAACAGCGTATCGTGTCAGCGTGTGTATCGTATCAGCGTGTCGTGTCAGCGTGTCGTATCAGCATACGTGCGTATCGTGTCAGCGTGTGTGTGTGTCGTGTCAACGTATGTGCGTGTCGTGTCTGTGTCAGCACATCAGGGGGAGGGAGCTAGGGTTAGGGTTTACCTACCTTGGTCGGAGTCGGGTCGGAGTCGTCGGGGATAGAGCAGCGACGGAGGGGACTGGTCGGGTCGGCGTCGACGAGGGGACTCGACGGTGGAGATGCGATGGAGGGACGGGGGTCGCCGATGGAGGGGGATCGCCGAGGGGAGGGGTCACCGCCGAGAGGGGTCGCGGGAGACGAAAGGCGGGGGGAGGAGGTTGCCGGAGACGAGAGGGGGAGGGGGAGAGAGATTTTAGGCTCGAGGCACACGGGAGATCAAAAATTTTAGGGGAAAGAAAATAAATTCGATCGGTTCCCAGCACCCTATATGAAAGATTTTAGCGACGTCTTATAAAGACGTCGCTAAACGTCGCTGTTAACTAATAAACTTGAGACATACTGTAGTAAGAGTCACAAACATCGCTGAATAAAATTAGTCAGCGACATTCTGCGACTAAACCGTGACTTGTTCTTTCCAAACCATAATGCTAGTCGCTATCAGTCGCTAAACGTTGCTGAATACGACGTTCAGCAACGTCACTTTTATACGTCGCTAAATACACAAAAAATAGCGACGTATTTAGCCGGAGTCGCTAATGTCGCTAATGTTCGTAGGCTGTAGTGTCACAATCCGCACCCACTGTGAGGGTACAAGTACATAAGAGCGCCCAGCCTATGCCGCAGAATCGACGGTAGAACGCTATTCTAAGTCGCTAACTAAACAACAACTCACGTATATATTGTACTTGTCAAGATCTCAACTCCGAACGGGGGACAAGTATAAGATATGATATAACTCAATCACAGTCTAAGCACGATAAGATAACACAGAAGTTATAACTAAAGATCCAAATAACAATAACAAAACCTTCTACTAAATAATAACAATATCTCAAACAACTCAAATACAACTCAAGGTCTCAATTTATTACAAAACAAGTTCAATATGAAAAACTAATGCAAGTCTACTAAACTAATCTCCCGATCACTCCTGAGTGTCGGGGGCCATAGTAACTAATCCCTCTCCGGGTCCATAATATATAGGGCAAGTGTCCTCAGCGCAAGTATCTGTAATATTTTTAAAAGGTCCAGTCAGGACAGGAACGAGCACAACTCATCTAGAAATTCCAAGTAAATGACTAAGAACTATAAAGCAGTATAATATTGATGAACATGGCAGTTTTATACAGGTAGTGATATAGAGAACAGTTAAAGTACAAGAGAAGGTAACAAAACAAGAGAAGAAATATGGCAAGGAAGACTGTAAAACAAGATCTAGCTGAACTAGAGTAACATGATATAAGTCCAGACAGTACAATGTAAGTCAAGTGTAAATCCCAATGTCACTCCCTATTCCCGGAATACGTAAATTTTTGATTTTTTATGTATATGTTATCTGGCACCTGTATCTTTATTGCATATATCCTGTATTTGTAACTGGCCATGGCATGGAATAGTATCTTATCGTGGATTAGTGTGTCATCCCAATGTCACTGTTTCGATGATAGGATTTCTGAACCGTGTTGTGGTCAGGATTTTATTTAATTAATTTAATTAGTTGTATCATGTAGCAATTAACATGTCATTAGTCATATGGTTAAGAGCATGCTTAAGCTTAGGGTTTCTTTGAGTCAACCCAACCCCTATATATATTCTCTTCCTCACTCTCTCTCCTTATTCACTCTTTTCATTTCTTTTCCTCCCAACCAATAGGCAAGTACATCTTGCACCAAATGGAGAGATTCTTGCATTTTTCATTTCTTGATTTTTTTAGATATTATTTATCTATATTGTTCTTCTCTTCATTCTCTACAATTTTAGTTCTTGGAGTTTTTGATTTTAATGGCTAGTTTGGTGTAGATCTAAGTTTCTATAACTAGGGTTTTAGGGATTTCTATGGTTTTGATCTATCAAACTTGGTTGTTTTCGAAAACTAATGGTTTTATGTTGTAGAGAATTCAATTTTATTCAGTTTTGGCTTTTGTTTCGCTTGATTTCGACTTCGGATGAGGAAGTTATGGCCATGGCAAGTTTTCGGAACTTTCATGGCTGAACTTGCTGTTTGGGGACGATGACCCCCATACGCCCGGGAGGCCATGCGTCGGGAGGCCATGCGCTATGAAGTCCCGGCAACGCATCCCTTAACTCCGAGCGTGTCATGCGCGTAGGTTCCCTATGCGCATGTACCGAAGACGCAACGTGAGTATCCCACGCGCCGATTGGTGCAGGAATCCTACGCGTCGATTATGCAGGAATCCTACACACCGATTGTGCAGGAATCCCACGTGCCGATTGTGCAGGAATCCTGCGCGCCGATTGTGCAGGAATTCCATGCGCCGGAATTGCTCTATTTCACTGTTTTTGCCTGTTTAAGTTGTTTTGTAGCTAGAATCTTGAAAAACTCAAAATATAAAAGTTATAGATCTTTGTATTGGCTTCAAGGGTCCTCATGTCTCACTTTAACTAGAATTTATATGTAACTTTTATGTCACGAGGAGTCCGAGTGACTTCCTGACTTGACCATGTTCCTGACCTGATTATCTGTATACGTGTTGGTACATCTTCTAAGTGTGTATTGAGATACAATATTAGTATGCACTGCGGTTCTATTTAATGAGTGCACTGAGGTGTGACTCTACGTGCTAAGTGATCATTCGTGTTATATGTCAATACATGTGTACCTTCCAGTACAGTCATGGTAATTGGTCAGTAATAGTGTCGTGGTATGTTGATTGTTGTTTGAAGCATTACACTAAGCATGGATCTAGATCGGGCCGATGTGGATTCATACTTAGGGTACGCGTACTATGGTACGACATATAGGAGGATGACCATGTGACCACGACATGTAATTCCATATCAAGATAGGGTTAATCTAAGCAACTCAAATTTGGTAGATGCATTGGGTGGGAAGAATCCCGAGATCGTGTCATACTGGCCACCCCAGGTCCTGTCCTGACGTGTCGGGTTGGCCGCCATGGATACAGTTTCATCCGCCTATAGTGGATGACTATATCCGACTCCTACGTGCTATGTGTTACATGTTTTAGAACGGTGGCCTTACCGGGGGAGCCGGTGAATAATCAAAGTGCTATGTGTATATGTATATTATATGGTTTGGCTAGCCCTGCTGGGTTGACACGAACTGAGGATTCCTATATATTGTATTATTGGGACAACCCAGACAAATCATAGAAAGCCATAGGATTGATTGGCCGCTTGTAAGCTGACTTGTTTTGTGATATGTTTTCTTCTGTTAGCAACTGAGGAACATGGACTATCGTGGTACGTGGTCCAACCCATGTCCTTGTTTGGTTGTTGGGTTAGGCTATTGTGCTGTGATAGGCTATGGACCGAAGTCGCGACCAGAAGCCCTTTTACCTGCCCATGGATATAGGATATATCTTATCTCGGCACGATATTGGTACCGTTTGTCCTTGTTTGGTTGTAAGGGTGTCGTATTGTCTCGATGATATGGTATAAGCCTATAACTCGTGAATCAGGTCTTATTTAACTCATTGGATTTATCTCACTCTTTTGTGCTCCCTTGTGGTACTTGCTATTCGGTGCCTGACCCCGCTGGTTTGGTTTGGCCAGATCTCGTAGCAGCCCCATAGGATCCAGCCTTCTACCCGAACAATGGTGCACACTAGGAGTATGGGCGCTAGGGACCATGAGTGGGTTTCTTCCTCACTGCTCTGATATCTTTTATTTTTTACTTGGCGTTTAGCCACCGGCACTTGTTTAGCCGGCAGTTCTGGACACTAGTTTTCTTTGCATAATTGTAATTAAATCAGACTGCAGCTGACTATAGTTATGTACTATTGACTCTCGGAACTAGCTCATCATTTTGTATAGCTAGACTCATGAATCATTTTGATGAAGCGTAGGGGACGCCTTACTGCTTTGTCTTATATGATCATTATTTACTGCTTCTTGTTTTGATTGATTGAGACATAGATGCTCTGTGGGACCATAGGAGACCTGATTGTAGCATGCACCCCCTTGTCTCTTCACAGCCACGATCGCCGTATGACGTTTATATACCTCATACGGTGTAGCTGGCCTAGTCCGTCTCAGTATCCCGGTACTGGGGCGTGACACCCAATGTGAGTCTAATACAATACGAATCCAATACAAGATGAATCCAGTACAAGACGAGTCTAGTAAGTGATCAATGAATCCAGGGTGAGTCCAGACTATACTCTAACAGTGTGTTTTAAAATACCGAGATCGACATGTAAACGGTTGTAGGTAATACGGTACATCGCACACTCGGCCAAGTGTAGGATGGCTATCTTTCTAGTATAATTCCAAGGGAGTGGTTCCAGTATTTGGGAATGTTCACATGTCTACTCCAATATTTCTTCGCCCAATAAGTACAAGTGAACCCATAATCCGATACAAAAATAAGTACAAGTCCAGCCAGAACATGATGATGCCAGTAGGTGATTCCAGTAATAGTTCTAGTAATAGAGGCCAGACATGAAAAAGGTGAGTGTCGCATGCAACATGGATCCCGTAATATCAATCCGTGTTTGTAACAAAGAATCAAATAGAACTAACTAGAACTAAAGTACAGTAATCGACAAGTAAATGAAAGAACTATCAGAGAATGTAATCGCCTGATACTCTAAAAGGAGTGGTGTAATATCAGATGTCTGAACCGGAGTCACAATGTCATAATTAGAGCAATATGGGTTATAATGTATTCAATATAAAGTAAATGAAGTTTACGATACAATCTACATAATTTCTAAGCCAATCTAGGTCAAAGTCAAACTTGGTCAACCCTGGTCAACCCTCAAGTCAAGCTAGGTCAAACTTCTAGGGTTTTGGGTCAACTCTAGTCAACATGGTCAAATTAGGCTATTAAGGTCAATTAGTCAATGGTCAACTATTGTCAACATCCATAGAGTCTAAGTCCAACCATTCTAGGCTAACCAATCTAGGCACATATATGTATAGCACATATACACAACTATACCTAAACTAGTTATATGCTATAGGACCCAAGCCTATAGCCTAAACCACAAACAAAACTTAGCCTATAACACCAAGGAAAGTATCACATGCCAAAATATATATATATTACATATATGGATACATTGCATACATAGATACATACTTACATTATTCATGCATTCATGCATTCATATATGCCTATATTACCAATACACTAGCTTACCTACATGAATACATAGATACTTGCATTACATATATAACCTCAGTTTTATACTAAACTAAACATTCAGTTTACCAATAAAACAATTCTCAGTTTCCAACTAAATCCTAACATCAACTCATAAATGTGCTACATAATCATACAAGTACATTCAAGTATCTTAGTTTACAGTGACACATCAAATAAACTCAGTTAACATTTGAACAATTCCCAGGTAAATCTCAGTTTTAGCTTAAAAGTCGAATGTGGATGAACTCAACATTGAAGGCATACGAACAAAACTTAATCCCACACATTCCCAGTTTATATACCTATCATTACAGTTCACAATTGACATTTAAATTCATATTAAACAATTAAAATCGATTTTTAAACATATTAAGATACCTCATTCACTTCTCAGTCTCAGAATTACATGAACTCGACAACAAAAACCAATATTGATTTGAAAACTAAACAAAACTCAAATCACATTTAAAACCCAGTTATTACATATCATAGCAGTTCGTATCTAACATGTAATTTTATTTTTAAACATTTAAAATCAATTAAATCACAATAAACCTTATTCGAATACACTGTACAATAAACGTGTATTCGAACTGAACATTATCCCAAAATTTGAATCAAAAACCTAATATTGTATCAAATTGATGTTCTCAGAAGCTAGGTACACACGTATACGTGTCAGGGGGTGCATTTGTGTCCAACAAACAGGACACAAAGTGTCCAATTTACTAAAACAGAGAGTATCAGAAAGTTTTACTGAACACCGCGCCCGCGGGCGTGTCCCAGCTCTCGTGGACACGACACAGTGTGCCATTGGCCACGTGTTCGTGTCCACATATAGCTGACACGTAGACCTACGTGGTTGACACTCACGTGAGTGTCCACGTCGTGCCTACATGACGCGTGTCAGAGTGAAAAATTCGTGTGTGTACAGTTTTCAAAAACCCAGTGCGATCGTGATTTCTCACAAACCCTTCGATGAAACCTCCTCGAATTTTGTGTGCAAGGTGTCAGTATTGGCTTGTACCTTCCCCTAAAATATCGTGTCAAACTGTGTCGTGTCCAGTACACACGTCGTGTCTTGCAGCAGGGGATCACAGTATCCCATGTGCAGTGTCTCGTGCGTGTGTGCGTATCCAATTTGGACACAAAAAAATGCACAAAAATCAACTCAATCAGAAGGGAATCAAATCCCCATATATAGGGCTACACACATATGAAATTAGTTTTGAAAATGGTTGACAATCAATTCATTTAGGTATTTCACCAAACACTTCTTAATACACACCGATACGTGTCCGACACGCATACCTAATGAACTCCAATTCCTATCAAACTTGGTCTACAGCTAGGGTATACCTAAATGAATGCAACTATGAAAAGAAATCAGATATTTGAATGAGTTTGATAGGTTTTACCTTTTGACGGTGAAACCTCAATGAAAGGCTTAGTGAATGAGGGCTTCTCTCCAACTTACAATGATCCCAAGCCTCCAAATCCTTGCTAGCTACCCACCAATGGTATCCTCTACTGTAGGGGAGTTCAATACAATTGGTTTGGTCCAATTTGGAGGAGAAATGGAGAATTGGTGAAGGTTTGGGGAAGAACACTATTAGGGCTTTGTGTAGGTATTAAAAAGAGGCAAGGGATTTGTGAGGAGATGTTTAAATAGGGAAAGGGGGCTCTTGATGGCTGTTGGAAAGGACTAGGGTTAGGGTTTTGTAATTGTTAGATGAGTGGCTAAGACTTCTCCACATGAATTCAAGCTTAATCAAAGGCTCACATCAAAAGTAGGTTTCTTACACTAATATCTAACCAAAATATCTGCTAACATAATATCTAGATATTAATCTAACTTAGCCATTAAGTCTCTAACTTCCTGACTAAGCCTCCATGAACATCATTAACATCTAGGTTAGGTCAAAACTAGGTTAGTCTCTAATAAAATGATTATCACCATAATAATCATTCAAAATTCATTTTCATTAATAAGTCAAAAATGACCAAAATACCCCTAGGCTAGAAAGTTGTAGTTAGCCATCCTAATCACATGGTTAGGCCTCCTTAGTCATGGTTAGTCTCCAGGTCATGCAGTCACTAGGGTTACACTAGCAAACATCAAAATCACAACTCACAGATTTAAATAGTTTTAAATTAATTAAAAATTACCAAAAATCACAATATGATTTAAATATCATTATTAAATGATTATAATTAATATAACTATCTTGAAATTCCATTTCCGCATTTGCCTCATTATAACTGTCTTGAAATTCGATTCCGTTTGTTCCTCGATTGTTGATGAATTTGGATCTTGGTGTTTCGTAGTTGATTTAGTATTCTACTGAGATAAATCGTATGGACTAGGTTGCCTCAGTTATGAGATCTAGAATCTTTTATCGTCATATTTACCAATATGATGAGGATTCTGAGTATCATGATTCTGGATAGACACGTATGATTATAGGATAGTATTTTGAATAATTTCTAAAGCATACTAATTCTACCTTTCGTTTCAGTCTTTTAAAAAATATATATAAATAAATAAATTGATAGGAATGTTTGATTTCCATTTTGAGACTATGATTGTGGGGGGTGTTTGACCTAGAAGGAGTACTACCATCTAAATTTCGAGGACGAAATTCTTCTAAGGAGGGTAGACTTGTAACACCCACTTTTCTAAAATGAGGGTAATTTTGACATTTTGTAATTATAATCATTTAATAATGATATTTAAACCATGTCATGATTTTTGATGATTTTTTTAATCAATTTAAAACTACTTAAATCTACGACTTATGATTTTGATGTTTTGCTAGTGTAATCCTAGAGACTGTATGACCTAGAGACTAACCTTGACCACGGGGACCTAACTATGTGATTAGGATGACTAATTGCAACTTTTTGGCCTAAGGGTATTTTGGTTATTTTTGACTTATTAATGAAAATAAATTTTGATTGATTATTATGGTGCTAATCTTTTTATTAGAGACTAACCTAGTTTTGACCTAACCTAGATGTTAATGAT